>NW_004624772.1:9131625-9161599 GCF_000247695.1 Heterocephalus glaber
GTCTCTCTTAATCAGTGTTGGTTTGAAATCCACTTGATCTGCAATGAGGATAGCTACTTCTGCTTTTTTTCGGGTTCCTGTCACATCGAGTATTGTTTTCCACTGTTTAACTTTCAGTCTCTGAGTTGTTTTTTTTTAATTAAGTATGTTTCTTGTATGCAGCATATTGTTGGATTTTCTTCTTGACCCATTCTGCCAGTCTATTTCTTTTGATTGGTGAATTGAGTGAGACCATTAACATTGACGGTTATAACTGATACCTATTGACTTATCATTGTCATGCCTTTTTCTTTTTGTTGGATTCTCCCCCTTGATGTTTAATTTCTTATCATGTGTGATAGATTCATTCTGCTGTGCTTCCTGGGGTTGTGATCCTCGTTGTCTTTTCCTAGGATGGTGTGTAAAGATTTTGGAGTGCTGGTTTGGTATTCATGAAGTTCCCAAGGTGCTCTTTGTTGTGAAAGTATCTTATTTCTGCATCAATTTTGGAAGATAGTTTTGCAGGGTATATCAGTCTGTTTTGGAGGCTGTTTTCTTTCAGGGCTTGAAATAAGTCACTCCAAGCTCTCCTTGCCTTGAGGGTTTGCATTGAGAAGTCTGCTGTGATTGTGATGGGCTTTCCTTTGTATGTGATTCATTTCTGTTCTCTAACTGCTTTTAGAAATTTGTTCTTCTGTTGGGTTTCTGGAATCTTAACTATTATATGCCTATGTGTAGATTTTTTTGATTAAGGCTAGCTGGAGTCCTGTATGCCTCCCTTATCTGTATGTCAAGTTCTTTTCCCCTCCTTGGGAAGTTTTTTGACATCAATTCTGTGAACAGGTTTGTTTTTTTTTATGTCATCTGCACTCTCTCCTGTTTCTTTATTGACTCCGATCAGTCTTGTTATTCTTCTTTGCAACATCTAGCCACTGCTGGATTGATTTCTCATGGTCCCTTACTATTTTAAAGCAGTTTTTCTTTTCCTGGTCACTAATTGCAATCTTATCTTCTATATCTGAAATTCTGTTCTCACATTGGCTCATTCTGCTGTGTAAACTTTCAATGGAGTTTTTAATCTCCTGGAAATCTGTTTGTATCTGTTTTATGGATTCTATTTGTTTCCTATGTTGGGATTCCATCATGTTCCTCAGCTCCTCTATTTTTTTTATCTGTGTCTTCTCTAGATTAATCAAGTCTTGCACTATGAGCACAATCTCTGCTGTTATCTGAGAAATTATTTCCGATTTCCTTTTTTTCCAGATCCTCTTTTGTTGCCAGTTCAGGGAGTCCAGATGGTTGAGTATCAGATTGTTCCATTTTATTTCCCTTTGGGGTTGCTTTTGGTGATCTGGGAGTCTGGTTTTGAGACTTGTTTATGTGTCTCCTCATTTCAGTGGGGTTGGTTGTGGGAGTGTTGTGTGCTGCTCAGGCCTGCGCTGCTCACCTCCACATCATTAGGGGTGGTGGTACAGTAGCCTGGAATGTTCACCTCCTCTGTGTTGAGGGCACCTCTATTCCTTAGAGCTGGGAGCAGTGGTACAGTGGCCCAGAAGGTTCACCTCCTAGGTGCTGGGGCAATGGGCGGGGGGGCGTGTCTCTGCTCCTTGGCCATTTTGTAGAGGTTTCAGTCCATAATCAGCTGACTCCAAGGCAGAGTAGCACATGGCAGAGTAGCATTGCAGAAGAGAAACAGTTCATGGCACCCACATGGTAGCCAAAGCAACAAGGGAGAACTCTAGAGAAGTTTTGATGTGGGTTCTGGTATATTTTACTGCCACTGAATATATCCTAGATAATTCATTTCATCTCTCAAGTCTCTGGAATGATACATCTTAAGTCATCTTGATTCTTTAAAAACTGCTAAAATAGGCCGGGGATTTAGCTCAGAGGTTCTGTCACCTGCCTCTCAAGTGCAAGGTCCCAAGTTCAATCCCCAGTATCAACAAAACAAAATAAGACAAAAGAAAAAAACTGCTGAAATAAATGATGAATATTTAAGAAATTAACAGTTGATTTTAAATTTCAGTATTCAATTCTTCATTTATAGCAAGTATACATAGACCTGAATTTATATATATACCTTGTGTTTTCTAATCCTCCTAAATTCAAATACAAGTTTTAGGGGCTCCTAGAGATTTGTTAGTATCTTCTCTGTAGATGATCATTTTATCTACATATATATGGATTTTACTTTAAGCTTGCCAATCCTATGCTATTTGTTTCTTTTTATTGCCAGGCTATTTTGGTTTGGGCCTATATTTCAAAGTTTAACGGACAGATGAAGAGTAGGCATATCTGCCCTTGTTCCCCACCTTAGGGAGAAAGCATTGTATCTTTTCCATTAATATAAGGCATTTTTACTGAAAGTATGCAGTACATGGCTTGTCCGTTGAGAAGTTTCTATTCTACTTCTAGTCTCCAGATAGCTTTTACCATAAACAGCTGTAGAATTTAGTCCAGTACTTTTTCTGCAACTACTGATAGGATCATATGGCTTTTTCCTTTCCTTTGTTAAAATGATGACTTTTGGGGGTGGGTCTTCCAATGCTGAACCAACACTGCCCTCCCTATAATAAAACCACTTACTCCGTACTGCCAGATCTGACTTCTAATAGTTTGTTTTGTTAAACAAATTTTTATTTATGTTCATACTTTTCTTTTCTCTTATCTTTATCCAGTTTTAGTATGAGCACAATGTTGATTTTCCTAAAATGAGGGGAGAAGTGTTCCTTCTTTTTTCTGCCTTAAATGTTTGATATAATTCATCAGTTAAAATGTATATGAGCCTGTTGTTGTCATATAGGTAGGTTTTCAAGCTAGGAATATACTTTAATAGGTGCTATTCAAATTTTATATTTCTTCCAGAGTCAGTTTCATTAGTTTGTCTTCCAAGGTACTTCATAGTTGTCAAATTTATTTCAGAAAAGATTTTTGTAATATGCTTCTGTATCCTTTTAAATTCTGCAAAATCTGTCATAATGTCCTCTAAATCTTGATATTGTAATTTTAAAAAAAAATGTATAATTGATATTGTGTAATAGGAAGAAAAGGTCTGAAAGAGTAGGGGAAGTGGGAGGAGTAGAGGAAAGGAAAGAAGGGAAAAGAAAAAATATGAGAAAAGGAAAAAAATGGAAACAAATTCTTTGCAAATAGGAAAGGGTGGAGGGGGTGAAGGGAGGGCAGGGAAATAGGAAAAAAAAAACAAACCACGATGTGTCATGTAAAGGTACACGATCCCAATGATGAATATAACTGTATTTTATACCTAAAATGTACCAATAAACTTAATGGAAAAAAAAGTTGATTCTGTTTTGTTTTGTTTTGTTTGGTACGGGGGATTGAACTCGGGTCCTTGAGCTTGCGCAGCAGGCAGCGAAACCACTAAAAAGTTTATTCTTTGAAGGGAATTGATTCTGTCTTTGAATTGGGCCAACATGTTTAAAGAATTTTGAAATTATTATTGTTCAAAAATGAAAACAACCATATTTTCCATTTAGTAATAGTAAGAAAGTTATATGAAATAATTTACTTCAATCCAAATTAACATCTTACTAAAGCAAATTTAAAAATGATACATGTAAGACACCACTAGATGGTATAGTTAAGAATTTAGAGTTTTATACTTCTAACGCCAATTCCAGTTGTTACATGAAATTTGTCATGATTTTCTTTTTATTTTTGTTATGATTTTCTTAATAAGATGACGTTATTATAAATTTCACAATATTTGTAAATGTGTCACTAGACTAGTGAAAGTTTAAGGCAAATGTTGCCTTTTCAGAAACTAGAGCAGTTTATAATTCCAGATCCTCTTCCTCAAATATTTTGGTAGATTTCTTCCAAATGCTTAACCAGTAGTCTTTCTAATAACATAAATTATGCTGATAATGAAGTAAGCAATTATAATTCAAGCAGTCTTTCTAACAAATGTTTGTTAAAATTCAAAGGAATTTAAGCATTTAAAAATTACCTATGCCACTGGGGATTTAGCTCAGTGGTTCCGCCGCCTGCCCTGAGAACGCAAGGACCCAAGTTCGATCCTTGGTACCAAAAAAAAAATGAAAAAGCTAAAAAAAATTACCTATGCCATTGTTTTTCATATTGTAAAATTAATAAAAATTTGTGGGTGAATATTTTAACTATCCCCTGTCCTCCTCCTTCCCAGCCACTTCTACCTGATGGGACACCTAAAACTGTCAGACTGGTTTTATTGGGAGGATTGCATATACCAGCAATACCTGAGGATGAATACTTTTTTTTTGTTTCCTATCACTTTGTACCTGTATTATTTGCAATGGCTATAATCTTCCTTTGTTTTTATTTTCTATTTCATTCCTCCATGACATCCCTGTGAAGGCTCTGGATTCAGCCCCCAGTACTGCTAGAAAAACAAAAAAATCTTCACAATGTCTAATTTGGTTGCCTACCTTCCTCTGTACATGTCTTTCGGCTTTATGCTATTTCACTAGTCTGGTGTGCTTTTCTTTTCCATATTTGTCTGCTTTATCTAAGTGAAATCTCACCTTCAGCCTCTCTGACCATTCCATTTCATAGAGCACTGTCTCTTCACCTCATTTGAACTTATTTATGATGTGCATTTGTTATATTGCTTTGTATTATTCCTCTTTTTATTTATACATATCACATCTCTTGTGCAAGTTAAGTTTGGGATTATGTACTACAGACCCTTGAATTTCCCATTAGTGTTTGTGCTCGGTGATCCCCAGTAGCTATATATTTAATTAGAATATTTAGAGGCATGCTTGCACTTATGCAGAGAAACTTAATGAGAGTATTATAGCAAATCATTTTATATCTAATGAAATTCTGAAGTATACTGATCACTGCACTGAAGCTGAACATCTAGGAAGAGAAAATTTTTTAAGGTTTAAAGTGAATTGCATTTGTCAAACTTTTTTTGCTGTATCATTGTCTTGGGGGGAGAATTTAATGTTGGCAGATAAAGCTATTATATAACCATTGAAATATTTTGTGACAACATTTGGCTTAACTAATGTCATACTTTGTTTAATTGATTTTTGTATAAATTCTCTAAGTCACTTGATAATTAAAAATAAATGTAGGGCTTAAGCCTGTTTTTAGGAAACTTAAACCATATACATAACATAGATAACTTTTCAGTTACCTGGTGGTCTTATTAAAAAACAGTCACGATTGCCTTTGAGAAGTCATCTTATCAGCAGTTTCTCTGAGAATGTGCTTAGTAAGGGTGAATGGAACAAATGCATAGGGTTTTAGATGTTATTACTGGGGAGTCTAAGACTTTGGACTTGGGGATAAGATGCAGGCCTAGAAGGAGGGGGAAAGCATGAAGTTGTAGGCAAAAGAGACATTGTAAATATCCTAAAAGTAAGACTTGAAACTGTCTTTGAAGAGTGGTTGAAGAGAGAGAATGATTGTATTAGTTTCCTGTTGCTGCTGTAACAAGTTGCCACAAATTTAGTGGTGTAAAAGATTAATTATCTTCCAGTTTTCGAGGTAAGAAGTGTAAGTGGGTCTCCAGGGTGGCGCTCATTTTGGAGGCTCAAGGCAAGAACCCATTTTCTTGCTTTGTAAAAGCTTCTAGGGCTGCCTGTATTCCTCAGCTCATGGTTCTCTATCAAATCCTCTCACTCTAGCCTCTGCATCTATTGTACAGCTTTCTCTCGCTCTCCTTCTTCCCTATTATGTGATTATATGGCCTCTAAGGGTAATTCCCCACCTCAAGATCCTTAATTTGATCTGCAGAGTCCCTTTTGCTTGTAAGATAATATGCTCACAGGTTCTGGGGGTTAGGGCATGAACATCTGCAGAGGGCTTTTTTTCAGCCTACCATACGATCATGAGAGACGTGATAACTATCTTCAAATATTTGAAGGAAGGGCTGACATATGGAAGATGGAAGAAAGATTAGATTTTTTCTGTGTGGTCCCAAGGGATAGAATTAGAACCAGTGGGTGGAAATTACAGAGACAGATTTGTACTCTTAAAGAGAGAACTTTCTATCAGTCAGAACTGTGAGGATGGAGTGGGCAGTCTGAGAAAGCAGCAACATGTCCCAGACACTGGCAGTGTTGAACAGAGGATCAAAGATCTTTTATTGGTATTCTTGTAGATGACATCTAAGCATTGGTGGGTCTAGATGAGATCTAGGGAATCTTTATGCACAGCCCAGTACTATTAGCAGTTGGGTATGAAACATAATTTCTGTCTTAAGGAATTCCATTTTGACTCTATTAGTTGCTTTATTGTCCCTTCTTCAGTACTCCGGAAAGATCCAGAAAGAGCTGTAGATTTAATAATTTACTGAAGACAATGACTCACTTCTGTTTGGTAAAGTTCTTGTGGGTTAAATGTATTTTCACTTTTTTTTTCTCGGTATCGGGGATTGAACTGAGGACCTTGTGCTTGCCAGGCAGGTGAGGTGCTTCTGAGCCACCTCCCCCAGCCCCCTTTTTTTGAGACAGGGTCTTGCTATGCAGTTTGGGCTGGCCTTGAACTCACTGTGTAGCCCAGAATGGTCTTGAACTCATAGCAATACGCCCTGCTTCAGGCTCCTGAGTGCTGGGATTACAGGCACATACTACCTTGTCTGGTGTTTTTCACATACAGTGGTTTGTGTTTTTTTTTGCTACCAGGGATCGAACTTGGGACCTTGTGCTTGCGAGGCAGGCGGCGGAAACAGTGAGCTAAATCCCAGGCCCCACATACAATATTCTTAATGACTCAAATTCTGTCATTCAGGTTAAAAGAAATCCAAACTTTAAAAAAAATAAGAATGGATGTCATTTCTAATTCTTAAGGTTATATGAAAAGTTTAAAAATTTAACCCTACTGTTTTCCAAGTAGGAGAAAAAAGTTTTGTAAAGTTGTAAAAAATAAGTGAAGAATGTTTATCTGTGTTGAATATTTTATGATTTTGTTCATACCCAGTCAGTCAATTTCAGCCGAATTCAGTGGTTTTGATGGGGGATATAGTCCTTAATAGTAGTTTACTTTTTTTTTTTTTTTTTTTTTTTAGTACTGGGGATTGAACTCTGGTCCTTGCGCTTGCGGACCAGCCGGCGAAACCACTGAGCTAAATCCCCGGCCCTAGTAGTTTACTTTTAAGTAATTCTCAAAAGCCAGTACGTACTGTGTCCCAGTGAACCAAGTCAAAGCTTGGTCCACTGGGAGATTGCATTGGAGGCCTGAAAAAGTTTTTGTAGTTTTAGTCATTTCATAATATATGATATAACAATTTTGTTTCTTCCATACATTTTTTAAGATTTTATAGATTAAAACGTTTTTTAAAGGGCTGTGTTTGCATTGAGAAATATTTTTTACTGAAAGAGAGCTAAATTGAGCATTCTTTCTGACCAGTCTCATAGAGCAACATTATAGCATTTACCTTTTTTTCCCCCTAAAGGCTACTATGCTTCCTGTTTTCTACTTATGTATGACTTTACTTAACAATGCACAGAAAGTCTCCATGGTTTCCTGGTTTCCTCCTTGTACATATTTCAAACCTGTCACAGATGGTATACATGCTTAAGGGTCCTGTTAGATAAACCAAATGTTTAGGTAAAAGTTCTGTGCCATTACATTCGTAGTGAAAGAGGTAGTACCACCCATCTGTTTGGCCAAATGGAAGTCATTAAATAATAGCATTAGAGAGGACTTTGAGAAGTTGTTTTTATCTAACCCCCTAAAGAGGCAAATGATCTTATTCACTAAAGTATGCTCCTCAAAATAGAGACTCTAAACTAAGATTTTATAGAATCTGGGCTTTAGGAGCTTCTGGAGCTCTGAGGCTGTGTGCAGAATTTTTGTGAATGTGCATTTCTATGAGATGAGGGTTTTCAAGTCGTATTATTTCATTCATTATTCTCTTCTTCCTTTCTGTTCTTTAATAAATATTATGTGTCAGGCTCCTGTCATGCGCTTGGACCTTACTGCTGTATTAATATGTCTTAATAAACTTGACTTTTCCTTTTATCTGCAGCCTTTAGTAAGTACAGTACCCAATCTTAAAATAAGGAACTATTTTCCTTCTAAAGAAGGATGCCAAGCTAGGCTCTGTGGTGCATACTCTAATCCCTAGCTTGGGTAACGTAAAGAACAACAACAAAAAAATGAAAAACACCTCAGTGCTCCCTGTGTTCAATCTCCAGTACTTGGGGGGGTTCCAGAGGGGGAGGTAGATACCACAAAGTATTCTTTTTATTTTAGGAAAGCTCTTAGAAATGGACAGTATTTGTATGTAAATTTAATAAACTGAGTATTAGGAACTATGCCTTTATAATTACTTGAGTATTTAATTTGAGATATATTTCTAGTCTACATTTGTCTTATTCTTTTTTTATAGTGTAATCTAATGTCTGTAAGTACTTTGACTTTTTAAAGAAAATCTGTTTGGATTTGACTTTCCTTAGTGATTGTCTGATGCATGATTCAGTAACCTCCATCCTGGACTGTTGGCTTAGAATTCATGTTTTTGGAATTTTCCCTCCCACCATTAATGTGAACTCTCTCTAAGGCAGAAGGTGAAATACACCCAAGCCTCTCTCCCCTCCCTGCCTTTTACCGTTTGTAAGGGAGTGAGCTTACTTAGCAGTTACTGGTTTTTGTTGAACAGAGATTTTTACACATCGTGTGTAGTTATAAGAAATAAGAGATCTTTTTATCTTTCCCCTATTTTCACAAATGGTAACATCTTGCAGAACTGTAGTATAATATCACAAGATATCAACCTTGATATAATCTGCCAGTCTTATCAAATTTTCTCAGATTTTCTTATACTTACTTGTGTGTGTACTTAGTTCTGTTTAATTTTGAAGTTTGCATAAGTTTGTGTATTTGCTACTGTAGATAGGATGCAGGACAGTTCTACCACCGAAAAAATTTCTCCTGTTACTCTTCCACACCCACTTCCTTCCCATCCTTTGTTCTCCCAGCACCAGCAACTGCTAATCTGTTTACCATTTCCATAATTTTGTCTTTTCAGTAATGTTATATAAATAGAATTATTCAATATACAATCTTTTGGGATTTACTTCTTTTATTCAGTGTAATTTTCTTAGGATTCCTTCAAGTTGCATATATCAATTGTTCGTTTCATTGCTGAGTAGTGTTTTTGCTTAACCATTCACCTGTTGAAAGTATGGTCTGATTCCAATTTTTGGCTATAATTAATAAAGCTGGTACGAACATTCATGTATAAGTTTTAATGTGAACATAAATGAAAAGATAATATTGGCCTCATAAAATGAGCTGAGAAGTAGTCCCTCTTCTATTTTCTGGGAGAGATTAGTGGATACATATAATTGGTGTTAATTTGTCTTTAAATGTATGATAAAATTCTCCAGTGAAGCCATTAGTCCTGGAGATTTCTTTTTTCATAGCTTTTATATTATAAATTCAATATCCTTAATGTTTATAGGACTATTCAGATAATGTCATTTTGGTTGAATAGTCTTTGAGGAACTATTTCTTCTAAATTGTTGAATTTTTTTTACTATAAAGGTGTTAATGTTTTTTATTATCCTTTTAATGACTACAGGGTCTGTAGTAGTAGTGATAAGCCCTATTTCATTCTTGATATTGGTGATTTGTATCTTTTTATATTTTTGTTAATCTTCTTAAATGGAGATTGATGACTTCATTTTTTTGGAAAAGCTTTTTATTGTTTTTTTCTCTGTTGGTTTTTAAATTTCCTATGTCATTAATTTTGCTCTTTATTTCTTTCCTTCTGTTTGTTTTGGATTTATTTTGTTCTTCTTTTTCTAGAGTCTTGAAGTAATAACAGATTATTGATTTGAGACACCTCTTATTTCTACTGTAAATATTTAGTGCTATAAATTTTCCTGTCAGCACTGCTTTAGCTGAATCTTACATATTTTGATATGTTGTATTTTCACTTCCATTCAGTTCTGTTTATTTTTTAAAGTTTCTTTGAAGAGGGGGGAGAGGAGAGGAGGGGAAGGGTATGAAGAAAGAATTAAGATGTGTTATGTACATATACTAATCTCCATGAGAAATGTAATCACTATGTGCTATAAACATGTACTAATACCAAAAAAACTGAAAAAATTCCTTTGAGATTTCCTTTTTAACATATGGATTATTTACACATATGTTGCTTAATTTTCATAGATTTAGAGATTGCTTTTTTTGGTTATTGATGTCTAGTTTGATTCTCTATTTACAAGTTTTTATTCTATTTAAAGCTTTGATTCTTGCCATTTAAAAGATTTGTTGAGGTTTGTTTTATAGATTAAGATATGGTATCTCTTGGCAAAATTCCCTTCGGTGCTAGGGAAAAATTTGTGCACTTTTGGGGTAGAATGCACCATTTACATCAGCTAGGTTCTGTTCATTTTGTTGTTCAAATATTCTAAATCCTTTGCTGATTTCTCTCTAGTAGATCAGTTGCTGAGAAGAGAAAGTCCCCAGCTATAATTGTAGGTGTGTCTGTTTCTTCTTTCAAGTCTTTCAGGTTTTGCTTGCTACATTTTGAGGTTCTGTTATTTGGCACATTACATTTAGTATTCTGTTTTTCTAGTAGTGTGATCATTTATTATTATTTAATATTTCTCTCATCTTTCTTTTTTCCTTTTTGCTTTAAAGTCCATTCTTTTTTTTTTTTTTTTTTTTTTTTTGGTATCGGGGATTGAACTCGGGTCCTTGCCGCTTGTGCAGCAGGCGGCTAAACCACTGAGCTAAATCCCCGGCCCCATTCTCTTGCTTTTTAAAGATCATTTGCATAGTACAACATTTTTCATCCTTTTATTTTCAGCTTATGTTGTTGAATTTGTAGCAAATTTCTAGTAGACATTTACAGTTGAATCATGTTTTTTATATACATGCTTCCAATCTATTTATTGAGTGGTATATTTAGACCAATTGCTTTTAATGTAGTTATTATGTTAGAGCTATCTGGGTCAAACAGGAGTTTCAGACCTCAGAGGCCAAAGAAGTGCCTCAGGGTGGGCACTTGTGGAGGATCACTTTTGTCAGGGCCATCTGGCTAGCCCTATCCCACACCACTGTACAGAAAAGGATTAATTCCCTTGGCTGTGTCTTGTTAGGTGGGTTCTCAATCATACTCATTTTCCTGTGGTGTCAAGTTCCCCTTCTGGTGTTGGAGGAATCCTGTTCAATCCCAGGGAGGAGTGACCCTACCTGGACTGTCCTCTTGGCTCAACTAGGGGTCAGGATATTCACTCTAAAAAAGGTTCTTCTTCTGACATAAGGATGCCTTGCCTATACTAGTTTTGGGATCTCAAACCAGCTTGCCTTCCTTTTACTATCTTTTATCTTCTCTTTCGGTTTTCTCTTGCATTATTTCTGGGACTTATGATTGTACTGAAAATTTCAATTATTTTTAATTATTTATTTTAATTTGAAAGTAATTTAAGGACACCGTCCCTCTTTTTTTCTGTGCTTGGGATTGAACCCAGGGCCTCATGCATACTGAGCAAGTACTCTTCCACTGAGCTATATTTCCAGCCCCAGGATATCTTACTTCTTATATACCAATTCTAATGGTGACTATGCGTGGACATAAAATGGTTGAATTTGTGTAAATTATCTTTAAGTACTAAGAATATGTGTATTTCTAAACTGAGTGTTTCACTATATAGTTCAGACTGGCCTCCAACTCACAGCAGCCGTTCTGCCTCAACCTCCTGAGTGCTGAAATTACAGATTTGTGCCACCATGCCTGGCCTCATTTTCTTAATATTGTCTTTTGATGAACAAAAATTCTTAATTTTAGTATAGCCTTATTTATTAATTTTTAAAAATTAATACTTTTTATACCTAGCTTAGAAATCTTTGCCTAATCCAAGTTAATGAAAATACTTTTTATTTTCTGACATCTTTATTGTTTTGACTTTCACATTTAGATACATAGTCTATCTGGAATTGACTTTTATCTATTATGTGTGAGCTCAAGATTGATTTTTCTCCCCATCAGGATATTCTTGTCATTCAGATGCATTTATTGAGAAGACCAAGACCATCCTTTCCCCACCATGCTTGCACTATCACTTTCTTATAAGTCAAGTAATACATGTGGGACTCTTTCTGAACTCATTATACCATTTGTCCAATAGAAATATAATGCAGGCCACAAATGTGAGCCATATGTGTAACTTTAATTTTCCTGAAGCCACACTTAAAAACCTAAAAAGAAACAGATAAAATTTATTTTAACAATGTATTTTATTTTACTTAACATGTAAAAATAGCATAATGTAATATAAAGTTATTAATGAGGTATTAATGAGGTATTCATTTTTGTACTGTCTTTGAAATTGGACATACAGTTTACACTTATAGCACATTTCAGTTTAGATTCAAAATTTTCATCATAAGTACTTAACTTATATTTTGATTTCATAAAATTCACGGTTGACAAAGTAGACTCACATACTTAAAGCTGGTGCAAACCATAGTTAAAAGTTTTCCAGTAACTGAAGCAATGATCAGTTCTTGAACTTAATTAAAATTTTAAAAATTATAAATTGCTGCCTCCTTTCAGATGCGCAGTTGTTATGTGTCTCTTGTGGCTGTTGTATTGGATGGTGCAGTTCTGTTCTGTTCTATTGTTCTGTTTTCTATTTTTGCTTTGATAACATACTTTCCTAATTACTGTAACTTTATAAGAATCCTCAATATCTCTGGTAGTATATATCCTCCAACTTTATTCTTGAATATTGCCTTGGCTATTATTAATCCTTTAAATTTTCATATGAATTTTATCTCATCAATGTCCTCTAATGATTTTTCCTTACAGTTTACTACTTTCATTGTGTTACCTGTATACTTGACAATAAGAAAAACAAAGTGTGCAGGGGAAAGGATAGAAGGGAAAGGAAAAATGATGAGAAATGGAAAAAATGGAAATAAAGTCTCTGTAAATAGGGTAGGGTGGAGGGGGTGAAGGGAGGGCTAGGAATGGGGAAAATATAAGAACCAAGATGAATCATGTAAAGGTACAATTTCCAATGAGAAATGTAATTGTGTTGTATACCTACAATGTACCAATAAAAGAATTTAATAAAGTGCAAAAAAAAAAAAAAAAAAGGGAAACAAAGTGCTATTGAGATATGGATATTGCTAGTTAGTTAGTTGGCTTATAGTGAAGCAACTGGCTCTGAAACACCAGCCTTATTGTACTTGAGTTTCATTTATTTGATCCTCTGTAGAATCATAAACTATTATATGAAGTGCCATAGACTTTCCCAGGTCATTCTGAATAAGTTATTCAAGTCACAAATGCAAGACATAGGATTTTAAAAATATAATGCAATAGTAATAAAAAAGAATACATTTCCTTATTTCTTCTTATTTTATCCTTGAATGGAGCCTAAGAAGGTATTAGGACCAGAGAAAAGGTTAGGTTAATTACTGGTTTTGGTTTTGGAAATTACATGCTTCTATTTAGTATTTCTAGTGCTTAGCACAGGGCCCAATGCATAGTAGGTATTTGGATATTTCACTAAATAAATTGAGGCATTCTACTTAGCAGAATTCTATGATCAGATAAAGAGCCATTCTGATGTGTAGTTTACAAGTGAGGCTATCTATTGGTATAAATTGAAGCTTTTTGATAGAAATGACCAACTAATATTATACAAAATAATATGTAGCATTTTAGCTTTGTGACAGTTCTTTAGAGTATGAGAAGAAGTGTTTGGGGACATAGTTACAAAAGTATATGTGTAATTTGGTATAAGTCATGATGCATGATATATTACTAGAAAATGAATTGCCCTGATTTAAATAGAAAAGTATTAATGCAAATCTTTTTTTTTTTTTTTGGTATCGGGGATCGAATTCAGGTCCTTGTGCTTGCGCTTCTGCAGCAGGCGGTGAAACAACTGAGCTAAATCCCCGGCCCTCCTCTCATATTTTTAAAAAAGTTCCCAAGTTGTATTCATACTAGATCAGTTAGCTGGTTAATTGTTCTGATACAAACATTTTATGTTTAAATATCTTTCATTTCATCACCACCCAAGTGAACTGAAGTACTACATTCTTGTTCTAAAAGGAATTCTCCTATTAGATGAGACTATCCTAAAGAAACTTCTACAATAGTTCTTTATTTTTTGTGGGTTTTTTGTTTTGTTTTGTTTTGTTTTTTGGTACTGGGGATCGAACTCCGGTCCTTGTGCTTGCGGGGCAGGCGGCGGCACCACTGAGTTAAATCTCCGGCCCTACGACAGTTCTTTAAAGCTAGAAAAATGTCTGAAAACTTGGTATGGCTTATAGCATTAGGTTGGCAGTCAAGAAAACATTAATTGGATTTGTTTTTCTGAAAATATGGCTGACTAAATCCCTCAGTTATAAAACATTAAAAAAAAATACCAGACAACAAAAACTCATTTTAAATGAATGAATGAATAACTGAGTATTAAAAGGAACAAGCAACAAGAGGCATGAAAGTTGTGATTGGACAAATAATGCATAGGACACATTTCAGAAGATGATGCAGAAAGAAAAGGGAGGAGTAATTAGTAGCTAAAGAATGGAATTTTCGCAGTTTGGAAAGCCCAACAAATAAATACAAAGAAATCATCCATATGTATGTGGACTTATTGTAGTGATGTGGGCATAGTAAAAATAAAGATTTTTTTTTTTGGTACCAGGGATCGAACTCAGGTCCTTGCGCTTGCGAGGCAGGTGGCATAACCACTGAGCTAAATCCCCGGCCCAAGATTTTTTTTTTTCTGGTACCAGGAATCAAACTCAGGATCTTGTGTTTCCCAGGCAGGTGCTGTGCCCCAAAGATCTTAAAATGTAGAAACCAAAGAGGAGCTAGATGTGTAGCTCATGGTCGAGCTTGGTTGGCAGTGAGAGGTTCAGTCCCTGATAACATAAACAAAAACCAGAAACCTGAAGACAGTAAAATAATCAAAATGATAAGAGAATAATAGCCAACCTAGAATTGTATTTCTAGTAAAACACTTTCAAATGTGCAGTCAAAATAAAGATATTTCAAAGTAAAAACATGAAATGTACCACACTATGACTCCTTTCCTTCCAAATAATGTTGAAGGAATTACTTCTGATCTCACAAGGAAGGTTTGAGGTAAGAAGGAGCATAAATACAGGAGTAAATTTAAACACATATTGATGATATAAAACAAAAACAAAATTAATTTGTGAAGTTTAAAAAAACTCAATGTCAGAGTATTGTGAAAATACTGTATACTACCTGTAATTCAGTGTAAATGGGATGTAGATAACTAGATTAATAATCTTAAGGCTCTAGTATTATTTGGGAAGAAAGCCAAGATAGGATTTTAGTAAATATGAATGTTGAAAGTTAAAGATTAACATTAAAGGATGAAAACTGGATATCTTCTAAATGAGGAGAGGAAAAATATGAAATAAGGAAAAAACAAGTCAGTATAACAAAGGCTAATAGGAAAAATATGGGAAAATAGTACAAGATAGAATGGTAGAAGTAAATCCAAATATCAATAATCATATCGGCTATTAGTAAGCTCTTCTTAAAAGATAAGAGTCATCTGAAAAGACTAACAAAATCAAGCTATATGTTTATAAGGAAACACCTAAAGGATAAAGAAAAAGGTTGAAATGAAACAATGGAAAAACCAGGCAGATACCAAAATATTTCTACAGTGATAATATTGTAAGACCAAATATTTTATGGCAAAATATTAGCTTCTGAGAGGTATACTATACAATGAGGAAATACTGATTTTACTGGGACACTATGATAATTCTAAGTTTGTGTGACTGTAATAATCCAACTTCGGACTATAAAGAAAAAAGCTGGGCCGGGGATTTAGCTCAGTGGTTCTGCCACCTGCCTCGTAAGCGCAAGGACTCGAGTTCAATCCCTGGTACCAAAAAAAAAAAAAAAAGGAAAAAAGCTGACTGAACTATAAGAAAAATTTGACATCTATCATTGTAGTAGAAAATTTTAACATACCCTTTCCCATAATTCTCAAGTCAGCAGACAAAAATAAAGATATAGAACATTATTAGCACATTTAATTTTTGTGAATATATATAGAACCCTGCTCTCAACTGTTGGGAGGTCAACAGTTTTTTAAGTACATACTGAATATGTGAGAAAATTGATCATGCTTTAGGCCAAGAGTCTGCAAACTTCAAGGACCAGATAGTAAATATTGTATTTTGGCATTGTGGGTCTTATAGTCTTCATTACAACTATTCAGCTCTGCTTTTATAGTGTGAAAGGAGCCATAGACAATATGCAGATATCTGGGGATAATTGTATTCTAAGAAAATTCTATTTACAAGTACAAGTGATGGGTGAGATTTGACCTGTAGGTTGTAGTTTGCTACTCCTGCTTAAGACCGTAAGACTGTTAAGTTTGTTCATATTGTATGGACTGCATTATTTGACGAAAGTGCAATAAAGTAATATCCATCTCCCCATACTAACATAACATACAGTTAGGTAGAAAATCTTGACTCACTGATCAAAGAAGAAATAAAAATGGGAATTTTAAAAGTACTTAAAGCTGAATAATAATGAACCTAGTATAAATCAAAGCTTATAGAATGCATCTAAAGCTGTGCTCAGAGGAATAATTATTGCTGTAAAGGAATATATTAGGAAAGAAAAAAGGCTAAACATTAATCTGCTAAGCGTATGGTGTAAGCAGTTTTAAAAAGAAAATTAGAATTAATTTAAGCAAAGCAGGAAGACAAATAAACAGAACAAGTTAGTGAGATAAACCCAGCAGATCCAAAGGTTTTTATTTTTATTTTATTTTTTTAAATGCTATTAAGGATGCAGATATAGCTCAGTGGTACAGTACTTGTCTAGCATACTTGAGGTCCTGGGTCCAGTCTCCAGAAACTCCCCACCCTCAAAAAAGACTATTGATAAACCCCTGAAAAGAGAAGGCACTAACAAAACAGTATGAGAAAAGAAGAATGGGATATAAAAATGATGCTGGACTTGGACTTGTGATTCTCCTGCTTTAACCTCTGAGAGTGCTGGGATTACAGGCATGTACCAGCGCGCCTGGTTTAAGAGAACATCTTTTTGCTTAAAAATCTAGATGAGGGCTGGGCTTGCCCATGATATATATTTCATAACCAAAATGCAAGAGTGATTTAACATCTCAGTAGATAGAGAAAAAACACTTAATAAAATTCAGCCATGTTCATTCATGGTAAGAATTCATTGCAAACTTGGAATAAAAGGAACTGGTTGAAATCCTCCCAAAACCTATAGCAAGTCTCATACTCAGTCATAAAATCATGGAAGCATTAAAAATAAACCAGAAACATCACAAAGATGTTCACTATCACTACTTCTATTTTATATTACAAATTACAAATCATTTATGAATTATATATAAATTAAAAATGTTTTTTCATTTGGAGATTTTAGCCAGTGTAATGAGACAAGACAGAAACATTGAAAAGGAGAAATCAGTGATCATTATCAATGATAGCATTGTTTACTTAGAAAACTATGGAATCTACAGAAAATTACTAGTTTAACATAGTTGCCAGAATATAAGATAATGACTAAAAATGAATAGTATTTAAATAAACAGAGACCAAAAATATTTTAAAAGTTAATATTTGGCTGGACATGTTGGGACAAGCCTGTAATCTCAGGACTCGGGTGGCTGAGGCAGGAGGATCACCATGAGTCCGAGGCCAGCTTTTACTACATAGTGAATTCAAGGCCAGCCTGAATTACCTAGATTTAGCTCAGTGGTTCTGCCGCCTGCCTTGCAAGCACAAGGTCCCGAGTTCAATTTCCAGTACAAAAAAAAAAAAAATAGTTATTGCTGCCGGGGATTTAGCTCAGTGGCACCACACCTGCCTTGCAAGCACAAGGGCCCAAGTTCGATCCCAGGTACAAAAATATATATATATATGTAGGTCAAAATGACACTGCAGATAATGAAGGAAAAGAATAAACTATTCACTATGTATTGCTAGAGCAACTAGTTCTCTGTGTGAAGAGAAAGGAAATGGAATCTACCTCACGCTCTACTCAAAAACCAGTTTCAGGCAGGTTAAATGCTTGATCATTTAATGTTTGACCTTCTTCCTATACTAAATATACATTTACTCCATTAATCGTGTTATTTATCTCCATTGTTCATATGAGAAAACTGGTAAGCATACATACATAATTTGCTCAGGGCCACAGTGGAAGAGCCTGTTTGAACGCAGGTGGGTTGGACCCAGGGTCTGGCCCCTTCACATAGACGTGCAGGGCAGAACTCTAAATGTTTCACCATATAGGCATGTGTTTATGACCTTAAGATAGGGAAGGTTGTTTTTTTCCCCCCAAAGGAAGAATTTTATGTTTATCATAAAGGGCAAAAAAAAATCATTAAACTTGGCTAACTTAAAATTACTGAACACTTTAACAGGTGATGTCATTAAAAAAGGCATGTCAGAAGTTGGGAGAAGATACTTGTAATGCTTTAACAAGACATATGAAGAATTCCTGCCGTATCAGTAAGATGAATATTGTTTCACTACCGTATCAGTAAGATGAATATCTATTGTATCACATCCTCATCCATGATTGGAATCGTTAGACCTTTAAAATTCTTTTACCCTAGAACCCCTAAAATGGTATATTTTAGCCAGGTGTGGTGGCATTTGCCTGTGATCCCATCACTCTAAGAAGCTGAGGCAGGAGGATAGCAAGTTCTAGCTTAGCCTAGGCAATTTAGCAAGACCCTGTCTCAAAATTTGGAAAAAAAATTTTTTTTAAGTGGGAGAGGGCTGAGGGTGTAGCTTAGTGGTAAGGCCCTGGGTTCAATCCTAAGTGGCACAAGAAAAAAGGTATACTTTATGGTTTTTTAAATGAGGAAAAACATTGTTTATTAATAGCCATTTTCAGTTTTTCTTCAGTGAAGCTCTTATATGAGATAGGATGTGGAGTGCCCACTTGGCATGATAGGGAGTTTGTGAGTAGGTGATATGATTCTAACTCCAGGTAATCCTGGGTCCATACATTTTTACTGTGAAAGCATCCTTAAGCAGACTTGCTGCACTGGCTCATCTTTTGTTTCTAGGTATTTTATTTATCTTCATGTAGAGCTGTAGTCCTGAATCATTAAATGGAGTGCTGTGAATTTGCTGGTACAGTTCATAACATTTGAAAGGATTAACATTTGGTTTATTCTTACTAAATGCATGGCTATTAGGAAATAACCTAAAACTTCAGGATTTACTTTGTAGAAATGATTTCCTTCTAATGTATGGCCTTTCAAAGGAATTCAGCATCCAGTTACATAAGAGGCTGTACAGTGTTAATCTGTTTTTATTTAGTGATCAGCTATACTTCAAAAAAATTTTAGGGCTGGGGATTTAGCTCAGTGGTTTCACCGCCTGCTGTGCAAGCGCAAGGACTGGAGTTCGATCCCCAGTACCCCCTCCCCCCCAAAGTTTAGTATCACCAATTTAAAAACTAATACATACTTATATAAGAAAATTTGCAGAATACAAACGTAGATGACAATAAACTAGAGAACTGCAAATTCATACTTACGTTGCCATCTTTTTAACGTTTGTGTATATGGTTGAAAGTAAGTTTCACTTTAAAAGATGAGCTTAAATTTATTATTTTCCAAAAACTCACAAGTAATTATAATTATTTAGAAATATAATCACATAGATTGAGTCAGAATGTATAGAACAATTTTAATAACTGTGTATCTTCTTATACTATCTCTGGTTTTTCTGGATGTGCTTGTTTTAAACTTGTGACCACTTTAAGTCCTTGTGAGAAATGGAGTGGGAGCACATGCCATTGAACAGTTTATTGCTTCTCAGCTCTAAATCTGTCCTTCACAGCACTGGCTTGTCTTCTACCCCGAAGCATTCTCTGCCAGCTGCCACAATTAAATTTTTTCAGTAGAGGGTGCTGGAGGGACACTAGAGGAGGCAGGGGCTTTGCCCCTAGGTCTGGTGTGTTCTCCCTTTCCTTGCTCTTTGGCCCTCAGCCTGCAGAGAGGTCATAGGAGGCACCGTGAAGCTCACTGTCCAGTGAGTTTTATTAGCATCCTTCAGGTAACCTTCAAGCATGTTCCTCTGATGTCCTCATGGGCAGTTGCCTAGTGAGTTTTGTTGGTACCCTCATGGGTAACTTACTTCTTGCTTGCCAGTTAAAATTTGGGGGCACTTTTGCCATCCTCCTAGAGGGCTAAAGTTGTACACTTTGCAGAGAGGTTTGAATGTCACCTGGCAGTGGAGGGGCATCCTTGTGCATAATACATTTTGCATTGTGCTGGACGCCTTTCCACTAGATACCAGGAGCATCTACTTCCCTCAGCTGTGATGATTAAAAATGTCTCAAGGCATTGGCAATGGCTCCCCGAGGGGACCAATAACCCTGATTGAGAAATCCAAGGGTAAATTGAGAACTCTTTCATCTTCAATATGCTTTCTTCTCTTGGTTTTGGAGATATCACTTTCCTTGGTTTTCTTCCTTTATACTTACTGTTCCTTTTCATTCTGTTTTGCTGGTTCCACTCTCCCTAGCTACTCACTGTGAATGGCTTTTTCTGTTATCTAGATGGTATTTGTTGTCTTCACTCAGATCTCTAATAGACTTCTCAATTTTAATGTGTCCATACGTGAACTTCTGCTCTCTGCCTTTCCTCTATTTGACAGCAGTTCTTGTTGTTCAGGCCAAATATTTTACAATAATCTCTAATTTACTTGTTAATCTCACAGCTCACATGCAATCCCATCAGGAAGTTCTGTTGGCTCTGCCTTTACAATTTATTTGGAATCTGACCACTCCACACTGCTTTCACTGTCATTTTTGATCAGTTTGCTGAAGGAGCTCCCTAACTGGTCTTTCAGTTTTTGTCATTGTGTTATTGATCTCTTCATGACAGCACCCTTAGTGACTCTTTTAAAGTAGTAAGTCATGTCATTCTTCAATTAATTGACTAAGACAGCCTTGAACTCTTTGTATTCAAGGATGGCCTGTAATTTGCAGCAATCCTCTGCCGCAACTTGTAGAGTGCAGGGATTACAGGTGTGTGCCACCGCCCAGTCATGGATTGATTGATTAGTTTTTCACTCTTCTCTTCAGATCTTTGCAGTGACTTCTGCATTTCACTCAGAATAAAAGCAAAGTACCCATGATACAATGTGTGCCAAAACTATTTGTTAAATTAATGAAGTGCTAAATCAAATCCATTCAAATGTATTTTCTCACTTTTTCCCTCTTTCTTGAACTGTTTTCTCTCTCTCTCTTTTTTTTTTTTTTTTGGTACTCGGGATCGAACTCGGGACCTTGGCTTGTGAGGCAGGCAGTGGAACCACTGAGTTACATCCCCGGCCCTCTTGAACTCTTTTCTTGAGCAAAAGTTACTTCCTTTTATCTCTGTGATTGGTCTTCTGTCTCCTTCATGGCTCTGTTTCCTCTGTGTGCCATCATATTAATCTGTGTCAGAGTCCTTGGCCCTCTTTCTTCCTTTTATACTCTTCATTCATTGTGAATTCAATCACACCAGGAATAACCTGTCACCTCTGTGTTGATCTGTCTCAATTATCTATTTATCCAAGAATTTTTCTCCTTTTAGGGTTTCACCTCACTGAACTCCATGAAAACAGGAGGCGGGGGTGGCTGGTTCTGTTTAAATCTGAATATCTACTGCACATTTCTAGGACAAAATATGGTTCCTGGCCCACTGTTGTCAGTACACATTTATTGAATGAATGAATCTTAAATCTGTTTTTCCTATTGCTTTATTAGACATCATCAGCTGGGTGTTGTTAAATTAATATGTAATGTGTGGTATGCCCTAAACTAAATTCATTACCACCCCCCAAATAAACTTACTCTTTCTGTTGGCACCTTGCCTTTTCAGATAAGGGTAACTGTTCACCTGAGTTGTTTAAGTCAAAAATCTAGGTGCAGTATTTTCTTAATCATTTACCAGATCTTGCTGATTCTTTTCTCGTCAACAGCTTTATTAAGGTATGATTCACATAACATAAACTTCACCTGTTTTAATTGTACAAGTCAGTGAATTTTAATAATGGTTATAGAATTGTACAATCATCACCACAATCAAATTTATAGTATTTCTGTCTAGGTCTTTGATCCATTTTAGCTTGATTTTAGACGAGCTGAGAGGGATCTAATTTAAATCTTCAGCAAGTAGACAGCCAGTTTTCCCAGCACCATTTGTTAAAGAGGGTGGCTGTTTTGTAGCATTTTAGCCCCTTTGTCAAAAATCAGATGGGTGTAGGTATATGTGGTTGTTTCTGTCTTTTGTTCTATTCTATTGTGCTATGTGTCTGTTTTTGTGCTGATGCCATGTTGTTTTCTTAGAGCTTTGTACTTGAAATCCTGTATCATAATGCCTTCAGCTTTGCTCTTTTTGCTCATTATTGCTTTGGCTATTCTGGGTTCTTTTCTGGTTTCATAGAAATTTGAAAGTTTTTTTTTTCTAGTTCTGTAAGGAATGTTGTTGGTATTTTAATAGGCATTGCATTAAAACTATAGTTCACTTTTGATAATAGTATCATTTTCATAATATTCTTCTAATCCAGGAACAAGGAATATCTTTCCACTTTCTAATGTCCTCTTTAATGTCTTTCTTCAGAATTCTGTAATTTTCATTATACAGGGCATTCACTTCCTTGGTTAGATTTATTTCTAGGTATTTAATTTTTTTTGAAGCTATTGCAAATGGAATTGTTTTCCTGACTTCTTTCTCAGGAGGCTCATTATTAGGGTACAGGGATGCTATTGATTTTAATGTGTTGATTTTGTATTCTGACATTTTTATTTCTTTTGGGTAGATATTCAAGTGTAGAATTGTTGGGTCATATGGTAAATCTATACGTATTTTTTTAACTTTTCTTTTTTGTGGTGCTGGGAATTGAACCCAGGGCCTTACACATGCTAGGCAAGCACTTTACCAACTGAGTTAAATCCTTAGCCTCGATGTTTAATTTGTTTTTCTGTTTTTGGGGGTGTTTTTTGGTACCGGGGATCGAACTTGTGTCCTTGTGCCTGCATAGCAGGCGGTGAAACCACTGAGCTGAATCCCCAGCCCTCGATGTTTAATTTGTTAAAGAAAGTGCCAAATTATTTTTCAAAGTGGCTGCACCATTTTATACATAACCAGCAAAATACAAAGTATAATTTCTCTACAGTCATAGTGACACTTGATATTGTCCTTCTGATTATCTAGTGGATGAGAAATGGTATTTAATTTATTTTTAACTTTTATTTCCCTAATGACTATGTTGAGCATCTTTTCATATGGTTGTTTGCCATCTATATGCCTTCCTTTGCCCATTTAGAGTTATAAGAATTCTCTATGTATTTCAGATACAAACTGTCTAATCAGATATATGATTACAGATGTTTACCCCAGCTGTGGGTTGTTTTTTTTATCTTCTTTTTCTAAAATTTAGATGTAATTAACATTTCATAAAACTCACCCCTTTAAAATGTACATCTCAGTGGTTTTTAGTATATTTATAAGGTTGTAGAACCATTGCTACTAATTCCAGATCATTTTCTTCAGCCCTAAAGGAAACCTCAGATCAACTAGCAGTCCCTCCCCATTCTTACTTCTTTCATCCCATGGCAACCATTCACCTACTTCCTATCTATGGATTTGTGTAGCATGCTTTTCTGACTTTCTTGAATGGTGTGTTTTATAACATAACAGTTTCAAATTTTAATTAGGTTCAATATATAATTTTTTCTTTTACCTTACACTTTTGGTGTCATAGCTGGGAAATCATTGCCTGACTCAAGATCACAAAGATTTATATTTTTTTCAAAGTGTTTCATAATTCAGCTCTTACATTTAGGTCTGTAGTCCATTTTGAGTTAATTTTTGTGTGTAATATTAGGTAGGGATCCAAATCCTTCCTGTTACATGTAGATATGCAATTGTCCCAGCACCATTTATTGAAAGGGGTAGTTCTTTGATTCTAAAGTGGTCACTTGCAGACAAAATATGTTGGATCTTGAATTTTTCCCAGTACAATCTTTCCTAAATCTTTTCATTCTTCTGTAAATACTGTAGATGTTATTCCTTGTTTTCTATTCATGCTCCCATTGCCTTTGTCCTTCATAGGATTGTTAGTGGTCTCTCAGGTATTCTCTTCCACTACTTCCTAATTTATTTTCTACAGTGACCACTTCATTTAATAAATTTGCTTGTCTGGTCCTGGTAGGCCTTTGAGTTTGTAAACCCTGGCACAAGAATGCCGTTATCGTGACTGGTATATTCATTATTATGTTCACAAAACATTTATTTAGTGAATTCCTCCTAAGTTATAGGTGCTATTCTAAGCACTAAAGATAGTCTATCAGCACATTTTTGATGATTGACTCACCACCCTAAAAGGTAGTGACAAATAAGAAAAATCACTTATTTAATTCATGATTCTGTAAATTGACAATATGTCCTGGATTTAGTGGGTGTTTTTTTTTTTTTTTTTGTCCTGGCTGAGCTAGCTCACTTAGGCTTTTTGGTCAGTAAGACAATTTTGCTGAGGTATAGGTCAGGGGTTGGCAACCCACGTGACATGTTACCTCCTTAGGTATTGAAGCCAAGGATTAGTGTCTTATTTATCTGTTTCTATTCAGCAATTATTTATTGTATGCCTACTGTGTGTCAGGGACTCTATTTAGTGCTAGAAAGAAACAAGGAAGATTCTTGCATTCATGGAAGAATGTAAGTAGTATTTTTTGTAATATTCCTTTTTTAGAAAGATTAGGATATTAGAGTTTGCTTATTCGTTTTGGCTCCAAGTCATTTTTCACCCATGAGTCTTTTTATGTTCTGTTCTTACAAAATTTTTATCATTACTGCATCACATTTGACTTTTTTGGGGGGAGTTGTACCAGGGATTGAACTCAGGACCTTGTGCTTTCGAGGCAGGCATGGTGCCACTGAGCTAAATCCCCAGCCCCACATTTGACTTTTATAGTTACATCTTTAGTTGTTGCACAATGTGTGAGTTTTACAAACTAAGCATACTATGTCTTTATAATGAAATTCATATACTATTTTGCTTAGTAGTTCACTGTTCTCTTGATTATTTACTTTTCCCCCTTAGTACTCCATCTCTACAGATAATATATCTTACATATTTTAGAATTTAGACTTGAAGTTCTAAATTCTTTTTCCTCAAGGGAAATTAGATTTTAGTATTTAGTATAGTGCCAAATTCATAGTGGGCACTTAATAAGCATTTGTTCATAGTATTAGCCCCTTTGGCTTTTTGTTCCATTGAATTTCACCCAAGATGATTATTCTTGACTGACTTTTAAATGGCTAAATGAATTTTGGACCCTCAGCATAATAAGAACATATAATAACATTTTTTCATTATGAACATACTAATACTTTCCTCTCCATTTTATGCTTAGAAGTACTAATGTGTAAATTTGGGAGTATCTATTTCACAGTTGCTAACCTTCTTGAAGCATTTTGAAAATATGCACATGATTTTTATAAATTGATACCTGCAGAAATGAAGGAAAGGGCAATTTAGAGAAGTACTTTATTACCTTTAGAAAAATAGTATGCTTCTTTTTAGCATATTATTAGTCACATCATTTATTTCATTCTTGGTTCAGCTGTTCATTTAATAAACATTTTTTGAGTGATTAACAAGGTGGTGGTATAAGAGAGAGAGATTAAGCATAGTTGATATGTGCAGTTATGCTTTCATACCTAAATTCCTAGGATTTGAAAAATTCAGGTTAGGATATAAATATTGGTCAAGTAGGAAGAGAGAGAACAAAGAAGAACTGAAATGGTTTTAACCTTTTCTAGCATCCCACTTGACCATTCTGAAAAAGGTAGCAAATGAAATTCCAGTATTTTGAATTGAAAGCATGAGGCTGTAGATCTTTCATAAATGATGGAATTTTGGAGAAGATAATAGTATTTAGTTATTACTCTGAATCTTTAAGAGTCTTAAATTTATTTTAATGAATTTGTGGGAACTGAATTCAGTGTTTGGAAATGACCACTGAATAACATGTATGGGGACCTCATGAAAGTTATGTCAGATGTACTATTTAATATCTAAGAAATTCAAAATGAATGCTTATTAGATTTTTTTATCAAATAATATAAATTATTAAAGTTATGTGATTAAAGGGCTGAATAACAGTCATTCTCATTAAAGTCTTTATAATTCCATTATGTTATATAAGAAATATACCCATATAAATGTAATCATACAATTATCATATACATATGTGTGTGTATATATATATATCTTATGTATAGAAGACCAAATTAAGATGTGAAAACATTAGATAAAAACAGAAGGTTTTTCAAATGGCCAATAGGTTTATAAGAATGATGAAGCAGCTCATGTTTACACACCTAAGTAAACAGCATGTAAAAATTGTTTACTCCATATTTTTTATTTAAACAAGAATAAAATTAATCTAGAGATCAGCAAGAAGATTTAAAGCGTTCAAAATGAAAAGGTAGGCCATCTGAGGCATTTAATTTTTTCATATACTTAAATGGAAAGTATTATTTAACCATTAAACTCAGTCATGTAAATAGTTAATGAGGGTACTAAATGCTACTTTTTTCTCATTTCATGCTTCTTTTCTTTAATGAACAAACATTGTGTGTGTGTGTGTGTGTGTGTGTGTGTTTGTGTGTGTGGTCAGACTGCTTTGGGGAATGGAATTGTAACTGCCCAACTTATATTACATTGAAGTCATTCTTAAAATTTTGATTTTTGAAAGTTTTAAGGAGCAATCTAAAGAAATTTAAAAGATCTATTTCCATTTTACACTGCAGGAGTTCCTAGACTCAAAGCTATCCTTTGGCAAGGCAATAATTACATATTACTCTGTTTATTTTGACTAGATGAATTAGTTTCTATGTTTTGTTCATTCTTTCTTCCCAGTATGTGTGTATGTGTCTGTCTATTTATTATTATATATGTAAAGATGAGTGCATAGGTCTTTTTTTTCTCCTAAAGAAGTTTAACTTTTATAAAGATGAATATCCTTCTAAAGAATTGTTTGAACATGACATTAATATAAGATGTTATATAAGAATAAAAATTAATATTCTAGCAGATATTTTCAGGCTACTTTAAAAGCAAAGTCTTAGAAATGCTTTTTTTTAATCTCATTTTTTTCCTTTGATTATTGTCTCTTCTCCCATGCTCAGCCTAGTTTTTATATACTGTTGTTTAATGTTAGTATGTTTAAATTTTAATTTCTTTGCAATCTTTTCCTATTGTCCCTCAAAACAGGCATGGAACTAAACTCATGTGTATCTATAATATTTAATAAGAATAAAATTGAAATTAGAGCAAGTATATGTTACCTTTTAAACTGATTACTACTTCAATGACTTGTAACTAATTAAATATCTTGATTATTATAGAGCCTTGCTTCCCTCCTTTTTCTTTCTTGTCTGTCTCATCAGTCTGATTAATTTGTGTTTTTTAGTCTTTTTTTCCCACCTAGATAATAGAGAAGACAAGAAGGTAGAACATAAATAAGAATTGCATAATGTTTTTTTATTCCCCTATTATTATTGAACTATGTTTGGCATTAGCTGAAGTAGTTCTCTAGCTACCTTTGTATACATTGAGTAACACATTAAAATAGTATATTCAGTAACTTTCAGTTCAAAAGCATATAGAATTAATTTTTTTTTCACTTGTATGTTAGAGCACTGTAGTTACAGTTTAGAAGCTAAAGGACTGGTCTTATTTCTTCTCTTTGTACTATTGACTACCTACAATTCTTTCCCAATATACCCCCTCTACCCTCACTGGCAGACATTCTTTTAAAAGACTTTCATAGTCTATTCCTCTTCTAACTCTGACCCTTTCTCTTGTTACTCGTCATTGTTAGCTCCAACTTTCCTTAATTTACTTGTAGTTCCTGAAATACATAGTTTTCCTTTTTGGACCTTTGCCATGCTGTTGTCCCTTCCTTTTCTCATCACTTGACACCAAACACCAAAAAACAGCAACTACTACTAGACAGTCTGTAACAACATCTCTTAACACCGATGGACCTCTGATTGTTGGTTGCTGCTTGCTTGGGTGGTGGTGGGTGTTGGATCTCCTGCTTCAGCATCAAGTGCTCAAACATGATAGTATTCTTGAGGCCACTTCTTCCCTAATATCTCATGTTTGAGACTTCCCTTGCAAGTTATCAGATCAGTGAAAACAGTGGGATCTTCTGTTGTGTTGCCTCCTACCACCCAGATTCTTATCATAACTTTCCACAATTGTTAGACCTTCTGCTTTCTCATCCTGTTGATTTTTCGCTGATTGGAAAAGAAAAGAGAAACTAAACTGTAGAACTCTTGCTCTTTTGCCAATGATTAGGAAGACTTGTTACTCAAATGTTCATTTGGATTCTGGATTGAATTTTGTCATAGAAAGAGTGGTATAAGGAATATTTGGGTTGTGTACTACTGTTACTCTTAGTTCAACTACATTTTGGCTTATAAGAATGGCCTGAGATCTAACTACCCTTGTACATTATTCCATAGAGAAATACTTTATGACTTTCAGCCAATTTAAAAACATGTATTTGGAATAGGATATATCATGAGCTGAATGACCTGTGTTTGAGTTTCACCTTTCTGTACCTTGGTGGGATGCTGTTCTAACATACATTTATCCAAAGTGAAAAAACAAGAGAAGATAAGGACATGAATAATTCATTTTCTGATTACTCCCTCTACGATGAGAAAGTTAAAAATATAATAAATTTTGAGTCTTGGCTGCAGAATGAAATATGTTCTTTTCCTATGGGTACTCAATACTTTCTAACATTAACATTTTGAATCTTCAGTTATTGTTCCATTATGTCTTCAGTCTGCTTAAATATATATGTAGAGAATAGTATTTGATTATTGCGTGGCTCTTAGTGAATTTCCTTCTTTGCCTCAACTATATTGTTTTAGAAATTGATGTTAAAGCCAGATTTCCTAATTCTTAGATTCACTGAATGCTTTTAATCATTCAGAAGCCACTGATAATTTTATATAGTAATAATAAACATAATGGTGTTTACCAATTTCAGCTTCCAAATACTGAGAGGGAACATGTAAACTTTACCGTGACAACTTTTAGAAACTGTTTTTAAATGAAGAAAAGGCAAAAGATATGTTGAGAAGCAGATGTTGTATGACTAAAGTACCCAGCTGTGTACTAACAAAATGAATCTCATGCCGATTAGTTAACAATTCTTTGGCAGTCAGAGACATATGTAAAGCAATAAACACAGCATGGGGAAATAAAAAAAAAATTAAAAGCATTTTCTAAGCCTGAAACATTGGCAATGTCTAGTCTACCATCTGTGTTACTAAAAAGTTGATTTTATTGTGTGTAAGTCATAGCAAGGTCACTTCAAAAAATAGATTAACACGTTAGAGTCTTTGTCCTCAAATGTTAGGACTAAATCAGTAGTTTCAGTGTTTTGATTTAGTGAAAGATGTTATGTCAGTAAAATAAACTACATTTGGTGTAATATGTCTATGTAATTTTATATTAGCTCTTTTGTGTGTCATAACAGATTTTTGTCTTTGTTTTGTTCAAGCTTTCTTTACATTCTTTCGGGTCAAATCTATTAGTTATTTTTAAAATTTCTTTTGAAATGATTCTTTGCCAGAATTAGATGAGTGGCCATTTCACTACAAGGTACTGACGTTGTTGACCCTTCTGTCAGACCCTTCAGGTCTTCTGTCAGAGAAGGAAGGGCTGTCTTATCTTAAAAGTCCTCCCTCTTGCATTGAATACCTGGTAAACCCTCTGGGAAGGCAGCTATGCTTACCACTGTACCAAAGCCTTTAGGGATGGGCTACTTAGACTAAATGTTCACTCTTCAGTACTTCAAATAATCTTCCATCTCAGCTTCTCCTACAGCACCAAAGAGTGAAAAATTTATAGCCATACATTGTTTCTATATGTTACATCAACTCTTTGTAATTGGTTTTTTTTTTTTTTTTTTTTTTTTTTTTTT
>NW_004624772.1:9161699-9177098 GCF_000247695.1 Heterocephalus glaber
TGCTTTGACAATTTTCTTCCGCGGTGTTTAGAAACATTGCAGACTGCACCATGGAATTTTCTTAGAGATATAATGAAATACCTTTAAACTTTATAGAAATCAAGACCAATATAATTTGGCTCAAAATAAAATGAAAACTAAAGCATTCATTGATGTGTCATCATGACTAAATTAGGCTGCAGAAAAACTTCATAAACTTTGGTGTTTATTCCTGTGACAAATAATCTTCAATAAATTGAAACATACTCTTGTCTTTGTTTAACAACTTCTGAAGATAGAAATTCTTAGAACATTATAGATCAGGAGAGATTTTTTATTAGAATATTCATTTTTTATATGTAATTTATTTCTTTACTAAAATGTCAGAATTATGAGGACCTTAAGCATCCCACATAATTTATGTTATTGTTTTGGTTATGATATCTATAAAAATTTTGATTCTAGCTGGGCATAGTAGTGCACACTTGTAATTCCAGCACTCTGGGAGACTGAGGCAGGAGAATCACAAGTTTAAGTCCAGCCTGGGCAATTTAGCAATTTCACACGACCCTGTCTCAAAATAAAAAATAAAGGATGAGGATATAGGTCAATGAAAAGGCCCTGCATTCAGTCCCAGTACCTGTAAAGAAAAAAGCAATTGCCTCATATAATGTTGCTTCTGATTAGAGTTGAAAACATTTTATGTACAGAATACAGTAATGTTTGCATTGTTGAAGACTAAGGAGAAACTTTGTTTTGGTTAAACATCAATCTGTCAATACCTTAGGCACTTGGGTAAGAAATAGACAGAAAGAATGAAAGTGTGTCTAGACCTTTAGGGCCAAAAGCCCTGGCTTCAGGGGTCCAAACAGACCAGGCACAGCCTCTCATCACAAATGTTAGTCAGGGAGACAGCAGTGGTGAGGGGCAGTGAAGGCACTTTTAATCAGCAGCCATGCCAAGAGGACAGATGAGTAGGTTCAAGATGTCTTCTACTGGGTGCAGTGGTATACACCTGTAATCCCAGCACTTGGGGAGGCTGAGGCAGGAGAATTACAATTTCCAGTCCAGCCTGGGCAGTTTAGCAAGACCTTGCCTCAAAAATTTGAAAAATAGTTTTTAAAATGCTGGAGATGTAGCATAGTGGGAAGGGTTTGGATTTAAACCCTAGTACCAGCCCTCCCCCCAAATGTCTTTGAGGGACTGTGACTGACAGAAATCTTGGGGTTTATAGAATAGGGGAACAAACAAAGGCAGGGGTTGGGGATTTGCCTAGCTGGCAGTTAGGTAATCTTGGTCAAGCTGTGGGCTGGTTGATCTGTATCTCAGGACTGGTTCTTCTGCCACATTCTGGGAGAGCAGTCATCCCTTAAGGGGACAGTTTGGTTCCTGTGTGAGGTTATAGCTCCTGCAGCAAGGATGACTTCATCATGCAATGCTCTGCTTCTCCTGGAGTCTCAGTTGACTGCAGGTTTAGGAAAATGATTGGAGATTTCTAGGCATCGCTGCAGGGGTCCAAAACTGGACATTATAAAAGCTGGCAGTTGGATGTCCCTGCAAATCCCTTAAATTGCCTTAGTTAGTCTTTTCTTGGTGTCCTTAGTGTTGAAGGGAGATAAAACAGGCTAGGTAAATGTAGGTCTAATAAACCTTATATTACCAGTTTTTAGACAGGTACTGCTTAAGTGATTTATATGCTTAGGTTCGGAGCTGAGCAGGGATCTGACCGAAGTTTTAAGGTAATAAAGGAGACAGACATAAAATAAAAGTAGAAATGTCAAACTTTGTTCTGCTTTTAGTTACACATTAAGCACCTGCGGGTCTTGTCTAGGTTCCTGTTACAAAAGGAGTGAAGTATAAGAAGAAAAAGAAAAGAATAAGAGGAAAAGTAGGAGTCATTACTGACATTTAGAAACTTGCTCGCTACAGGGTCTTCTAGATATTCCGTTAAATTCACACAGTATCTTTATTAATCAGGGTCTTACAGAGGATTACAGAAAAGAAGCTGCTTATAACTTGTTATATAATCATATTTTTCAAAATGAAAAAACCAAATGTTAATTGGATATCTATAACACAATATTTTAGAAAATATATTTACTTGATTAAAACTAATTTTAAAATTATCATTTAAAACAAATTCTCTTAAAATTTGTCATATCATTAAAGAGAAAATTCTAGCACATGGAAGGCATTTGAGTTTTCATAAAATTCTGTAATTTACTTTTGAAAAAAGACTTTTTTTCTTTCTTCTTTTTTAGAACCAGCAATTGAACTCAGGACATTGCGCCTGGTTGCGAGGCAGGCATGGGCACCACTGAGCTAAAATCCCCAGCCCCTGAAAGACTTTTAATTGTGGTTAAAGTCTTTATTATACTGATATAGGAGAAATACAACTCTCAGCCTGTTAGATGTCAGATGTGCCAAGTTCATGTCCCCTGAAATTGAAGAATAAATTAGAAGGAACAATTTGGAGGTTAGGAGTAGGGAAGGTTTATTGAAAGATGGCTTCCTGAGACAGGAGTGGTCCCCAAAGTGGGTAGCCACTGAGGCCTTTTGTCAGGGATAATTTATACAGCACAGTCACAATGTCGGTATAGTTTGGGTCAAACTACAATCAACCTATAGGATTACAAGTATAGCTGCTTAGGTAATATTGATCCAATAGGGAAACAAGTCACGTAGCAAGGGTATGTGGAAAGAACAAAGGCATTTTTGGGAAGGGATGGGTCTGGATGCTCTGGTCACCCACCTGGGCAACTGATGCCTATCTGCACTTCCTGGACAAGGTAGTGCTGATTACAAAATAATTCCACGTTACTGCTTATTCCTTAGGGAGGCCTGTCGGCCTGGCCATTGCATCTTTATCTTGAGGACTGTTCTTCACATGCGGCTCCATCTACAATTCTGACTTCCTGGAGAGCCCAGTCCCTCTCTGACTGTATATTAATTTCTGTCTAACTTAGTAGCCGTAATAATACCACGGCTGCTAGATTATTATTAACCCTTATTGTCATGGTCTTCTTTTAGCAGAGGCGGGGCTTTGCATTAAATACTTTTAATTTTTATCTTAATAATTTCAAATTTGCCTTTATTTTAAGGATGGGGATTTTTCCATTTCTATAATGAAATTTCTGAAGTAATTAACTTATAAATAGAAAAGGTTTAGTTTAAATTCATGATTTTGGAAATTCCAGGTCTGCTGAGAGTAGCACATCATGGTGAGAGTATGTGGTGAACAAACTGTTTACATCTCATGAGCTAGGAAGCAGAGAGAAACCGTAATGCAAGGAATAAAAAGATGTTAACTCCCATACTCCATATTACCATATATTACAACATAATACAAAGGGGGTCCTGGGGCCCCACAATCCCCCTTAAAAGGATATCTATCTCCAGTGACCTAAGGATTTCTCAACAGGCCCAACATCCCCCCAAATTCATCACCTCCCGGTGCTGCCATCCCGGAGACCAAGCCTGTCACACATGGATCTAAGTTTGAGTTCAGCCTGGACAATTTAGTGACTTTGGTGAGATTCTGTCTCAAAAAAACCCAAGAAAACTGGAGAGGTAGGCCAATGAGAAGGTCATGCACATAGCGCATGCTTTTGTTAGGCAAAAGAAAACTATGAGTAGTATTTCATATATTAATGAGCTCATGCTGTGTGTATCTGTGGGTGGTATGAATTTTGACTTTTTTGTGATGTTTCCTCATCTAAGAAGTAAAAAGGTTGACATAATAGATGCATTCTAAGTAGACTTTTAAATCGAATACTGGTCCTGATCCTTAAGCATGGTATTTAAGGCCTTTGACAGGTAGAAATCTTTATTTTTTATTTAATTAACTTTCACTAATCCTATTGTTCTATTTACCAGTCTCCAGATACACAAATTTTGTCTATAGACCTCAAGCTAAAGTAGTTAGCTAGTCTCTATATTTATTTATCTACAGTTATTCCTGTTTTCCTGTTATTTCCTGTTACTTCAGAGGGCCCACTGTTTATCATGCTAAGTGTTTAACATGCATTCTCTTCTAATTCAATCTCTTGACAACCCTATGACATGTGGTACTGTTATTATCCCTGTTTCATGGAGGATGTAGGGATCTAGAGATGAAGTCATTGCCCAGTCAGTGTACTCATCTGGGATGAGTCAGAGCCAAACTTCTGACCAGGACTGTTTGCTTTCAAAGACTATTTAAGTCTTAACCTCTAGATAAAATTGCTTTCTCTGTGTTCAATTGATTCTGTTCCTCAGTAAGACTTCAAAGTTTTTACTCACTTGTCCTTCCTCTGCCATTACCTTAGTTTAGGTTCCCTATCATCCTAGTGTTAATCTTTTGGCTTAGCCTCCCAATTGTGTCCCTGTGTCTCATTTTATCTGACCTAGCAGATAACTCAGATTGTTTTATGGTTTCCTCATTACCTGTAGGTTAAAATACAAGATCCTCACCATTTATAATCTGTCCTCACTTTTATTATCTGTTCATTCCCACTTTATATTGTAATATGAGAGTGTGGAAACTATTCCTTATCTTACAGTGGACATAGTAACTACTCAGCGAATAGTTGTTGAGCAGTTACTAACCCTGACCTTAATGAGGTAGACCTAGGCAAATGGTAGGTTCTTGGCTTAGCAATTTGGTATAGTTTGCTAGAATTAAAATGAATTACTCTGTGTTGTAGTAATAAAAATTATTTTAATATATGAATAATTCACACACTTTTACCTAGTTCATAGTCATCTAGTTCTATTAATTTGAATTAAGATTTTAAGATATTATTATATACAATTGTTCTAGGTTCCTATATTTATTCCCTAGAAGAGAATTAATGGAATTGAGACATAGTGCATATACTGTTAGACATTTTTGTGATAGACTAAAAGTTAGTAGTCATGCATTCCTTGTTAGAAATTTGACTCACAACTAGTTTATTTTTTGAAAAGTTTGTTTTAAAAATTATCTTACATAAGTCTGTAATCAGGATCATTTATGATATTTAAAATGTGTTAGTGGGTCCGGGATTTAGCTCAGTGATTCTGCTGCCTCACAAGTGCAAGGTCCCGAGTTCGATCTCTGGTACCAAAAAAAAAAAAAGTACTAGTGATTCATGATTCTTCCTAAGAGAATTGTGAAACAGGCAAACCCCATTCTTGATTTTGTTTAAGTTGAGCCTCTGTCTCTCCTTCTCTCTTTTTCCCTACCTGTCTTCCCTACCTCTCTCTGTCCCTCCCTCACCTTTACCCTCACCCTCTCCCCTCCCCTCCTCTTGCCTCTGCTTCCCTTCTCTTCCCTCTCTAGTATGAGAGAATCCCAAGGCCTTCCCATTAAGTTACATCCTCAGCTTTTTCTGGTGTGAGGCAGTGTTGGGGATTAAACCAAGGCCTTCACATTGAACCACATGCCCAGCCCTTTTTTCTCTTTTCCCTTGAGACAGGGTCTTCCTAATTTGCCCAGGCTTGCCTTCTGCCTCAAGCTCCCAGAGTGTTGAGATTATTAGGCATGCACCACCATGCCTAGTCCTCAGCTCTTTTTATTTTTTTTCTGCAGTAGAGACAATTCAGCCCTTTGCACTGAGTTACATCCATCCCCAGTCCCTTTTTTATTTTTTATTTTGGGACGGGGTCTTGCCAAGTCACTAAGATGCCCAGGCTGGGCTCCAACTTGGGATCCTCCTGGTTCATTCTCCCAGAATGCTGGAAATACAAACATGTGCCACCATGCATGGCTGGGACTTTTCTTATTAAAGTGCTTTTGAATCTGAAGCTGTGCTGGATACACTTGAAATGTCATAGTGACTTGAGGCAGGCAGCAGAACCACTGAGCTAAATCCCCAGCCCTCATAATGACTTGAAATGTCAGTTGTGACATTTTTAATGAAAACTTTTATGTCATAAAAACATTTAAAATATATATAGACTGTACTTTTTGTATATGCATTTCTTTCATTTTATGTGATATTGGAGATTGAACACAGGGAATGCTGATCCACACTCCCAGCCAGACCTTTTTATTTTATTTTGAGATAGGGTCTTGCTAAGTTGACCAGACTGGCGTCAAACCTAGAGTCCTGCCTCAGCCTCCCAAGTAGCTGGGATTAGGCATGTGTTACCACACCCAGCTCGTTAATTTCTTCTTTAAAAATTGACATGTAATTCATATATGGTAATATTTACCCTTTTATAGTATATATTTCAGTGTCTTTTTAGTATATTTACAAAATCATGCAACTCTCAAAAGGAGACTCTGGGAAGATGTTGGAGTAGGAAGTGTCAGGACTATCTCCTCACCTACAACACTAATTGCACTAGCAGAATCTGTCTATTATAACTATTTTGGAGCTGTGGAATCTGTTGAAGTCTTACAACTTCCAGGGGAAGTTTAGGTGATAAATTGTGGTTATTTTCGATCAATTTTAGCTCTTTACGATGTAGCAGCCACACATATCTCCTACGCCTAACCCCATGGTAGTCTGTGGTACAGGTATTCCAGAAGCAGCTTGGACCTAGTTTGTAGGAGCCATTGTGGGCAAAAAGCACCTTTCCCTACAAATATTGGGAATTTGTTCTTGGATTGCTACTTCTGATCACAGAGGCGCAAAGGGGTAGGTTATTGCATTGTTGTTGCAAGCTCCTTCCCTCTGGCAGCAATAACTTCCAGAGATTTAAAGGACTGATGCCTCCCCTTCTTCAGCTTTTTCTTTCCCCACTTTGGGACTAGGCATTCAAGGCTAGGACTTTCAGAAGCAAGTCCATTTATGGGGAAGATTGAAAAGTTACTGCGTATGCTCAGGGACAGTCACAGGTTCAGAAGAGAAGTTAGATTTTCTAAATCTTGGCACAGAGATGCCCTACCGCGATAAATAAAACAACCAAATAACCCAGCAAACCGTGAGGAAAGAGAAGAATTTGATTTCCAGAGTAACCTCAGTATTAGGTTTGTATGTCTAGTGAACAGAGTTTAAGAGATCTGTAGACAACACCAAGCAGACTAACACATACATTATGAGAGTCCTAGAAAGAGAAGAGAGAAAGAAAGGTGAAGAGAGAATATTTGAAGGAGTGATAGCTGAAAACTGTGACAAAACATGAGTACAAACATCCAAAAAGCTTAACAAACTGCAAATAGAACAAATTCAGGGACCCCAACTGAAACACATTATCATCATACTACTAAGACACATTGTCATCATACGTAAACAGTCTTGAAAACAGTGAGAGAAGCAACTTGTCACATACAAGGAATTCTTAATGCTATCATCAGCAGATTTCTCATCAGAAGGTTGTGAGTTGACTTATTCAAAATAGTACCAGGAAAGAAAAACCTGTCAATTAAAAATCCTGTATCCAAAAGAGCTTTCCTTCAAAGTGAAAGAGAAATTAAGATGTTTTCAGATAAACAGAATTGGAGGGAGTTCATTTCCACTGCACTTTGTACTAGAAGTGTAATTTAAATAGCATTCTGAGCTTCTCTTTTAAAAATATGCAAATGTTACATTTCAGTAGAATCACATATAAATGGATAGCAGAAGTTTACTGTAACTAAAAATAAAAACTACAGCTATAGTAAGAATATGTTTTGTTCTCATTTTGGTAATAGTCACAGTATTTTAGGTAGACTGTTACTTGTAAACAAGAGACAAATAATGCCTTTAATCATTTTATTTAATTGGGCTTATAGTGTCAAGAAGAATATTTCAGTGCAGGAGTACATGGAGATGGCTACTTGTTTTTTGAGTAATTCTGTAGGCCAGTGATGGAGAACCTTATAGAGACGAGTGCCCAAACTGCAACCCAAACCCAGTTATTTATCACAGTGCCAACCCTGCAATTAAACCTGAATATTGAGGTTTTAGTTTAGAAAAAAGATGACTCATACATTAACATCTTTTTGTCCTAAAAGAAAAATAACATGTGTGCCATAGGTTTGCCACCACTGCTTTAGGCTGAAAGTTATACCTGGATTTTTTTGTGATTTTTCTATGTGAGCCTATATAGCTAATTTAGCTTAATTTTCTCAGATTTCTTGAAGATGTATATTAGAATAAGGAGTAGAGTTAGTTGTCCCCCCAACCACCCATAGTGCTAGGGATTGAACCAAGGGCTTTCTCATTGAGCTACATCCCCAGTGTTTTAAATATATTTTTTCTTTTAAACATTTTGAGACAGGGTCTTGCTGTATTACCCAGGCTGGGCTCAGACTTGGGAGGCTCCTCCAGAGTGCTCAGATGACAGCTACCAGGCCTGGCTAGAATAAGAAGTACATTTTATTCATTTATTTATTTACTTATTTATTTTTGTACTGGGGATTGAACTCGGGACCTTGCTCTTGCAAGGCAGGCGCTGGTACCACAAGAAATACATTTTAATATTAGAATGGCCCTTCTTTTTTGAGTAATGAGGTTACTCTAGTAGAGATCTTTTCTTTTACCAAAACTAGTGCTTAGGAGTTGAAATAACTGGAAGATTTCAGTCTATTATTCTCCTTTAACATTGTTACCAGTGTTGGTGAGCTCATAAGAAAACACTTGTCAGAAACTCTTTTAAATATTGGGTTGGAAATATGGCTTAATTGATAAATAATTAATGGTGCATAACTATATTTTTTGCTTGTCTATTAGTAGGAATGATGTTTCAGAAACTAATGTCATGGCTCTCTGATTGGTGTGACAAGACTGCCCAGAATAATAATGATGTTACTTCATATAAACATCATAGAACATTATGATGTAAATGCATTTTTAAAACTTTTTGAAAAACAGTTGCTTGAGATAAAAAGGGCAGGCCTTGTGACAAACACATATGCTTGTAATCCCAGCTACTCTGGAGGCTCAAAATTAAATTAAAAGGGCTTGGGATGTAGCTCAGTGGTAGAACACTCCACTAGTGTACATGAGGCCCTGGATTCAATCCCCAGTACCAAAACAAAACAATTTTGCAATATCAGGTTAGGTAATTATGTGATATACTGGATGATAAAAGATTAGTGATGACACAGGTAGTCCAAGTGAAATGTCTAAGAAGGCGCTGATCAGAGTTGGTAGTGAGAGTGACATCACAGTGGTAAAATTAGACAATTCATGAGTTGTAAGTTTCCTCTCATTGTCATTCTCATTTTGAGGCAGGAAATAACTCTTTTGTGTTACACTGCATTTGTGGGATGTATGTGTGTCTGTGTTGTGTGTAGGCTTCCACCTTTAAATGACATGTTAAGAAAACATATTTTACCTAGACCTTTTGGGGGTTGGATTGATATTTTTCTCATCATTGTAATATTTTGGGGTTAAAATTTCTAAATCGTTGGGAAGGACGTTCATCCAGATTAGATAAGATCCTAGAAATTCTGGATAAATTGTTTGTAAATGGCAATTTTTTCAATGGATTCAGTTCAGTATCAACATTTAATTTGTGACTTAAAAAATTTAAAATATATCTGTATAAGTGTAATTGATCTATCCTTTATATTAGACACTCAATTTTATTATCGGGATTATGGTAAACTATACAATGAACTGATAAACTTTATATAAGGATGACACATTTGTAGGCTTTAACCTCTAAAAGTAACTTTGTTGTAAATGACTTTTTTTCTCCTAGTACTGGGGATCCAGCTCAGGACCTTGCACTTGCAAAGGCAGACACATTGCCACTGAGCTAAATCCCCAGCCAAGGCAGACACACTGCCACTGAGCTAAATCCCCAGGCCCTGTTGTAATGATTTTAAAGCTGTATTTTTCTGGTCTCTGGTTTGGTTTTCTTCAGATATTCTTCACCTTCTTGGATTAGTTTTGGTCATTTATGCTTTTCTAGAAAATAGCCAAATCTCTATAGATTTTGAAGTTCTTAAATGAAAATTATACACAGTATAATGTATATTTAAAAACCACCCATCTTGCCCTTCTCATTTATGATGGTTCATAGAACTCATCTTTAAATATCAAGTGTTCTTGAAGATGTCATAGTGAAGGTCATTGCTGGAACGCTATACTTGAGATTTTGTTCCTCATAAAGAAGTAGACATCAGGTAAAGAGAGGTGTTTTGGAGGTGGAGATGGGCAGTATCGTCAGGTGTATTCTCCTGCGAAATAAAGCATGAAGAGAAGAAAATATTCCCAGTTTTTAATAGTTTCTTCTGTATGGTGGGATTCTGGGTGTTTTTTTCTAGCATTTCCTTCATATTTGCACATGCTTTCTACAAAGAAAGTAAGGTTGGAATAGAAATAAGCCTGGTCTTATTTGCTATGACAGTGTGTCTGTACACATAAATTCTCTCCCCCACTTCTGTTGGCAATCTCCCATATGGTTAAGCAAATGAGGATAGAAGGAAAATCAGTGTTTCCTCATGATTATTTCAAACCTTTCAATGAGAATTCTGAAATAGTCCATTATAAGTGCTAGTTACACACATGCTGATGTGAACACTTTTGTTTTGGAAGAATAATCTTTGCTTATTGAAGAGTGAGAGAGAAAGATCATAGTATTTTTCTTTCCTAACAATGAAAGTGTTGTTGATTCTTCTTCTTGTTCCTGCCAAGAGAGCATCATTCTCACTTTTTTCTCCTTTTCCAGAAGAGACGGAATGCTAAAGAGAGAAAGGTGAATGGAACAAAGTTAGAATAAAGAGCAGTGTTCCTATCCTGGAGACCTTGTGTAGTTTAGGATTAGGGATATAGCCATTGGGTATTCTATTTCAGAATTAAGTGCAATGAAGTCTTTTGACGTTGATTTATTTTTTAAACTTTAAACAACTGCCTCGCAAAATTTTAATCTGAAGTCTTTTGAAAATTGATGAATTCTCTATAGGATCTCTTTGTAACTATTTTATTAGAACATCAGACCTTGCAAAGTATCGGTGTCTTAATTGTATTCTATCAATTTCTGTGTTTATACACATATACGCTGAAACCTCATTGTTCCCTGAAATTTTTTTTCATTACTTCTTTTCACATACTATTAAGGAAATTTAAGGTGTTTTTTTTTCCTTTAATTTTTACGAATACACCAAAGCTTTTTGAGTGGCTTATAATTCTGGAGACTCTCTTAGAACCAACTGCTTTAATAATATGTTACAATGAGAAAAAGAGTTACAAACATGGTGGTTGTTATATATATATATATATTTTTTTTTTTTTTTTAAATTTCTGTTGACTAGAATACAGTTAAACAACCTATTGTGTGATCTGCCTATGAAGCAAATTAGCACAGATGAGGTTTAAGTAAAATGAGGGAGAAATCAGGAAAACAGGATGAATGAAAACCCAGGATTAGAAAGATTCAGAGAAGATATTTTACTCAAGGTGATGAAGAGGTTTCCCTCCTCACTCTCCCAAAGTAATATGGCAGGAATTTTGAACTTAGGAAGTAAAAGTGGACTCATTAGTTGACCCACAAATTAACATTCTGCTTTGCATGCAAAGTCAAGTTCTTCTAAGTAGGCAGTTGTATGTTATACAATGTAACGTATTCAAGTATATATAAATATAAATTATAGGTTCTTATGGAAAGATCGACCAGTCCAGTTTAGAGGTCTTGTACATGTAAGATATGAGCAGAGCCAACAATTAACTGATTAATTGAAAATGTTAATTTAGGACAGAAAATTGATATATACATTTCATAGTCATTTGATTTTTCTTTTTTTTTAGATAGGGTCTTGCTATGTAGCCCAGGCTGGCTTCTAACTTATGGTGATCTCCTGCCTCAGCCTCCCCAGTGCTGGGATTACATGCATGCACTACCATGCCGACTTATAATCATTTGATTTTTAAATTTAAATTCACTGACTATTCACTGCTCATCTTTCTTATGTAAATAAGCTATAATGTTATTTACTGTTTCTAATTCCATTGTCCATAAAGGACTTAGGCAGTTGCAAACCAAACTGAATATGGCATCCTACTTGAATTTTAGATTTCTTACAGTTTCTCTTTTCCTATTTTTAGACCTTTACCTTTCTGAAGCTTTCAATGTTTTCCCAAAACATTGATCTTAGTTTTCATAGAAATGCCCTTTTTTGTAGTTGCATTTCACAGTATTTAATTAAATACTAAATTATGTAATCACAAACTGGCATAAAAGTGATGAGAATGAAGACAAGCATATATGTTTAATTTGGAAAAATAGAATATGAAAGGATACTGCTAATGGAATAGTGTATTTGATTTAAGCATTTAGTGTGCAGTAGGCAACTATGTGTTTTAAAGAGGAAATGAAGAGCTAGCCCATAAATTGAGTAGAGACTAAGCCTATTTGAGGAGTTTCTGCTGTTTAATTTAGCTGATGCCTGTATTATTCTTAGGGATAATTAGCTATTATATGCCTTATGGTCAAGGCTGTTAACAGTAATATCTGGTGAGGTGAGTTATGAAGGAACTAAATATACATATCAGTATGAGAAGAGAGCAACAGGCAATCTGGTTTCAGAGCTTGTGCATGTAACCACTATGCTGTCCACCGCCAATTGGTTCCCTTCTGGGAAATATTAGCCCTCCACTCAATGTCTGTAATATAACAAGTAGACAAGAAAGAGATCATGCATATAATTCTTTATATTCTATATATTACTGTACTCTAAAAATAGAGTATGTACTATAGTGTTTTCAAATATCTCTAAAAGAATTACCAAAACTGATATTGTATTAGAATAACAGTAAGTTAGTGAATTAGTAAGAACAGAAAGTACACAAACCATTATGCAGATTAAATCCAAATAGAATTATGAATTGATTAATAAAACAAACTAGTTGATAATTGTTAGGGATGGATACAGTCATTTGTTTTTAATTAGGTTTTGGGGTCTTCTTTTTTAATTTAAAATTTTTAATAAATGTGGTTTGTTCACAAAATGCAAAAAAATACAATAAACACAAACATACATTTTCAGGTACACTACCTCCCACCACTTGGCAATGATGATAAAACCACAAGATCTATTCACAATCCTGAAGGATCCAACCATATGATTATCATTTGTTTTTGAAATGCCAAATTATTTTGGAGAAATTGATGTGAACATGACGGGAAGCCCCTTAACTTTTATATATCCAAATGAAATCATTTTTAAGAGTATCCATACAATATCAGAAGGCCCTGTTAACTTCATTTGTCATTACATATGTGATCTGGCACCAAGCCACAATGACTCTATGTTTCAACACATACACCGAACTGACTTTGGTGGAATTTGTGTTTGTTTAAATCCTATGTGGACCAAATTTGAGTAAGCTGAATTTTTAGTAACAAATGATACAAATTCAAATAAATTTAAACTAAGTGGTAGTAATTTTTATAATTTTATAATTTCTTCTTCAATGTACTACTTAAAAAACATCATGCACAGTATGGAGCATAAGCAGAGTCAACATCCGTAAACAACCAGAAGAATTTATAGCACCAACATTTTAGCTATAACACAAAGGCTGTCTCAGTGGTCATATGTCGACCAACCTTTCAAAAGCACTGTTGTCATTTAATTTCAAAGTACTTTCATTTGTGTATTGTTTTCTTTGCTCTTAGGATTAGCTAAATAAAACTTTGGCAAAAAGAATACTATCAAAACACCATTCTGAATTATTCTGAACACAGTGCTTTTACATTTTTTGTTTTGATGGAAGTATAAGACATAATATGGTAGTGATTAACTGGAAAGAAAAGTCAAGTCTACTTCTTAAGGAATTGAATGCTCTTGAAAGTAAATGAAAAAAATTTTAAGTTACTCATGGCATATTTGAGTAACCAATATTTATTGCATTTGGCCACTATATATTAACTGCGATCTTGTTACCTTCATTAATTTAGAATGTGAAATTTCATTTGAAATACTGGGTACACGCACTCAGCCATTTGTATCTTAAAGGGTAAGTTTTGTACTTCTAAATAAACTCTGACATTCACAGTTAACTATAGCAATGCACAATAAGCACAAAACATCAGTTTTACCAGATAAGGAAGTACAGTTTATGAAATTTAGGATTAACTATTGAAAATGCAAGTTTCTTTTATTTTTTATTTTTTAAATTAAGTTTATCGGTACATTTTAGGTATACAGTACAGTTACATTCATCATTGGGATCTTGTACCACAAGTTTTTTTTCTTTTTTGGTACTAGGGATTGAACTCTGGTCCTTGTGCTTTCAAGGCAGGAGGCGGAATCACTGAGCTAAATCACCAGCCCCACAAGTTTCTTTTAAAAATACACAGTCATACACAAACACATGTGAACATGTGTGCATGCACATTAGCCATGAAATCTGAAACTGTGATATTGCAGTGCAAAAACCTCAATATGAGGTAATTTTAATATAATAACCACTTGAAAAAAAATCCACACAGTGGCACTCTTAAAAATGATAGTTTTCCTGACAATTGCTGGCTGACAAGACAATGTGGACTAAATGTTTCTAGCTGTTTAAACTTGTCTTATTTGGACATTTATTTCTCCTTCATCATTTGCTTCTGATTCAGCAACACAGAAACGCATTCATCAGCCGGGGATTTAGCTCAGTGATTCTGCCGCCTGCCTCGAAAGCACAAGGACCTGAGTTTGATCTCTGGTACAAATAAAATAAAATAAAGGCATTCATCAATGTGGAAAGGGAAAATTCCCACAGCCAACTAACAGTTCATATATTCCAAGAAAAATTTTCTTCTAGGGTTTAGAAAGAAATTAGGATACCACAAGGTTAAAACCATTTTACCAGATTTTGAGTAGAGGGTTACTTTTAAATTTTTCTGTTTAATTCTAAACTTGTAGTGCAGCACCTCCTTAGTGGAAAGGTGGGAACCCTATGAAAGATAGTCTCAGTACAACATAAACTGTTTTACAAGTGCAAACTCTTTCACAAAGGTGTTTTGGGTCAGTATTGAGTATTACACGTTGTTCCTTAAATAGAAAATTTTGTAAATGAAACCTAAATTTTCAAAAAGTAAAAGCGAACTCTCACAGATAAATATATTTAACACCAAGGCCCAAATTAGTAAGAAAGTTATGAAAATACCACTTTGGCAGTGGTGTTTCTTGTACTGTGCTAAGGAAATGAGAATACATACTTTGGAGAAATACCTTCCCCAATGTCTGATCCTGCCAAATGAGCTCAATAGAAGAAAAAAAGGAAGAAGACTTATCACCAATTCCAAAAAGTTCAGGAAATATTGGATCATAAGACAAATTGAATAGAAAATAGTTTTCTGCATTGTATCATCTCCATTCATAGAAGGAGTTTTGTTGGAAGTATGGAGTACATGTCTTTGATCTGTTGAGAAGGTTCTGTTCTACTTCTAGGCTCCTGATAGCTTTTACCATGAACAACTGTAGAATTTAGTCCAATACTCTTTCTCCAACTAGTGACAGGATCATATGGCTTTCTCCTTTCCTCTGTTAAAATGATTACTTTTGGGGGTGGATCTTCCAATGCTGAACCA
>NW_004624772.1:9186698-9206614 GCF_000247695.1 Heterocephalus glaber
AAAAAAAAAAAAAAAAATTGGGTTGTATTTACCAAAAAAAAAAAAAAAAAATTACATTGCAGAAGGGGTTGAAAGAAAATAAATTGTTTGTAAATAAGGTAAATTAACGATTGATAAAGATACTGTTGATTAATATGAAAGTTAAAATAGATATTGGTTGATTGTGAATGACAGGATTTGTTTAGGTAGATTCAAAGGAGACTTCATTGAAGAATTAACATTTGGCTTAAAACCTGAAAGATGAGGCGGAGAAAGTTATAAGAGGACCCACTATAAGAGCGTTCCTAGCAAAAAGAACTACCACGTGGCAATAAACTTAGTATGTTTTAGGGACAAAAAAGAGGCCAATGTGCCTAAAGAACTATGAGGGAGGGGCTGGGGATTTAGCTCAGTGGTTCCACTGCCTGCCTCACAAGGACCAGAGTTCGATCCCGGTACAAAAAAAAAAGAACTATGAGGGAGGTGAAGAGAAAAAGAGGTAACACTGGAGAGGCAGTCAGGGGCCAGATCACTTAGAAACTTGTGGGCTGTAGGAAGGAGTTGGGATTTTCAAAAATGTGATGAAAAACCTTTAGTGAGTTTGTTTTTTGTTTTTTTGGTACAGTGGAGCCAACTCAGGACCTTGTGCTTGCAGGGCAGGCGTGGCGCCACTAAGCTAAATCCCTGGCCCGAGAGCTTTTTTTCTTTTCAATCTGTGAGAAAGGTAGACAAGAGGAGGACAAAAAATGGAAGTAGAAAGACGAGGTAGGACAATGTTGCTTGGGGCAGTGGCTTGGGTCCAGATGTTAGGAGGAGAGATTCGGGGTATGTGTTGGTGGTAAAGCCAGCAGAACTTGACTGATACATAGGCAGGGTAAGAAAAAAAAGTTGAGAATGACTGGAGGTTTTTGGTTTGTAAAAAATGCATAGTGGTGCTGTTTATGGAAATGGTTAAGTCTTGCATCTGGAAGAGGAGGTTTGGGTTGATAACATTCTTGTTTGGGCTGTATGAACTTTCAGTATACCAAGAAAAATAGTCATCATTTACCATCTGAAACTGCTATATCTTTTTTACTGTCAACTTTTATATTTTGTTACTTTACAAATAATTTACAGAAGTATATGAGAATGAAAAATAACTATTAGAAATTTTAATAATTTAAACATAACAAACACAATTTTATTCTATATTTTTGTGGTTTTGAAGGCAAATACATATTCCAAAACAGGGAAAAGTCCATTGGCTATAATTAATTGCCCATTCACTGCCACACATAAACTTGAACATAGACATGATAAGAATACTGATTTCTAGATTTAAAATATATTGCTCTTGTTATGTCTTATCGTTACTTCTTTTTTCATTTTCATTATCAAAAGCCAATACTTTTGGAAACTTTAATGGTTGTTGTTCTGCTGAAGAAAAAATGGCCATTTTGGAAAGGATTTTTCTTTTCATATATCTTAATATAGATAACAAAGCTTCAGTATTTGTCCATCTATGACCTTTACCATGTAACTTTTGCTGTATGTACATCATGAACAGATGAAAGAATGTTACTGCATATCCTTTTAGGTAAATAGGGTGGCCTAGGTTCTCATAACATAGTATGTGATTAGTTTTTGTTGAATGACTGACTGGCTAAGTACCACGTTTGTTTTTGTATTTTAAAATACATATTTTGCATTCATTGCTTTTTAAGTTTGAGAAAATTCACTTAGTTCCATTATCTGAGGATTCATAATCTGAGTTTTTAGTACCTCTTTGTATTCATTTAATAAATACAAAATATCTTTCTTTTGTCATCTTCTTTTTCTAATGAATGGAAAATAAAATATTCTGAGTTCTCAACTGTATTCACTGAAACCCTCAGAAATACAGGATAGTATCTTCAGACTTCTTTTCAAAGGATGAGGCAATACTTTGGGGAATATAATAATAAAATCAAAAGATAGTATAGTAAGTAGTGCAATATCTTTTTAGTCAATTCCATTATTCTTCCATTCTCTTATTGATATAGCTCTTTCAAAGTATAATTGAAAATAGATAAATAATGATGAAGTAATTTCAGGGTAATGATTTCTAGATATAGAAAAAAGGTCATTCAGGCCTCATAATATATTTTAGATTTATAAGAGGATCTAATGCATTTGTATGGTAATTGCAAGAAAAATGAATTTTTCTATTTAAAAAATAAGTAAAAATTCACTTTGCTTTTTGGAAGACCTTTAAGAAAGAATAAAGATCATGAAATAGCAATCCTTACAAATAGAACTGCTCAAAAAAGAAGAAAACAAAACTCTAGTCCATTGGACCCAGAAAATACATGTCACCAAGGGATAAATTTGAAAAGTTTATTTATTGGCTATCACAGTGGAGATGTGGGGTAGTGGTTGTCTTTTGGGTGTGGGTTTTTTTTTTGGTACCGGGGATCAAACTCGGGACCTTGCGCTTGTGAGGCAGGTGCCGGAACCACTGAGCTAAATCCCCAGCCCAGTGGTTGTCTTTTGGAATCTGGAGTTCAGAAGTGTAGACCAGAGATCCCAGTCTGAGAGTCAGCCACACATTTATGGTATTTGAAGCTTTGGGTCTAGATGGGATTACCTAGGAAAAGAGTGAGTTGAAAAGAGAAGAGGACCAAGAAGAGTGCTGGGCCTCTATTCTTCAGTCTGGTGTGGGAAAAATATCTAGATGGTATAGATAGGAATTTATGATTCACCTAGAGAAGAGTGTTTTAAGAAGAAAGGAGTAGTCAGTTGGGTCAAAGGAAAAAAGGAGACTTCTTTTTTTTTAAGAAATAAGGTCAGAGAAGTTTGACCATTCATTGGTTTCTTCCAGTAAAATAAAACAAAATATTTAAAAAGTGATTTTGATAATCTTGAGCAGGAGTGTTTTCTTCAAGAGGTGAGGCCAAAGCATGTTTGTATTTGGTTGAAGTGAGGAAATAGAGATAAAGCAATAGAGGCAACTTTTCAGTCAATTTTGCAATGAAAGAGGAGCCATAGAAATTGTAGTTAGTGTTGGTTTTTTTTTACATCAATTTAGGGGTTTAAAAGGAGTTGGTAAAGTGTTTGGAATTGGGGATATGAGCCAGGAGATATTAGTACCTTATATTAACACTCATTAATATTTCTAAGAACAGAGTAGGCCTTGCTGAATCATCTTTTTCTTTCCCTTTCACTTTCTTTTTTGATGTTAAAAATTCTGCTAGGATTTTTACTTGCCCTTTGCTTATCAGAAATGTAAAACACTAAGTATGTGCTTGTGTGATTTTATGATGAAAATCAATAAAGAAAAATTGAAATCTTTAAGCAATTCCCAGTTTTCTGGAATACATTTAATGCTTTAAATGAAATGTTCCTACAGCCTAGATTTTCTTACTTTTGGGGGCATATATAAATGGTCAGAATTGCTATCTAAATGATAAGATGAGTTGAAATAGCACTTAATTTAGTCTAAAATTTGAGTTTAGCATATCATTTTATTATATCACCATTACTTAGGATTATGAAAAACAAAGGCTCTGAAAGATATTTTATAAGTTTAGAGCAACAGTTAAAATGGAGGAAGTCTTGAAAATCTTTACTGTAGGAAATGACTTAAAAATATCTTTTATTTTGTTTTGGTACTGGGGATTGAACTCAGGACCTTCCACTTTCGAGGCAGGCGGCGGAACCACTGAGCTAAATCCCTGGTGTTAAAAATATCTTTCAAGTGGACCAGTTTGGAGCATTCAAGACTTAAAACACTACTTTGAATATTTTTCTGTTTTCTTAAAAATAATGTTTCTCTAGAGAGTATAAAGGTTTTATCCAGTAAATTTGACTTCTGATCACTTCTGAACGTTTTCAAATTTATTACTTTATGTTTGAAAATTTTTTTTAAAGATGTAATTCTTAGGGATATGTAGTTATGCCATCTTCATTATTTTATGATTCAAGAGACTCAAAATACCTTCTTTACAACTCTTCAGCTTTATTCTTTATTTTACTTGTTTGGTGTTAAATTCTTACTCCTCTGTGTTATATGTGATAACTCAATCGTGTGAGCCTGCTTAGATAAAATGGCTTTTTGGAACAATTCTGAGTACTATTTGTGGAAATCAGTGGCAGTTAAACAATCCAGATGTCTTTTGGCTCTTGAAATTTTCATGGTTGACTTCTACTAAATGAGATGTTGGATACAGAAATTTAGTATCAGTTGTCAAAAGTCTCTCCAGACTAATTTCCAAATCTAATTTCTAGAACTTTCCAAAGAAGAAAGATCTCAAAGTTTCTTAAAGTCAACTATTTAAAATACAAGCTCTTCAGTTGTGATGATGGCAGAATGGTCAAATTTGTTTCAGGTAACGTTTGCCAAAAAATTATTTTACAAGTTCATGCTCATATATTTTGTATTTAAACATTTACTTAGCCTCTTGGACTACAAATGCAGCTTCTTTGATTCTCCTCCAGTTCCTCCTATTGCAACATGTAACTTCTTCAGTCTTTAGATATTCCACAAAGTTAGAGAAAAGAGTCGTCTTCAGTGGATCGCTAGTGACCTACAAGGTTACATCATGAATTTTAAAACATTTTAGATTTTGGTGCCTGCCCAAGCCGTGGTTAGTTTCATATCTTCTGTAATCCTGAGTTATTTATAGTTTTCCTAGCAAACTTGCCGAAGCCTTTTCTGCTGGTTTTGCTTCTTTTCCATGTCAGATTGTCTCCCAATATGTCTGTCTGGCATATTCCTACTTATCCTTTACATGTCTGGTGAAAGATTACCTCCTAACTGTAATTGTTACACATCTGTCTTCTCTCTAGACCTGCAGTGCCCAATATATAATCAGTAGCCACTAACCGCAAGCAACTATTGAACACCTTCTAATGTGGCCACTACAACTGAGGAACTGAAGTTTAATAATCTAAATTAAATGTCAGTAGCTACACGTGCCTAGTAAATATAGCATAACACAGCTCATAGATTCTGTAGTCTGCCAATAGGTAAATGAGGGATGAAGTGGGTGAAGATCAGAATGTATATTTTCAGTGAAAATTTAGCATATGCATCAAGATGTATGTAACTGTAAAACACTTGCTGAATTTTGAAGATATATTACACAAAAAGAAATAATAAATTTGTCATTAATAATTTTAATTGTTTTTTCTTGCAGTACTGGTTATGCTAGGAAAGCACTCCAGAGCTGAGCCCTTTTCATTTTGAGACAGTATTGCTAAGTTGCTCAGGCTGGTTTCAAATTTATGATCCTCCTGCCCTAGGGTCCTGAGTACTAGGGATTACAGGAATGTCCCACCATGCCCAGCTAGTAATTTTAAATTTTGATTACCTATCATTATAGTATAGTCTGGATATATTTGTTTAAATAGAATATATTACTAAAAATAATTTACCTTTTTTAGATTTAGGAACCATTTGTGACAGTTATATTTCTATAGAAAAGTACTGTTGTGATAATGAGCTTCTTATGGGCAAGAACCTTATCTTTTTATTTTACTTTCAAGAATATGTCTTTCATAGTATATTTTTACATATTTTTTTTGATATAAACACATCTGTAGGCAGAGGGAGAGAGATCTAAGAAGACAATAGTAGTAACACTTTTTTGAGACAAATTCTATTAAAAATTGAATATTAAGTCCCATAATAGCACTTGTAAGACAAATTCTATTAATAATCCACATTTAAAAGAAACTCAGGCCAAGATTAAGTAATTTAGCTTAAGAAACAAAAATATTAAGTAGTGGAATCAAAATTTTATTTCAGATAGTCTAACTTCATCATTGTACTCTTACCCAATCTGCTAAGGAGATGTAAAGTAATACAGTTTTGATCACCCATAATTCTTTACACCTGAAGTTATGACAGGATTTGTATGAACCAACTCTGGCCAGCATTGAACATAGGGACTATGATGATTTCTTTGCTTTCTCAGAATAAAGTTTACTCAAAATTTGCAGTCTGTTTTAAAATTGCTTTACAATTAAATCTCCATTCTTGCCCATTGGGCAAAAGCTTTTATGTTTATGCTTTTAGCAATTTTTTTGCTGTTGTTACAGGAAGAAAATGTTGCCACTGATAGAATACAAGTGAAAATTTTTGTTTGACTTCTGGGAAAATGAAATTGTTGCTTATATACTGGTCCCAAGATTCAAGTTTTCTTGTGTGTGAAGGAAGATTTCTGCTCTGTAGGAGATTTATAATGTTACTTCTGAAGATGAAAGAAAAGAATGTTTATTTCCGATCAGCTTTCTGTTAACATTTCCCTTGAAAAGTTTTAATATCTAATTGTAAATCAAGTATGCTATTATTCTGAATAAACCGTACTAAATGAATAGTCATGAAGCAACAGAGTATAATGTTCAAGGGAAAAGATACATTCTTTTTCATCTTTAACATGCTTCCACAAATTCCCATGTATGGTAGTTTTATTTTTTTTTTTCTGTTCACATGATTCTTTTTTAGCATTGACATACCTTTTGAGAATGCATACATTTGTAAGGGCATTCTGCCAAACTTAGCTTGAAAAATACACCATCAAAGATTAAGGAAATGAGGGACCGGGTATTTAGCTCAGTGGTTCTGCCACCTGCCTCCCAAGCTCAAGGATGGGAGTTCAATCCCTGGTACCAAACAAACAAACAAAAAAGATTAAGGAAATGAAGTAACTTATAGGCATTATCATTTTGTATGCAAAAAAATAGGCTTATTTCTCCTGCTTGGATAAATCTGAGCTGGCAGGCAATTCTGAGCGTTGGGCAGCTCTATTCCATACTGCCATCCAGGGACCTTGTTCCTTTTATCTTGTTTTACCATCGCCCGATGCGTTGCTCTTGTCTGTAGAGATGAATCTGAATCACCTCCACCATCACCACCACCGCATTCACATGCTAGTATGTAGGAAAAGAGAAAAAACCAGTGGAAAACAAGTAGCTTTTTAATGCATATAACTTGTAGGTTACAATGCATTTCATCCTTGTATCCCATTAGGCAGAACATAATCATATATATACACTATCTGCAAGTAAAATGCAGAAATGCAAGTGTTATATTTTTAAAAGAAAGAATGATTATTGGAAGCCTATCAATCCCTGCCATGTGAATGGTTACTATTTATTCATCACTTATGTATGTCAGACATTGTTCTGGGTTCTTTGTTACCTTACTCAGAGCCCTCGTGAATGAGATGCATGGATTAACTAACTGTCTCCAGCTAGGTCATCTAAAAGGTAAGAAACAGAGTTGGGATTTGACTTCTAAATATAGATACAGTGTCATTTCTATCACACATACTTGGGAGATTAATTAGAATAGATCAAGATTTTTGAGCCAAGCAACTTGAAAGCTGTCATTAATAAAGACAAGCAAATTAAACAATTTTGTGTGGGATGAATATGAATTCACCTTAGGTCTTTTAAATTTAAGACATCTCTTTATATCCAAATGAAAATGTAGATGTCCATCAGCTCACATAGTAACTCCTCCTTTTTGGATATTTAAAATATCTTAGAAAATTTCAAATATACAATACAATATTATTAACTGTCATCACCATGCTATACATTGGATCTCCAGAATTTATCCTATATAACTGAAACTTTGTATCCTGTGACCAACAACTCCCCATCAACCCACCTTACCTTCTCACCCGGTCCCTGACCACTACCAGTCTACTCTGTTTCTACAAGTTTAAAAAGATTCTGCCTGTAACTGAGTCACACAATATTTGTATTTCTCTGCCTGCTTTATTTCCTTAGTATAATGTCCTCCAGGTTCATCTATGTTGTTGCCAGTGACAGGAATTGCTTTTGTTCGAAAGCCACGTAAGATTCCATTATGTATTAGCTTTGTATATTTTGTCTGATACAGTCTCATTTGTCTGTTTTTGCTTTTGTTGCCTTTGGGGAATTATATCCAAAAATTATTGTCCACACCAGAGTCTTAAAGGCTTTCCCCTGTTTTCTTCTAGTACTATGTTGTTGTATATGATGCGAAGTAACAGTCTGAACTCATCCTTCTACATGGGTATATCTAGTTTTCTCAACAACAGTTAATGAAGAAACTGTTGTTTCTGCTTTGTGCGTTGTTGATGTCTTAATGAAAGATCAAAAAAACTATACATGGGATTTATTTCCAGGCTCTCTGTTTTGCTTTGCTATAGGCAAGTACCATTGTCATTACTATAACTTTGTTCAGCATCATGCCTCCTCCATTGTTCTTACTCAAGATTTCTGTGTGTCCCCTCCCCCCCGATTTGTTTGTTTATTTTTGTTATTCCAGTGAATTTTAGCATTGTTTTTCTCTATTTGTGGAAAAATACCATTGTAATTTTAATAGGAATTGCCTTAAATTTGTAGATTGCTTTGAGTAGCATGGGCATTTTAACAGTATTAATTCTTCCAGTCTATGAACATGGGATATCTTTTTGTGTGTTTGTGTCATCTTTGATTTCTTTCATCAGTATTTTCTGTTTTTCAGTATACAGATCTTTCTTCTTGGTTCATTTTATTTGTAAGTATTATTATTTTTTAAGTGTTATTACAATTAGAATTATTTGCTTGATTTCAGTTTATTGTAGCATATAGAAATGCAACTGATTTTTGAATATTGATTTTTATACTCTGAAACTTTACTGAATTAATTAGTTCCAACATTTTTAGATGCTTTTAGGGTTTTCTGTGAATAATATGCCATCTCTAAACAGAAACCATTTTATTTCTTCCTTTCTGACTTAGATGCCTTTTATTATTTTTTTATCTAATTAAAACAGTGGGCAGTAAACCTAATTAGACATTTCTCAAAAGAAAGGATGTAAATAACCAATAGATAAATGTCAAAATGTTCAATATCATTAATCAGGAGAGTGCAAATCAAAACCACAATGAAATATTATTTCCAGTTAGAATGGCTGTTACCAAAAGGACAAAAACCAAGTCCTGGTGAGGATGCGGAGAAAAGAGAACATTTACACCCTATTGCTAGAAATGTAAATTTAGTATAGTCATTATGGAAAATAATATGGAGGTTCCTTAGAAAATTAAGAATAGAACTAACATATCTATGATCCAGTAGTTCCACTATTGGGTATATATGCAAAGGAAATGAAATCAGTATGTCAAAGAGATATCTATACTCCTAGGTTTATTTTTCAGCACTGTTCACAATAGCCAAGAAATGAAATTAACCTGTATCCACCAATTCATGAATGTGTAAAGAAAATATGGGGTATATATACAGTTACACAAACACACGCAATTTGGCTATAAAAAAAGATCTCTACTTACTTTATCTCCATAAATTTGTAGATCTAGTTAGGTCTAACTTTGTAGTTCACCAAGTAAATCCATGGCTAGGGTGTAGGTCAGTGGTAGAGAGCTTTGCTAGCATGTATGAGGCCCTGGGTTTGTGCCCTAACTCTGTAAAAGGGAAAAAAAAAGCACTATTTCCATGTGCTTTGATTGTTCAGGAAGAGGTACTATTTTAAAATATAAACACACTGAAAGAAAAAAAAATTTTCCCGAGTTACTTAATTCAGTTATGTTAGCAATTAAATTCACTTCCTGAAACTTGAGCTTTGAACTAAGGACCATTTTTTTTTTCTTTTTTAGTTTTAGGTTTTTGAAAAAGAGGAACAAGCTTCTATCTTGATCTTTAATTCTCTAATTTAATGCATCTAGACATAGTGGCATTCATTTTGTGATTAGCCTCAATCTTATAATCCAGATCTTTTAATTTTGTTTTTTGTTTGTTTTATATTTAAGCCCAGTGTTTATCATGGAGTCCCATCAGCCACCTGTACAATAAACTTAATTATGTATTCATATTTATTTTCAGTTGCTGCTGTAACAAACTACCACAAATTTAGTGGTTAAAACAACACCATTATCTTCAAAGTCTCTACAGATAACTTTAAAAGGCCAACATGGGTCTTACGGAGCTAAAGTCAAAATGTTACAGGACTGTGTTTCTTTCTGGAGATTCTAGAAGAAAACCTATTTCTGTGCTCATAATGTAGACAAACTGTTTCTCATTTTTATTTCTCATTTTCCCCCTCATTTCTTTTAATATGATTATAGTCTAATATAGTTTAGTTTATAATTTAAGATAATCTATATGACAGTGAATAAATATAACTAATTTTCTGTAAACCACAATATTCCAATTCTCTATTTAATTTTGCTTTCAGGAGACAGAAAAAGAAGTTTTTAGTGCTAATGGTAGTAATGGGGATGATGATGATGTTGAACCTTTGAAGATCTGTTTCCATTTCATACATTTAAAAGGTCCCTTGCAGTCTTTTGACAAGACTTACTTAGTCTTTATCTTAATTGTTAGTATATTTGAGTATTTCATATTTATTTCAGTTTGTTCAACTCATTTTTAATCACACTTGGAAATCTTATTTTCTAACTAAATCTTGTAGTTTATATGGAAAAGGAAGGGCATTGTTACTTAAATTTTAATTGGAAAGCAAGCTCTTGGCTACTGGTTCCTGGTTTGATATTGTCACTGTTACTTATACTGCACATGCTGGCTATAGACATGAAACCCTTTTAGAATTGCTGTGGCATTATCAGAAACAAATCTAAGATCCTCTTATACTTCCTCTACTTTTAAAAAGATTACTGGGAAATTTGAATTTGCCTTTTTTTTTTTTCTTTTTGAAATAGGGTCTCACTATGTAGTTCGGGCTGGCCTTGAACTCACTATGTAGCCCAAGCTGGCCTCGAATTTGTGGTGATTCTCCTGCCTCAGCCTCCCAAGTGCTGGGAGTACAAGTGTGTACCACCATACCCATCATGCCTCATATTTTAGTTTAGTGAGTGCCATTTTGTTATGAAAGCAAGCTGGTGCTGACATTTCCATGAGACCTATTCCTAGTAAATGACTTCTGATGCTCTTTCTTATTAGAAATTGCTATGAACTGATGTCTTCCCCAAACTGATGACTGCATCTTCCCAGAGTTCTTCTGTTGAAACCTAATCCCCATTATGATAGTATATAGAAATGGAGTCTCTGGGACATGATCAGCTCATGAGGGTGAAACTCTCATGGTGTTATTAGTGTCCTTCTAGGAAGAGAAACTAAACAGCTTGCTTCTTCTGTCTTCTGCTTTTTGAGACTGCAGCTAGAAGACAACCATCTGCAAACCAAAAAGAGGGCTATCACCAGAATCTCACTGATAATCTTCTGATCTTGGAGCTTCTAGCTTCCATAACTGTGAGAAATGAATTTTTATTTAAACTCCCAGTCTGTGGTGTTGTTAGAGCAGCCTGCACTAAGACAGGAATGTTTCAATTCTACTGTGCTACTAAATAAAAATAAGTACAAGTAACAATGCCTCAAACCTAAGTTACTTGAAGAATATCTAAAGGATATAAAGACATAAAGTGAATACTATATTGTTGAGGGTGGATGAGTAGGTTTGGATTTTTTTATTTTGAAAAATTTCAAATATCTGAATAGTTGCAAGAATAATGCAATAAGTACTTACAATGCTTTAACCTAGATTGACCGATGGTTCCTATTTTGTTACATTTATACATTCCTGTTCTCATTTTTCCTCTGATGTATGTAAATGTGAGTATGACTGCCTGAAGATACAGTAGCTTTAAATAGCACCCCCCCATTTAGAGTTTATCGCACATATTTCCAAAATATTTTAGCATGAATCTCAGGGAGTTTAATACTGGTACATTTATTGCATAGTTCATATACAGATTTTTCCACTTTTCAGATTCTAAAATAGCAAATTATTTTAAAAGGGCACATTACTTTGAAAAATGTCAAGATTTATTATACAGTAAACCATAGTAAATTCTAAATGAGCATCCTGAAGTATGGTTCTAAGCCAGACTTTTCAAGATGTGAATTTCAATGTGCTTAGTTATCAAAACTATCTCTGAACGGTGTGAGGTCCTAAACTCGTGTATTTCTTCTAATGTACAAACTGTCTTGTGAAGATAAAAATAGGAATTAGGGGTAGGTTTTCTTTTATTAAGTTCTCTTTTAACTCGAAAATTCTGTGGTATTAAAAAAATGAACAGGTATTTACAAACTATTAAATATGTGGCACAGTGCTGGGTGCTGTAGATATCCTTGATCTCCTAGAATTCAAGTGAAGAAGTTGTACACAAATAAATGAGTGAAAGCAAGCTGTCTGTGAAGAACCGTAAGAATACATTAACAGAGTAGATGAAAAAATTCACAGGTAGAAGAAATTGGGCTGGGTGGTGAGAAGAGAACAGTCAGCCTTGATTGAGTTGTAAATATTTGTTAACAGAAACAGGGGTAAAGGATGGTTTCAGTTAACCTTTCGGTGTACCACTGTTTCTCTTTTACCCTTCTTCTCGTCTCTTTCATCCACTTCTCTAAACATATCTTCATTGCTTAAAGGCCTGTTGTGTATATCTTCTTTAAATTCCTGGAGAGGATGAATTAGCCTTTCCCTGAAGTTTTCTTCCGGTTTTTCCTCCTCCTCTGGCTTTTCCCCAGACTTTGGTTCTTCCTCAAGCTTGGACTCATTCTTATTCTTTGGTTTTTCTTCAGTTTTTTGACAGGGTTTCATCTTTTGTCTGTCTGCTTCCCTCTTTCTTTAGATCTAGTCTGAAAAATTCAATGCTTCATTGGCTATTAGGAAGGATTATTCTACCTATAATTTCACTTGTATAAAATACTTATTAAAATGGGAAAATGAATAAAAAGCAAAAGTGGTTGATAGACTGGGAACTTGACAATTTTATTATAACTAGAAAAAAAATCTAGAAAAATTAAAACTTTGCTTTGTATTTAATGGTTACTTTATATACATGGTACTAAAGTAAAAATCTGAAGGAAATACCAAAAAAAAAAATCTTTGTTTCATCCTTATCACTTCCCAGTTCCCCTTGCAAGAAGGCAGCTACTGTTACTGCGTTATTGTGAATATTTGGTACCTATACAAGCACACATTCACATATTTACATATGAATGTATTATTCCTAATCATATAGTAGCTACCTTATCATCAGGATGGCTTCAATCGAAAGAACAGAAAACAGGGCTGGAGGCCTATCTCAGTGATAGAGCACTTGCCTAGCATGTGCAAGGCCCTCAGTTTGATCCCCATGGGCAGGACCAGAAAGGAGGGGCAACAGAAAATAACAAATGTTTGGGAGAATGGAGAGAAAATGGAATCCTTGTGCACTGTAAACAGGAATGTAAAATGGTATAGCTAGTGTGGAAAATGCTATGATGGTACATCAACAATTTTAAATGTAGAATTACTATATGATCCACAGTTTTACTTTTGGGTATATACCCAAAAGAATAGAAAGCAGGAAAGGGAAGAGATATTTTCATACCTTTATTTTTGGTGACATTATTCATAATAGTCAAGAGGTGGAAGCACCCACCATGGATGAATGGGCAAACAAAATATAAACAGATATATAAAATGGAATAATATTTAGTCTTTAGAAGAAAGGAAATTCTCTCAAATGCTACAATATGCGTGAACTTTGAAGATATTGCGCTAATTAAAATAAATCAGGCAAAATTCTTCATGTTTTCACTTAATGTGTTATCTAAAGTAACCAAATTCATAGAAACAGAAAGTAAAGCTTTGAAAAAGTCTGATGGCATCAGCCTGGGCTGGGGATTTAGCTCAGTGGTTTCGCTGCCTGCTGTGCAAGTGCAAGGACCCGAGTTCGATCCCTGGTACCAAAAAAAAAAAAAGATCTAAATATTAAAACTGATGGCATCAGCCTAAAAAGCTGAAACAGTAAAGAAAATAATCAGCAGAGTAAAGAGACAACCTACAGAATGGGAGAAAATCTTTGCAAACCACATCTGGTAAGGAGTTAATATCTAGAATATGTAAGGAAGCAAAACAGCTCAAAAGCAAGAAAACAAAAGATCCAGTTAAAAAAATGGGCAATGGACCTAAATAGGCATTTCTAAAAAGAAGACATACAAATAGTCAGTAGGTATGTGAATTATCTGCTGCTTTTGAGTTTCTCTGCTTTTAGTTGGCTTAATTATGATGTATCTAAACCTGATTTTCTCTGTATTATTTATCCTTACTGCTTCTTGAATCTGAGGTTTGTTGCCTAAGATCAATTTTGAGAAATTCTTGACCATTGTATATTTGCATTATATGAGATATAATTGAAAAAATATGATGAGTGTTGTCATTAAAGAAAGATGAAACTGACCATTTCTCAGGCCGTTTTCTATGCACATTATTTCTTAAAGAATAAGCCCTTAAAATATTCAGAATTTATTGTAGTGTTTCTGGATACAAATTTAGCTAACACAGTTCCATAAAGGTCAAAAAACACAACATCATCTTGATGTTGGAGTTTGAGCAGTGTACATTTTTTGCAGGAGAACAGGGTGATTTCCATTGAGAACTCTGAACCTTGATCTTAGGATCATAACAATAGACCCGAGTTTCATCTCCCAGCATGACATTTCTTAGAAAGCTGGACTCTGAAGTGGTATGATCGTGGAACTCCAGTGTTTTTCTAGATTCATGATTTACAGCCCACTGACTTTAAAACACAACTGACTGACTACCACGAACAAGTTGAAACTTGTCACACAGTTGCTGAGGTTTGGTGTGCCACTTCTATTGAAGATGCCTACCCTTCTGTTGGAGGTACTCAGCAGCATTCACTGTAGCGTTTGATCACACCACTTCTATTTTGCTTCTGCTCTAATCTCTGTCTCTTTATTTTGGACTTCCAGTTACCTCTGTAGACTTTTTCACTATTTCTAATGCTCCTACACTTACTGTCATATTTTCTAACTTTTCCTCTGTATTTCAGTCTGGATAACTTTTTCTAATTTATTGTCCAGTTCACTAATTTTCTCTTGTATTCTAATCTGCTTCTGAACCCATTTCATTAAGTTCTTAAATTGAATTGTCTTTTCAGTTCTAGAGTTTTCACTCATTTTTTCTCTTCAGTTTCTTATTGAATTTAAATTTCAATTTAAACATTTAAAGAAGGGAAAATCAATACTGGTATACTCCAGTAAATTTATTAGTTGAGTCTGTTTTGCCATATTTGCTTTATTTCTGTACATAGAGCTCATTCTCCTTAGATTATTTGAGAGTAAATTGCAGACATTATGACTGTTCTTTCCTAAATACTTCATGACTTTTCTTCCTGAAGCACTTTAGCATGTACATTCCAAAAACAAGGACTTATACTACATAAGCATAATAATTTTCACATTCAATTTAGCATGTAATACTTAATGTAATACTTTAGCATGTAATACTTAATGTAATGTGAACTCCATATTCAAAATTTCTCAAATGTCTCACTATAATCCTTTATGGCTTGCCCACAACCTTCAAGGATCACACATCACATTTAGTTGTCTGTCACTTTTGTTTTTTAAGTTAGAATTGTTTCCTAATCCTTTTTTTATGAAAGGGGTGTTGGTTCCATTTTGATGCTGATAAATTTGGTTTCTAGACCAGTTATTTTGAGAATGTTCCTCAATTTGGATTCATCTTATTATTTCCTCATAATTAGTTTCAGATTAAATATTTTTTGGCAAGAATACATCAGGATACCCTGAAGTTAGTTGACTTTCTTATTGGTAATATTAAGTTTGGTCATTTGATTAAGGAGAAACTATTTATTAAAAACTTGTAATCTGCATTAGTAATAGTCTCTACATATTACATGATGTAGCAAAATATTCTTTCTTTAAAATACAAAACTGGGCAGAAACTGAAAGCATTTTCTAGTACTAGAGTATTTGACTAGTACTTACCAAGTGGGTAGACTTCGTAAGTACTCTTCACACTTTATATGCATGGGCAACTAACAACTCAGATACTTCCACTAGGAACTCTATTTTATATAAGAACCCTTTCCCTTTTGAATTTTGATTGCTCAGCCAAGAGTTCTTAATGAGAGCCAATGTAAGTATATTTATTTATATTTATTCAAATTAATGTGTTTTTAAAATAATGGTTTAAACTAGCTACTTGTTTACTTGTTTTTGCTGTTTTTAAAAGTCTTTAATTCTGAATCAGTCGCTTAAATATATCTTCAAAAAAGGGCTACACATAAAAAACCCACCAACACAGATATTTATGTTGGAAAGAATCGTAATAGTTTTTGTTGGTACTCTAATTTTTTTTAGATTTTCACAGAAATTTTTATAAAGTACCTCTTAGCCATTGTCTGCATTTACTTTTAAGAGATATGAAACTGTCGGAGCTAGTATAACTGCTGAACGGTTAGAAACAATACAAAATGCTTAGACCAAGAAAACCGTATAGGATCTACATTTTTAAGAACTCAATAGTCAGGCTCTCATCGAAATATAACACTTAATAGAATAAGCCCATATGTTTTGTTGAATTCAAGAAGAAAATTAGCTGATCCATTGAACATACTATTTTGTTTTGGGTTTTTGGTACCAGGGATTGAACTTGGGACCTTGAGCTTGTGAGGCGAGTGCCAGAACCACTGAGCTAAATCCCTGGCCCTGTTTTGTTTTTGAAGATACTGTACCTTTATTTTTAATGTCCGTGTATAATGCATGTTTGAACTTCATTAAGTCTATGAAGATGTTATACATATAGGGACTAAATCTGATTAGGAGCATCTTGTTTATGCAGCATCATTAATTTAACAAATAAGCTGAATAATTTAGGCCTAAAGTTTATGTTTGTTATTAGGGTTATAAAGTTGGTTATCTCCAGGATCTTATAGGCTAATAAAAGATAAAGATGTAAGCAAATATTTATAGTACACTCTGTAATAAAGCACTACGCAAAGTATCATAGAAGCACATAGAGAGCTCAGCTAACTTTGCCATATTAAAATGAAGCTGTATACGACTGCATAAATCAAAACACCTGACATCATTAGACCTGCTCTGATTCATACAGGTTTTTATCTTTGTCAAATGTCTATGCTGTACATAATGAATTTCTAGGTTTTTTTTTTTTTACAGACAAACCATTGAAGCTTTTGGTAATTGACCTATTTTTTGTGAAATTTTTGTTTACCTTTTAGCCTGATAGTCTGATAAAGAAGTTGTGTTTTCATTTGGTATTTTTTTTTGCTTGTCATAAATGCTTCCTATGACTTCCAAGTACCTCTTTATTGTTTAAAATTAACACATTTTGAGGATTATACAGTAATTGATTACTCTTTGGATATAAAATTTGCTAAAATTTGACTTTGTCAAGGGTAAAGTTTCTCATCAGTATAAATAGAATTATCCTGTGTTATTGTCTCAGGAGAAATGTTTGTTTGCATGCCTTTTGAGTTTGAGGTTTGAATTAGGAATTGAATATGCCAGTTGATGGAGAGATGGATAAATGCTTAAACAATAGCACACAGTTTGTGGAGCCCTACCTGCATCTTGTTAAATGTGACTATCAGTGCTGAGTAAATCACCAAGCAAATTGCTCCACAATCCCAAGTAAGGATCTATAAAGTCTCTTAAAATTTTATTGAAAGAATAAACTTCTGTTTTGATGGTATAAACATTGATAATTACTTAGTCATTTTTCTAGTATTTTATCTATTAACCGATGTATTAGCTTCTTAGTATAATCATGATTGCATTTTTTTTATTGATAATCCTTAAAGTCTAATTTTCTCCCTCACATCGAGCTAGTTTTCAACTGGTTAAATTTTCAAGATGCTTAAATGCTTATGTTTATAGTTTTCCAAGTTTTACTCAGTTTTGGGATAGTACTGATTACTAAAGAAACTCCCAATTGCTAAATAGCAATAGTAGGCTGAGCACATTTTTTTAAAAGTAATTTTTATGTAGGTCAGATTACCCTTCAAAATACAAGACATTGATTGAGATTCTTAGATCTCTTATAAAATGTTTTATATTGCCTGGCCTGAATATTATCTAGGTAAGACAATATAATTAGAACTTAATTGAATGGATCAGATTCAAGAAAACAGTGCTAACCTTTAATTTTCTCAATATTGTAAATGTCTTTTTCAATCTTCAGCTTCATTAACTTCTATAATTTGAAATTATCCCAGTTATTACCTAAAATGTGTACTGGAATTCCTTAAAATAGATCTTGAATAGCAGTTTAACTATACAGTAATTTTATTTTTTATATCTATTATATCTATATAGTCACAAACACTATGTACGTACTACTTTTTCATGACTTTGAGGTCAGAACCTGTGTTTTCTTTATCTTTGTTTTCCAGTACTTAGCATCAATAATCATTGGAAGTAAGGGAGGTAGAAAATGAATACTCTTCAGGTTCTAAGAACATTACTTAAATTATTATCAAGTCTAATTTCCATTCTCTTATGCTTTTCCTTAGTTTGATTATTTCAGCCAGAATATGAAAAATATATGTGACTAGAATGAAATGAATAAGAACTTTTAGAAAATGGAACGCTAAGGTCTAGAGAAGTAGTAAGTATCTAATCAGTGGAATTAAGCAAGCAGAAGTTAGATTATTCTTTGACAGTGATAGTGAATTAGAGTCTTTATGAGGAAAGTTCAGGGTAAAATCTCACATTTTTTTATTTTCAAATTTTTGTGAAAAGTATTTAATAATTAGAAGGTCAAGATTTTGCAGTGCATAGAGTCAAAAGCTAGAGCGAGTGAAAAGAACCAGATGTTTAATAAAATTTGGTTTAAGGGCTGGGGATTTAGCTCAGTGGTTCCACCACCTGCCTTGCAAGCTCAAGGTCCCGAGTTCAATCCCCGGTACGAAAACAACAACAACAACAAAAAAAAACAGTTTGAAAAGAATTTCAGAGACAGCGGAGCCGGGGCGCTGGCGGGGGCGGAGGCGCCAGGACGGGGGCTGCGGGGCCACGGCGCCGCGCCCGCTCCCGCTCCTCGGCTCGCCCGTCGAGCGCGGTGTCCAGGCAGAGCCCTCACCGTCCGGGCCAGGGGCGCGCGTCGGGGAGGCTCGCGCCATGGATCCCGGGCAGCAGTTGCTGCCTCAGCCGGCGTCCCAGGACCCGGGGCAGCCGCCCGCGCTGGGGCAGCCTGCTCCTCCAGCGTCCCAGGCGGCGCCGCAGCCACCCCCGCAGCCACCCCCCCCCCCCCCCCCCGCCCCGGCCGGCCACCAGATTGTGCACGTCCAGGGGGACGCGGAGACCGACCTGGAGGCGCTCTTCAACGCCGTCATGAACCCCAAGATGGCCACCGTGCCCCAGACAGTGCCCATGAGGCTCCGGAAGCTCCCCGACTCCTTTAAGCCACAGGAGCCCAAATCCCACTCCCGACAGGCCAGTACCGATGCAGGCACTGCAGGAGCCCTGACTCCACAACATGTTCGAGCTCATTCCTCTCCAGCGTCCTTGCAGCTGTGAGCCATTTCTCCTGGGACGTTGACCCGCACTGGAGTAGTCTCTGGCCCAGCAGCTACACCCACTGCCCAACATCTTCGCCAGTCTTTTTTTGAGATACCTGATGACGTACCTCTGCCAGCAGGCTGGGAGATGGCCAAGACATCTTCTGGTCAGAGATACTTCTTAAATCACATCGACCAGACAACAACATGGCAGGACCCCAGTGTTGAGAGCAATGTTACATAGTTCTAGGGAAAAGTTATTTGGTTGGCCTCGTTCTCTTGCCTACAGCCCAGCTACAGAGTGACTCCGGTTTGGCCACCGGTCACAGCTGAGACTTCGGTGATCCAGTGGTGCTGTGATTCTCCAGGGCAAGAAACATCCTGGGAGAACAAACATCTGCTCAGTTCCTCATTGTTCTTGGACTGTTAACATCTTGTTTACCCAAGATGTACTGAACTCTCTGCAAGCTTTTTGTTACACCTTATTGTTTATCCCAATGTGAACTATTGAACTGTCTGTAAGTCATTTGTTGCATTTGTTTCTCCAGATGTACTGAATTCTCTGCAAATCATTTGTTACGAGGTAATGAATAAAAGGTGTGGTGGGCTGGGGGCTTTGGTCTTTGCTG
>NW_004624772.1:9210709-9228536 GCF_000247695.1 Heterocephalus glaber
GTGTTTTAATGCTTCTTGTTTGTATTGGGTAGCATGGGGATAAGATTTTAACTGGTTATTCTTGAATTGCTTCTACAATAAACCAATTTTATAATCTTTAAATTCAAAAAAAAAAGAATTTCATATATTTTATGTGAATGGAAGGAAGAAATTTTTGATATTTAAATAGAAACCGTATGGTAGAGGATCTTCGTACTTAAACAGGAAATGTAAAAATTAGACAAAAAAAGTGTCTGGGTTATATGAAAGCTAAAACTTATATGGTAAAAGAAAACATAAAATTAAGAATTCATAGGAGATTTGGAAAAGTAGTTGTGACAGAGATGCCCAATAAAAGATGTGTATCTCTAATATGCACACCACTTAAAAAAATTTTTTTGTTGTTGTTCTTTTATTGGTACATTTTAGGTATACAATTCATTTACATTTATCATTGGGTGTTTGTACCTGTACATGATATATCTTGGTTCTTATTTTTTTTCCCCCATTACCTGTGCACCCTTCACCCCCTCCAGCCTTCCCTATTTATATAGATTTCATTTCCTTTTTTTTTTTTCTTTTCTCATAGTTTTTCCTTTCCCTCTTTTCCTTTCCACTTTTAAAATTTGATCAGAAAGGCCAGGGGTTTAGCTCTGTGGTTCTGGCACCTGCCTTGCAAGTGCAAGGTCCCGAATTCAATCCCCAGTAACAAAAAAAATATTTGATCAGAAGACAGCTCAACAGGAAAATGCGCAAAGAACATGAATAGGCAATTTCAGAAGAGCAAATTTACGTGTCAATATTTCAGAGTTTCTCACATTAGCAGTTAATGAAATGCATATTAAAATAATACCAAACTCTCACTGTGCACCATAAGATTGGCAAACATTAAAATGATCAGAAACACCTGTTAGGAGTGGGAATGTGGGAAGTTATTTGAATACATTGCTGATAGAAATGTGAGTTATTGCCTATTTTGGAAGGGAGTCTGGCAATATACATTAAGATTGAAAAGTGCCCCAGGAAATCTTCAGGGAATCTATCCCTAAGCAATAGAAGAACTGGTATGTACAAGGATGTTTAATTCAGCACTGTTTCTAATATCAAAATTATACACTAAATAATGCCTACATATAGTAGAGTGAGTAAATGTAGTATATCAACCATAGATTATTATATTGCCATTATAAAGAACACTAGGAGCTAATTTAGAGAGTTTCTGTGAGTTATTGTTGAATGGGGAAGGAAATATGTACAGAAGTACGTGTATTAATATATCCCATTCCTTTGTAGAAGAGTGACTAAAATCCTATGTGGATTTATTAATGAGCATGTGCCCCATAGAATTATATGTTTGTATATACCAGTAGCACATAAAAACATGGAAGAATGCATATTAGGTTGTTAACATGTTTTGGGGGCTATGATATTGCAATGGGACTAGAAAGGAGAAAAGACAAATGAGGCACATGACTAGGCAATTAGATGTGAGAATGGAACTCATGGAAGTTAGGACTCAGCATAGAGTCAACTGCAGAAGTAATTTAAGGTGCTAACCCATTAGTGTTTATCTGTATTTTTTTCCATATATTAATTTCTGCTTTATCTTGGTCAACAAGAACTGAGCAATAGATGTTATGATATTTTCTGCTTTAGCCAGCTCTTATAAAAACATTAATTGATGCATATAAGAGCTTTTACTTGTTCAACAGATTTTTCTTGAGCTCTTCTTTGTGGCAGGTACAGTTATAGGCCCCACAGTGATAAATAGAATGTACAGAATCCCTGTCATAATAAATAAATAATATCATGTCAGGTCATGTAAATGCTGTGAAGAAACCAAATTATTTTAAGGGGATAAAAAGAGAGGGAAGAGAAAGCAAGGGGAGATGACTGCTTTAGATGGGGTAGTCAGGAAAGTTTTTCTTTGAGGGGGTGAATTTGACAAAAGACCTGAAGAAAATGTCTAGGAGACAAAATCAAATAGAATGAGTTAGAAGGCCTTGAGGCCCTGGCTTTTTCTAGAAACTGAAAAAGAATACCAGAATGACTAAAGCATAGGGACTGAGAAAGAGTGTCAAGAAATGAGTTTGAAGAGTTGGATAGAACCCAGTCTTATAGGCTCTGGGGTTTTACTCTGATTGTGATGGGAAGCAGTTGAAGGGTTATGAGTCGTTGAATGTTTTGAGTACTGGAAGCTGTGCTAATTTTGATTTGGGAAAGCTCCAGCTGCTGTGTGGAAAATTGACTTTAGGGGCAAAAGAAAAGCAAGGAAGACTATTACTGTAATCTTCACAAGAGATAATCATAGTTCTCTTAGCATTATAGTAATGAAATTAGTGACACAGAGTCGGATTAGATATATATTTTGGTGTAGAGGAAGTGGAGCTTAAAGATCATGAAAGAAAGGACTAATAATTTATTTTAATTAGGTCCTCTTTGGAATCACATAAATGTTTTAAAAGCTGAATATACTTTATAGTAGTACCCTCAGCATTAATTCTGAAAACCTTTTAGAATATTAAAAAAAATAAAGCAGATAAATTAGCGGAGGAGTCACTTCCCGTTTTTGTAACTCTCAGTGCAATCCCATGACCCCTCCAGATTTTATAGGATTCCTTTTCTGAGGGCTGTCATCACTCCACTGTTTTGCCTTTCATAGTCTACCAGCACTTGTTTTGACCCTCAGACACGTTCTGTTGTAAAGATAGTAAGAGTTACTGTAACAAAACATGTGTTGTTTACCATGTACAAAGTATTAGTTTAAGTGATTTTAATATATTAAATCCTTTCGTATTCAGATAATGCTGTGAGGTGGCTGCTATTACTACTCCTGATTTACACTTGAAGAAGTTGGTAGCACATGGTACTTTAATGGCATTAGATAAACGAGTACCTGAGCCTTCTCAGCAGGCATACTATATTTTACGGTATCCCCTCTCCTGCTTGTGAGGGGATAGGATTTGTTTTCTTACTTCACTCATCTTTTTTATTCTTCTGGTTTACTTAGGGTTAAAAAACTGTAAGTAGAGGGTTTAGGGAAATAGGATGATGAGTTATAATTATGGCACCTGTAAATTTTGACTTTTTTTGTTTCACTTCCAACTGTGCCTATCCTGTTGATTATTGTTCCTCAGAACACCTAAATGACTTGAAAATTACTACTTTTTAATCTAAACAATATTTTTCAAATGATACTTCACGTCTAGAAGTAACTGAAAAGTCTTTGTATAGAATAGTGTCATGCTTTTTGATTCACAAAATGTGGTTACCATATTGTTTTGTCTTTGTATCCCTGGTGCCCAGCAGAACACTTGACACACGGCAGACGGTTAGTGAATGTTTACTGAATGTGTGAATGGAGAGACCAATTTCTCTTTGTAATATGTTCTCATTTTTACCTAGTAAAAACAGGTTTGCTCTAAGACAGAACATTATGGCTATTAACTTTCTCCATTTAGCTCTCTCAGTGGAAAAAAGAAGTTCTGTCTCCCAGCATTCTCACGTTGACTTTATCGAACAACTCCAGTTCTTAGGAATTAGTTGCTTACTTTTTGAACCAATCATTACCACCCAAAATAAGAAATTAATGATATAGGGGAAATAATATAACTCCCAACCTTATAGATATTAGATATGCTGAGTTTGTGTTCCCCAAAATCGAAGAATGAATTCTAAGGAACAACAGAGGTTAATAGTAGGAAAAATTTATTAAGAGAGATAGCTTCTAAGAGACAGGAGGGGACCCAAAAGTGGGTTGCCAATGAGCCCACTTCTTAAAGGAAGTTTTATAGAGCAAAATCATGAGGTAGATACAATGTGGATCAAAACTGTGATCAACCAATAAGATTACAAGTATAGCCATTTAGGTAATATTGATCCAGTGGAGAAGCAGGTCATGTAGTAAGTGTACATGAAAGAACAAAGACCTTGTTAGGAAGGGATGGATCAGGAGGTCCTGGTCACCCACCTGGGTGACTGATGTCTATCTAGACTTTATTGTACCAGGTGATGCCAATTATAGTATCTTCAATTTATTGCTTATCCCTTGGGGAGGCATGTAGTCCTGATTGTTCTGTCTTTATCTTCAGGCCTGGCCTTCAACAGATGCTCCTACAGCCACAGTTGTAATGTGTTCTCATCTTTACTGACTCCCTCGAGGTGCCTAGACCTGTCTGACTGCCTGTAATATTCCTTCGTAACTTAGCTGTCTATAATATTATGACTAGCCAGTGCTACATCATTTTCCTTTTAATGGCCACATAGGCAAATTTCATCATTTCACTGAAGATTGAATAAACCAAATTGGCAGGTATAATTGCTCATCTCCAAAGTTATTTAGAATTTAAATTTTCAATTAGTTCTCTTTTTACTCTTGCTAAGTAGCGAAAAAGTACAAGTTAAAAAGAAAAACATGGATTATAAACATATGCAACACACATTTAGTATTTTTGCTAAAGGTAAAGAGAGGCAAAGATAGACTGTGTACTGAAAGATGGAATTTGAGAGTGAGCATCTTTCTTTCCAAGCTTTCATGTCCAGGTTGTTTTGAAGGCCTGCCTGGCTAGTTTCTTCACTGTTTTCCTCACAAACCCAAAAGTCCATTGAAGTGGTAAATAAATGAACTTCCAAGCTCTCACAACTCACTTGGTTTAACTGAACTTGCTTAAGGACAGTTATCACAGGTTCCTAGTCAGCCAAGCTTATTTTTGATAACTATGAGAGGTGTGTGTGAGAGAGCGAGAAAGGAATTGGCTTGAGAGCTATGTGGAAAATGGGAGCGGTATACTTTCCCCTCCCTTCGTCACTGATAAAAAGCTAGTGCTTTTCCTTGTTCCTTTAAATGTACCTGTATCACTTTGCTATATGCAGAAAGTATTCTCCCGTGGAAGAATGGGGCCAAAGCAAAAGGAAACATTAAGCTTTATCGATCTGTGCTTATCCTACCTCATTTCTTCTTGCTGAGAAAGTGATTGATGTTTTTAAAAAAACCCTCAGGATCCTTTGTTGGATGTTGTCATTGCTGTTTTAAAACAGGAAGACAATTATGCATAAATTAGGTGGAGAAAATCTTTTTCTTTGTTTTTTTCCTTCTAAAAATGAGTGGGAAGAAATTATACAAAGTGAGAAAATGATGATATTATTTAGAAACAATTCTATTTTCACTTAGGCAATCCTAACATTAAGCAAGAGAGTTTCTGTGAGGAATTTGCTATTATATTGTTTGCATACTTACCCAACTCTTTGATGTAAGGATATTTTGTTCTCAGATTACCATTTTGAAGTCTAGAAATTTTTTCCCAGCCCAAAATAACAAAAACATACAAATTTTAGAAAGCTATTAAAAATTCACTATCAACCATAAAATGAGTGAATGCATAGTTATTTTTATCTTATTATAAATTTCATTTTCTGAAAGTAGAATAAAGTTTCAGTTTGTCATCACTAATAAATACTTTTCAATTATCTTATTACTGTAGTTTTGGGGCAAAAGCCCTGGCTCTGGGGTCTCAACAGACCAGGCTTAGCCACTTGTCCCATGACACCGATCAGATCAGAGACAGCAGTGGTGAAGGGCAGGAAAAGGAGATTTAATCAGCATGACCATGCTGGGAAGGACAGAAAGGTTCAAGCCGCCTTCGAGGGGCCCACAGAAACTTTGGGGTTATATAGAAAAGGTGAACAAAGGCAAGGGTTGGGAAGTTTGCGTGGCTGACAGCATGGTTAATCCTGATCAGATTGCCGACTGGTTGATTGGCATCTCAGGACTGGTCCTGGGAGAGCTCCTGCTTCAGGGGCTGCCTCAGTTCCTGTCTTGGACTAATTGTTCCCGCTTGGGGAGTGACCTCATTATGAAGCCATCTGTGAGGCTCAAATTTTCCTGGAATCCAAGGTAGCTGAAGGTTTAGGACAATGACTCAAGACTTCCAGGCATTGTTTTGGGGTGGGAGTGAGGTAGGGGGGATGGGGTCTGGAACTGGATGTTGTAAAAGCTGGCAATTAGATGTCTGCAAATCCTGAAAATTGCTTTAGTTACTCTTATCTTGGTGTCCTTAGTCTTGAAGGAGGATGTGAGAGCCTAGGTAAGTTTAGGGCCAGTGACCCTTGTCATCCTCCTTAAAGTGATTAATATGCCTACATGAAGAGCTGAGCAGGGATCTGAACTGAGGTTGTAAGGTAGTAAGGAATGCATGTAAAATGAAGGCAGAGATGCCAGCCTTTGTCCAGCTTTCAATACTTACTGAGCACCTGCAGGCTCAGCCTCTAGGTTCCTATTACAGTCTTTTCCTATAAATGACATCATTGTTATACAGATGCGGTTTCCATGGCATGAGAATGTGATGCCACCATAATACTCTTTTTTTTTTTCTCTTAGTACTGAGGATTGAACTCAGGACCTTGTGCTTGCCAGGCAGATGCAGTGCCACTGAGCTACATCCCTGACCCTCAATTCTTAATGGTTGTCTGTGTTTAGTGTTTTCTGTTATTGTTGTTTACCAGTTATAGTCTGTTTTTTTCTTGATATATAAAAAATGCAGTTAAGTTTAAAAATAAATAAATAAATAAATAAATAAATAAATAAATAAATAAATAAGCAGGCCAGGAATGTAGCTCAGTGGTGCCACACCTGCCTGGCAAGAGCAAGGTCCTGAGTTCAATCCCTGGTACGGAGAAGAAAAAAAATCTGCAAACCATAATCTCCTACAAATTGTTGGTATTGTAAATCTACTTAGGTTACAGAAACTTTGTAAGTATGATAAGATTGATAAGATGCTTCTACTACACCTGAGAACAATGACCTTCTAAGACAGATGTATGTGAAGTAAATTTAATCCTAGGTAGGGCAGACTTGTTTTCTTTTACTTTTCTGATAATATTATCAACCCCCATGACATTCCAAGTGGATTTACTTATGTAACTGTGCTGTGCATTATTCAAATCACCAAATACCTGTTTGGTCTTTTCAGTATTCTGCTAATAACTTTTGATTTTATCATGACTAAAAATAAACTTCTAATTGAGTTGTTTTTCTAAAGTTTTCACATACCTAAACTGTTTCTCTCACCCTGTTGTAGATCATCTTTCTAAACACAAAATCTTGGTCATACTGTATTTCTGCTTAAATGTATCCAACATCTTACATCATGTATATGAAAGATTCTAAACTCTAGCATGAGCTTAGAGGCTATCAACAAGGTGGTCTCACCTATTTTTCTAGTTTCATAGTCTGCCCTGTGATCCTCCCCAGCCACCATATATTAAGCCACATTGAACTGCTTGCTGCTTCCAAACTTGCTGTCATGATCCCATCTTCACATGCAGTGCTTGCCTTGAGTATCTTTTTCTCTACTCACATACCCTTTGATATTGCTAATGCTCTGCATCTATAATAATGTGTCCAAATTGAGGCTACAGTATTGATAATTTACATTATAATTGTTTATTTTTGCAAATACCCTCTCCCATGCCCATTGTACCTTTATTGTGATAAGTGTTTGATACACCTTCAAATGTTGCATTGGTTACAGTTGCAAAGGTAAAACATTTTTTTCTCTTGAAAGATTTGGGCTGTAAAAGTGTATAAGGAGTATAGTACCTTCTTTTTTTTCATCATTTGTTCCAAAGCAAGATATGTATGGTCAGGAGTATGACCTATAAAACTTTGTTATAATTTACTTGACAGTAAATATTTAAAACTAAGCTTAATAGTCCAAGAGAGTGATCGTATAGTAACACAAGTTGGAAAAGAATGGAGAGTCATTTTTAACCTGAACTCTTAAATTATTTCTGAATTTGTGTTTGTTTAAGTTATTGGTGTCTTTTGCTTTTGCTCGAATACAAAATTGTCACTATTTCAGAGTACTAACTGTTGATTTCTTGGAAAATTGTTGTTGGAAGCAGTTGGATTGAGTATGTCCATATTTGGAGTAAAGAAAGAATACACATTTTTGCCTCATATCATCTGGTTTATTGTTTCCCTCTTTCAGTCACCAATAAAATATACATATCAGGTTTTTTTTATTGTTTTCTTTTGTACATATCAGTTTTAAACACAAGCATGATCGAATTCCAGTATTTGCTATGCAACTGTCATAGGTATGTACTGTTCCATTTTTATGTCTCTTGTGATTAGAAGATTTCAGTTCATAAAATGGCAGGTGTCTTCTCTGCCTTCACAAGGTAATTTCAGGTTGATTACATTTTTCTGTTTTATCTGCATAAAAATTTGCTTGAACATTTGGCATATTACTACATTGAATTCTTGCATCCATGGGGCACATATTTCTACTAAACCCTCATACACTAAAATAAAAAAGAGTACAACATCTTTATTAGGTATATTCAAGTAAATTGATGTTGTAAGTAGTATTGAAGAGAAAGGAAGCCACCCCCCAGCATGCAGCCTGAAGGGTTTGTGTTGAAGAGCCCCGGGAACAGTTTTTTCCCTTTTTCATGGACTTGGGGACCAGCTGTCTCCAGCGCTCTTCACTGGGTCCCCCTCAGGCTTCACACTCAGTATGTGTCCGAAGACAGCAACAGTAGTAGTTTTGCCTTGCTACTAACCACCAGCCTAGTTTTTTTGCTAAATTATAAAGATATTCACTCTCTGAATTCAAGTTACAGTAGTCTTGTTTTGTTCCAAATATTTTATTTCAGTTTTAGGCCTTTAAAACCCAGAATTAGTATTTATAATTATATTAGGTATTCCAGGGGATGAAGTGAAAATAAATTTATAAGAAAGTCTTATAGGCTAAGGATGTGTAGCTCCGTGGTAGAGCACTTGGGTTAGCATATGCCAAGCCCTGGGTTAAATCCCTAGCTCCAAGAACAAAAAAAGTTATGTATTAACTTCCTAGGCAACTTTAGGCAGGGCCTCAGTTTTTCAGACAGTTAAAGGATTAGATCAGTTAATCTGAAAGATTTCTTTCCTTCTGTTTTTCTTGTTATTATTTATTTATTTTTTGAGGCAGGGTCTTTGCTGTGTAGTTCAGTTTACCTCAAATTCTCCATCCTCTTGCCTCAGCCTCCTGAGTGTTGGAATTATAGGCATCCATCCCCACACCCAAAAGAAAGATTTCTTACTAGGTAGTAATAACTTACTAGATGGTAGTGTTATAAAATTTAATTTCTAAGAAAAGATATATAATTTAATGAAGGTGATATTGGGCTGTAATTTAAATGGAAGTTGAACTGAGGACCGTTGCTCTTAACGGGGAAGCAAATTGGATCTGTGTGAGCAGCATAATTACAGTGAAATATAAAACTACTTTCTTAGATGTGAGTTAATCAATTACAGGTTCCCTGGGGGGTTTGAGATAAATGGAGAAAGTGTGCCTTTTTTTTTTCTGTACTGGGAATTGACTCAGGCGCCTTCACACTGAGCTACATGCCCAGTCCATTTTTATTCTGAGACAGGGTCTCACTAAGTTGCCCAGGCCGGGTTCAAATTTGAGATCCTCCTGCCTCAGCCTTTTAAAGCATGATTATCATTGTTACACCTTTCCCCCGAACCCCTCTCAAAGTATGGGAGAGGCTGAACTTCTTGGGTTATGTTTTCTTACCTTTTTTTAAAAAAATATATTTGATACTTTTTAAAAGTTTACCCTTTAGTCTTCTATTCTTCTGTAAATTTGGAGATCATCTAGTTCTTCAAGAGGGGTGGGGAGTTAGCAGCTTTAATTTAAAAACATGTAAAGGCTTCCCTCCCCTCAGAATCACATTTAAGATCAGTGAAACAAGGCCAGGTATGGTGGCACAAGCCTGTAATCCCAGGTACTTGGGAGGCCAAAGCAGGTTTGCAACTTCCAGGCCAGCCTGGGCAACTTAGCAAGACTCTCTCAAAATTAACAAATGAAAAGACTCAGGGTAGAGCACTGGCCTAGCATGTGCAAGTCCCCAGGTTTGATTCCTAGCACTACAAAACATAAAAAATAAATAAAATAAAATAGTTCTCAGAGCAAGACAGAATGGGTGAACATGACTCATTTATGTTTGTGGAACTGAGTCATCATGAAGAAAAAAACTTTCCTATTTGTCCATTGTTAGAGTTTAGAAAATAACAAAAAAGGCATACTTTATGTACAGTATTGAGGCACATTGATCTTTATATTCCAAGAGCTAACTGAAAGACTCAAAAATGAACTATTAAGACTTCTCTTTATTTGGCTTTAATTGTAAATTTCAGGCCTTAGAGAGGTCATGATTAACTCTGCTGTGGCAGCAAACAAAGATCTAAATATTTTGGAGTATTTTATTTGAAAATTAGGGGGAGGGCTGTTCTCCACAGTGCCATCCACAATTCCTTTGTGTCCCTTCATTCTTTCTACTCAGAAAATAGTCTATTACGTTTGTAAAGGAGACAAATAAAAATAGCCTCTTCCAAACATACTTAAACATTTCTTTTAAGTCTGTTCTTTTCATTCTGTCCTCTTCTGAGTGGTCTACGTAATGATAATAGGAAAAATTTTTAAACTACAAATTCAGATTCCAAACATAAAACCTACTCCCAAGCTATGACAGATACAAAGACTAACACTAAAATACAAAATCTGAAGAACAAGTGAGTTCTGAGTAGGTGATTTGTCATCCTTTACCTGATTTTTTTTTTTTTTTTTTTGAGTACCGGGGATCGAACTAGGGACCTTGCGCTTGCCAGGCAGGCGGCGGAGCCACTGAGCTAAATTCCCGACCATTTACCTGATATTTTTAAGCATATGTTGTGCAGCTTTGGATTCTATGTGAATTTTCAAGTAGTTGTTGATTTTGGCCCCTGAGTAAATGTTTTTCTCTTTTGTTGAACTTCACAGTGTCAAAATGAAGGCATAGGAAGGAGAAAGCCATTTCTTGAATAAAAATGACCAAAAAAATTGTTAACCCCTTGCAGTAAACTCCCAAAGGCCATCGATGTCTGTCATCTTGTAATATTTGACTAATTATACAATGTCTGGAACTCTTCCATTTTTGTGATCTGATGTTTGTGTTTTAGAATCTGACCTCTAAGTGGTTGCAGCATGGTCAAATTGTTTTAATTAAACAGAATCAGAGAATAAAGATTAGAAAATAAATTTTTATTTACCTCTTCTCAATTGTTTGTCTCCAATTAGTCAAGAACCTCATTACATTAACATCAGTTAAATTAAGCCAGGTCAAGTTGCACATGCCTAAAGTCCCACCTACCCAGGAGGCTGTGCCAGGAGGATCCGTTGAGCCCAGAATTCCAGACTGTCCTGGACAGCATAGCAAGACACTGTCTCAAAAAAAAAAAAAATCAGTTAAATTTCACAACTTAATTTAACTTGTTTTCTTTATATGACCTCCAAAATTGACCTTGTTTTGTTTTTGGTACCAGTGTTTTACATAATTACCTCATTTAATCCTTAAGACAGCCTCATAAATTAGATTATATTCATCAGTAGATGAGGAAAGTGAGCCACAGAGAGATAAATTGCTCAAGACCACATAGCTAATGAATAAATGACAGAGCCAGGACCAAGGGTAAGTATTTGCCTGATTCTAAAGCCTATCCTCCTAGCCACTATCACAAAAACAAACTTGGTTCTTGAGTGAGAGAATTATTTAAGGTTTAAGTTACATCTACTTTTTAGTTAATAAGACAATATATGTAGTGACTATAATAATCCATCATGTGCTCTTAAGTACTCTTTATTTAAATCATTTCTCAGAGGTGAGCATGTTGTTGAGTTGTACTATTATAGATTAGGAATTTTTAGCCAGACACAAGTGGTGTACTCATGTAGCCCCTGCTACTTGGGAGGCTAAGGCAGGAGGATTCCTTGAGCCCAGAAGTTTGAGACCAGCCTGGGCAATATAGTAAGACACGCCCCCCCCCCGCCCCGAAATATAATACTGGTAAGGAATTTTCAGCCCAAGCACTATTGACCCTTCACACCATGTAATTATTGTGGAGGACTAGTCTGTACTGTAGAATGTTTAGCAGCTTCCCTGGCTGTACTCAGTAGGTGCCTATGTACAGTATTGTAACTATGAAAAATGTCTTGTTGTAACTATGAAAAATGTCTCCAACATCAGTATGAACTCATATTTTGGCCTAGCATAGCTAATATGCTATATATGGACATACTTATCTATATGTGTATATATGTCAATTAATACACATATATATTATTCTTTCTCTGTTAGCTGGCAAGGTCTAGAAGGAGTGACACCCCACTAGCAATGAGCATACCTTGTGTTCAGATCTTGGTATCTAATAATCATTCTCCAACTAAAGGAACCAGTGCTCCTTGGAGAATGGCAGATTCTAGGGCTAAGTCAAAATACCTACAAGATATAGTGGCAGAAAGTAAGAAAATCCTCAAAAAGTTGGATGGGGACAAAAAAATGCCAGAATTATAGGGATATGCTAAAGGGGCACAGGAGCTGAATAGTTTCCAGTAGCCAAAGCTATAACAATCTGTAGAGTAGTATTGGATTATAACTCAAAGTGTGAAATAAATATCTGTGTATTCATACTGACATAAATGTATAAATTAATAAATGAGGATGAAGTAGTCAAAGTTTCTGTGTAGAAGAATACCAAATTTTTGTTTTGTTTTGTTTTTGGTACCGGGTATCAAGCTCAGGACCTTGTGCTTGCGAGGCAGGCGGCAGCACCACTGAGCTAAATCCCAGCCCTAGAAGAATACCAAATTTTAAAAAATATACATATATGTATACACACACACGCCCACACACACACACACACACATATACCCTCAAGGTGTGGAACCTAAGTCCCACTCCTTAAGTAAGAGCTGCTCATAGTGACTTCCTTTTGAAGACTACAAGAATACAGTGTGGAAAGTAGGAGAGGTAACGGTGGAGAAATCTGACAGCCACTACCTCAGCCAGGTGATCAGAGTTAATGTCAGCAGTGGTAAGTCATACTGATAATCCTTGATATAAAGTAATGACAGTGGCACTCTGCCTCAGTAGTCTTCCTCCTGAAAACATCACCTCAGGCTCATCATGAGAGAAACATGAGATAAATCTCAATTGAGAGACATTTTACAGAGTATCTGACTACTATTCCTCAAAATTTTGTTGTGTTTTGTTTTTGAAACCGGGTCTTGCTCTGTAGTCCAGACTGCCCTTGAACATACTATGTAGCCCAGGCTGGCCTTGAACTCACTGTGATCCTCCTGCCTCAGCCTTCTGAATGCTGGGATTACAGGTGTGTGCCACCATGTCCAGCTTCCTCAAAATTTTTGAGGTCATCAAAAACAATGAAGGTCTAAGAAACAATCAGTTAACTTAAATCTGATAAGCCTAAATTTAGAGACATGATAAGTAAATGTATTATCTTATCCTGGATAGGATCCTGGAAGAGAAAAGAAAACTTTAGGTTAAAACTTGGGACAGTTGGGCAGGGATTTAGCTCAGTGGTTCTGGCACCTGCCTCGAAAGGGCAAGGTCCAGAGTTTGATCCCCAGTAACAACAACAACAAAAAAAACAACTTGGGACAATGGTGGCAAGCCTATAGCATGCATTTCACGGTGGGCTGTTTGCATCCCTGAAAGCTCTAAAAGGTTTGCCACCATGGACTTAGGATATCTAAATAAAATATGAACTTCAACTAATAATATATCAGTATTAGCTCAGTAGTGGCTCAAGAACCATGGTAATATGTTGACAATAAGAGGAATTGGCATAGTATGTGGGAATTATTGTACTGTCTTTGCAGTTTTTCTGTATATCAAATTATTCTAAAGTAAATTTTTATTTTTTAAAAAGAGCCTCCAAATATTGCCAGATGTTTCCTGGGGAACACAATTTGCCCCTAGTTGAGAGAATTATCATTAAGGATAATACCATAAGAAGAACATGTATATTTGTCTTTTTTGTCTAATGTGTGTTGTCCCTACTGAAGACATAACATTAGTGGAAATGTCCAGGACACCTAGCAGGTACAAAGTAAATATTTGTTTATCTCTTTCAAAGTCTCTTCCTTTCTCCCTTAAACTTTTGGGGTTCCTTAAGATTCTATACTGTAGGGCCGGGGATTTAGCTCGTGGTTCCGGCGCCTGCCTCGCAAGCGCAAGGTCCCAAGTTCGATCCCCGGTACCAAAAAAAAAAAAAAAGATTCTATACTGTACGTTTGGCTTTTCTTCTTATTCTAGCAGCTGCCTTGGACTACCTCATTCATGCCCATAGCTTCTCTTAGCATCAAACATTGACACTACCAATTCAAAGTCATTAGGGTTGTCTTAGTAAGGGGCTTATATGCCTGGCTGCAGAGTGGACATCTGTCTGTACTTGCATGGCACATAGCATGTCAAACTCAGTAACTGTTGGTCTTAAGTTACTTTTCTCATTGCTGAGACAAAACACCCAACACCTAAAGTTAAAGGAAGAAAGGTTTATTTCAGCTCACAGTTTGTAGAGGTTTCAGTCCATAATCAGCTGGCTCCAAGGCAGGGTGGCATGGCAGAGGGGCATCATAGAGGAGTTTGTGGTGTGGAAGTTAGGAAGCAGCAAAAGCAGCAAGCAATGGCAGCAGCAGAAGCAGTCTGCCTTCTTTCTGTCCCTTTATATTCCACTGGTCTACCTGCCCTTTGGGCACTGCCACCCACACCCACGTGGGGCAACCTTAATCCCAGCATCACCTCCTTAATCGTAGCATCACACACCCTGGATCCACCCACCTCCAAAAGGCTCCACCTATGACCACATGAGAGTTTGAGGGAACATTTAGATACAATCCATAACAGTGTTAAGCAATTTAGGCACAAAATCTGATCTTCCCTCCATTTTCTGTCTTGTTCCTCACACCTAAATATGTGGGAGCATTCTAGATCCCTGAATTATTATATTTGCTTCCAGGGCATCTTATGCTTTGCTGCTAGTGATGGTTGTAAAACAGAAATTTGATCCTAATGCCTTTTCTCATAACCCTTTAATAGTTCCTCATTACCTCCAGGGAAAATTTTCCTCTGCTGTTATATCACTCAGTACCTCTATAATTGACCACATCCTCTTTTGACCCCCTAAGTCTTATCTTGCTTTAGTAATAATACAAATAATATACTGCCTTTTAGATTGCTCAATTGTCTTGTCCTCTGTTTTACTGTAAGCTCCTAGAATACAAAGACCATTTCTTTGCATTCTTGGCTCTGATTCATTCATGTTGACTGTTTTAGATTTATGACAATAACTTTTATTCATTGTGTTCAACCTGGCTACTTTCCTTTGTTTTAATAATTCATAGGCTATGGCTTTATAAACTCAATAGTATTAACAGATTTTTAAAAGTTTTTATAGTCAATGGCTTTCCATTAATACCAGGGCCTTGTGCATTCTAGGCAAGTGCTCTACTATCCTCAGTCCTTTTAATTTTTTACTCTGAGGCAAATTCTTGCTGAGTTTCCAATTTGAGATCCTTCTGCCTCTACTTTCAGAGTAGATGGAATGACATGTGTGCCACTGCACCTGGTGTGGCCTCATAACTAATTCTAGTTTAGTAGTTTGTTTTTGTTTTGGTACTGGGGATTGAACTCAGGACCTTGCACTTGTGAGGCAGGCACAGGGCCACTGAGCTAAATCCACAGCACTACTAGTTTAGTAGTTTGGAAAGGCCGAGTGTTAAAATCATATCAGAACGAAACTTTAATGTGTTTTTTTCTTTGTGTACGGGACAATAGAGCCTAATTATTTAAATCCTAAACATAGAAGTCTGATTAGATAGAGAAGCATTTCAATCATAATTAAAAAGCAAATCACCTATCCCCATTCCCATATAATAGTTGTCTCCATTCAAACAGTGATTTGAAGTTTGGACAAATGTACCTATTCTTTCTGTGGCTAATATAATTGTTCCAAAGTGAAATTGCTTTGAAACTTGTTAGGTCAAATACACTTTCAGTGATAGGTAAAAATGTGTATTGTGTTTTGTCTCTAAAAGGATCTCAACTCTAGCCAGTTTAATTTTTTTTTTTTTTTTTTTTTTGGTACCGGGGATCAAACTTGGGTCCTTGTGCTTTCGAGGCAGGCGGCTGAACCAGTGAGCTAAATCCCTGGCCCTAGCCAGTTTAATTTTTAAAATAATTATATTTATAGGGTTATTTAATATTTTGTACAGAATACCTTACTTTAAGGCAGTGAATGTCTAAGAGTTCTTGTTGGTGCTTATTTGTAAATGGAAGTATGTAACTCGGGAACAGTTGGGTATACACTGTCTCCAAGTTTTCTCACTTCAGAGGATGAGTAACAATTACTTCCCTCATTCAGAGAGCTATGCATCGTTTTCAGAGGGAGAAGATGGGCACTGGTCCTTTCTGACATCAGCCTAATCCCGTTTGTCCAAACAGAAACAAAATCCTTGGGAAATTTTGAGTTTTAAAATGTAATCTTTGAGCTCTAGAAACCTGTTTTAGAGGTCTAGTTTTATATAAACTTGAGGTAGGGTAGGGATATATTTGCATGTGGAAATGAGATTTCTTAAAAATAATTGTATTAATTTTGAGACTGGGATCTAGTTCATAGCTTAAAGTATTATTGAATTTCTCATAATTAATTATCTTTTTGCATCCTTGTCCCATGAGGGAAGTCTACATTTACTATTGGGTGGAAGTAATTATTGTAACACATAGTCCAAAGTCAAAATCTTAAAATGACTCCTATTAAATTTCTTTTTGATGACTTTTCATGGAAATGTGTTAAATTTTTTATAGTTTTCAGGGTCCTAGAAGAGTGGGGCTACTGTCTTCCATAGCATGCTGTTTCAGAGTGCTCTGAGACCTCTTTTAGTGTGGTGATTTTCTGGGAGGACTCACAGGACTCGGCATATAGTCCCATTCATAGCTCTGATTGGTGACAGCAAAAAGAAAAGGTACATGGTACAAAGTCTGAGGAAACTGGGCTCACACTCTCAGTGGAGTCACATAGGATGCCCTTGACTCCTCCAGCATGGGCTTGTGATACCACATGTAAAATGTATACCAGGGAAGCTCATTAGAGAGCTGAGTTTTCATAGGCTGGTCAGGTAGGTGTCCATAGCCTCACACATAACACATGGATAGCAAAGCACATGGTTTGTAGAGTTTAAGCACAGTGAGATGTTCTTCTCAGGGAGTGGTGAAAATCCTCCCAAAACCCAAGTTCCCAGACAACCTTGTAAGCTGGCTTTTGTAAGAATAGCAGTCACTGACCTGCTGAAAACTCATTTCTGTGTGTATGTAGTATAACCTGTGTGTGGATGGGTAAAGTTTGTCTATCATAATTTTGATAGCTTTGGAAGATGATAATAAATTCATGCCTACTTGTGATGGCAAACATCTGTAAACACCGTCAGTTCAGACTTGTAACACTACAAGCATGTTAACTTTTGGAATTGATGCTGCTTTTGAAAATAGAAATAAAACATTACATGCTATGAAATATGAATATAGTGAGATGTGGAAATTTTGTAAACAGGTATAAGTTCAACAGGCATTTGAGTGTTGCCAATCAATTGAGGGTTCTTTGGCTCAGTTCAGATAGGAATCATTGGTGCTTGCTCACTCTCTCTTGCTTTCGCTTCTCATTTTAAAACTACAGTATTAGAAAGTAAACTGCATGTATCATATTTCAGCACTTATCTCCTAAGAATAAGGACATTTTCCTACATACCTACAGTGTCCATTTCATACCTGAGAAATGTAAGAATGAAACAATGAAAGTGTTTAATACAGATTATGTCCAAATTTCTCCAGCTCTTTTAAAAAATGTCCTTTATAGGTAAGACATATACCTGTAATCCCCACACTCACAAAGTTGATGCAAGAGGACCCTGAGTTCAACGCCAGCTGGAAACCCTGTCTCAAAAACACCAAAAAAAAAAAAAAAAAA
>NW_004624772.1:9228686-9244530 GCF_000247695.1 Heterocephalus glaber
AAAAAAAAAAAGGGGGGGGGGAGGAGAAGGAGAGTCTTTTAAGCTTTTTTTCTTTTCTTTCTCTCTTTTTACAAATCTAGGATCCAAAGAAAAATCACTTTTGCTATAGTTGCCCTGGCTCTTCATCTGTTAATTTAGACTAGCCTTCCTGCCCTTTTAATTTTTTTTTGGTCTTCATGACATTGACATTTTTGAAGAGTCTAGGGCAATTGCTTTGTAAAGGTTTCTTTTGAAAACTACATGTAGAGATTAAAAGATAGCAGACTTTGTTAAACTATTTCCTCTCTGTAGTTTTCACTTAGTTTTACAGTTCAAAGTTTTGAGAAGATAAATGAGAAGGAGAGATAATTTGGAAAATAATTAAAAATGAATATTTTAAGTAGTTTTCCCAGATTAGGTTTATAAAGAAGAAAATATGATTAGACCAAAAAGGTTGTTTTATTTAACAAAGGCTTTAGGTTTTTCTGTTATATTTTATTAATTCCTTCATATTTATTGTGCTCTCACTACTGTAAGTTCTTCCTATTCTAACATTTATAGTTCAGGGACTGAGGCAGACAAGTACTGTAATTAGGCAGTTATAGTATAATGTGATAAGTCCTTTGGGTACCTGTGATAAAGGGATTATGGAGTCCTGGGGAAGCAAACAAGAGGGGCAGATTACATAGAATTGGGAGATCAGGGAGGCTTCCTCAAAGAAATAATATACATGTAAAGATATGAATGTAGGTATGAGGGTGTATGAGACAGGCAGTCAAGGGACTGGGAGTAGGGGAGAGTATTCTAGAGAAAATAATCATCACATGAAACCAATAGAAACAGGAGAGAGCCTAACATTGGAGGAATAGGAATTACAGTGGGTACAGAGAATGGGAGTAATTTTTTATTGCCGTTTTCTTGTGGTTATATTACCAACTTGGTATACAATTAATTTCATATTTGCTTGTTTTTAAAGTTTGCTTACTAAGATCTTTCATTTACTGTATTTTCTTGAACGTATAAAACATTTGTTGGTTCACATTTCAAACTATACAGTTACAAAGTGTGGTTAGAGGATTTTTGCTTTTTTTTCCAGTCTCTACCCTGTACCTTACTCCTTTCACTGTCCCCACTATGGTAACCATTTTTATTAATGTCTTTCTTAATCTCCTGGTGTGTCTGTTTGGTATTATATAATTATTTTAGTTCATTAAGAATATATACCACGGGGGCCGGGGATTTAGCTCAGTGATTTCGCCGCCTGTTGCGCAAGCGCAAGGACCCAAGTTCAATCACCGGTACCAAAAAAAAAAAAAAAAAAAAGAATATATAACAGGGGCCAGGGATTTAGCTCAGTGGTTTCGCTGCCTGCTACACAAGCGCAAGGACCTGAGTTTGATCCCTGGTACCATTAAAAAAAAAAAAAAAAAAAAAAAAAAGAATATATAACAAAGGTACTGTAGACTGGACAGCTCAAATAATATTTATTTCTTACTTTCTGGAGGCTGGGAAGTCCAAGATCAAAGTGCTAGCAGATGGGATGCCTGGTGAGGACCGACTTCATTGTTCACAGAAGGCTGCCTTTTTGCTGTCTCCTCACCTGGCAGAAAGAGCAGGGGAGCTTTCTGGGGTCTCTTTTGTATGGGTACTAGTCCCGTTCATGAGGCCCCATCTTCATGATTTAATCATCTCCTAAAGGCCATACCTCCTAATCCTGTTACATTGAGGTTAGATTTCAGCATATGAATTTGGGAGTAAGAGGACCCAAACATTTAGTCTCTAACAGTAACTATACCTCTAACTCTTGTTAGTGTACCTTCCACACCGATTGTATCATTTCGCACTCCTCCATAGCATACCTAGCGTATTTGATGCCCAGAGCAGGCAGTTTATTTAATACATTCCTCCTCTATGTGACAAAATTGTTTTCAAAAGTAATCATAAAATGTAACAACAGGTAGAAATAAGATGTCAACATTGTTTTCTTTCATACAATGGCGAATATATGATCATGCTAGTAAAAATAAAAATGTAAATACTACATTACAGAAAATGTTTACTAAACATCTTTATGAGAAAATTAAACTTACAAGCTGTTTTTAAAAAACTTCTAAACTTTTTCTGCAAAATCCAGAAAATGACTGAATCATGGTAAACATTGATGCTATCTGATCCACTCGTTTATAGCTAACTAGGCACTCAGATAAACATTTCCCTTTTGGTTTCTTCTAGGAATGCAAATGCAGCATCTTTGGTTGTCTCTCCCTAGAATTCTCCAAATTTTTACTATTTTTCCTGTGTAAATGCCTATTTCCTTATATTTTATTGTTGTATAGATAATTACCTTAGCCACTGTTTCCATGTACTGTTCTTTAAATAACAGTTTAAATTTTTTGTGTTTTACTGTTCATTATTGGTGGCTGATTCTGGCTGACTGCAAATATTTTTGTGACTGATTAACTCATCTAAGACTTGTACAGAGAGGGAGGAAATAACCTAGAAAAGAGAAATAATATGCAGCTGTATTGTTTATTTGGAATTCATTGTTTAATTGTAGGGTTATGTGTATTACAGTGCTAGATACATGAACTGTGCTCAAAGGAAGCTTGAATGATTTCAGAACATTATAAAATTAACTTCTGAAATGAATGTTTAACTGAATCCATGTATAGAAGCCAAACTGGGAGTTTGCCACATTAACTTCTGTATATAATTCAGAATTGAGAACTACGTAATAAAAATATGCTAATATGAAGCTTACATAAATGATGTTGAAACTCCACAGTCACTATAACATTTATTTAAGAGTTTAGAACACAAAAGATTTTTTCAGGGAAAATGTAATCAGACATTGTTTAGACTTGCTGGCACGCAGTGATGAAAAGCCAATCAACTCTTAAACTCTCTATGCACAATGTACCCCCTTAAGCTGGCTGGGTGGGGTGGTCCCACCCTTTATATGCCACTGTACCCACGGGCAGGCATAAGAATGCCTGTTTCCCCCGCTCCTCCCAGTGCAGTATTGTTGACCATTTCCTCGGTTGGATAGGTGAGAAATGGTATCTCAGCATTATTTTGCTTAATATTTATCTTATGAGTGGTGGCAAATATCTTCTTATGAATTCAAAGGTCATTACATTTCTTTTTCTGTGAACTGGCTAGTCATTTATTTTGCCGGTCTTTCTGAGGACATTTCCCCTCATTCTTTAATTTGTAAAAGGAGAAAAAAAAAATAAAAGGAGAGATATACTTAAACAGAAATTCTATTGAAAAAAAAGCCAGGTACCATTTTTGGCTAAATTGATTATATTTATGGGGAGCCTTAATATACAATATAATATTAAAAGAATTCAGTAGTTTGCCCCTATAAGGTTGCATGTTATAGCCAGACTGAGGAATAAAAACAATCTCAAACCTAGGACTGGTGAAGCAGAACTTTTCAAATTGGACTTTGCAGTCATATCTGTTTGTTTTGTTTTGTTTTTTGGTACCAGGGATCAACTTGGGACCTTGCACTTGTGAGGCAGGCAGTGGAACCACTGAGCTAAATCCCAGGCCCTGTTATATATTTTTATACATTGAACTTCCTCGTAAAATCTCTTTAAAGATGTGCCTATCCTCAGTTTTTAAAAGTTGCTTCTGTAAAGTGAAAGGAAACATCATCAGTGGTTATTTTAAATTTCATAATATACTGTTACACAATAACAGATATATGATTATGGCCTCCTTAAAAATCATTGATTTAACCAATAAAATAATTTACATAGGTTTCTTCACTGAATTGATTAAGTAATTTAATTAAAGTAGTTTTTACACAACTATAACCTTACTACCTAAAGGATATTCATGCTTTGTAAGAAAAATGGCATATTGAATTTTTATAGGTCAAAAGTGATTTTTGTATCCCAATTATTCATTATCATCTTTGTGTGCATGCATGTGTGTGTGTGTGTGTGTGTGTATAAAATACTGGGGATTGAACCCAGGGCCTTCACACTGGTACACTGATCCACATCCCTAGCCTGTTTCTATTTTGAGACAGAGCCTTTCTAAATTGCTAAGTTGCCCAGGCTGGGCATGAATCCTCCTGCCTCAGCCTTCTAAGTAGCTGGGATTCAGTTTTTATGGTATATATAAACAGTTTCCTAAAAACAAAATTGAACATTAAACTTTATTTTTATGTCTGTAAATTCTCTTTTAGTTTGTATATATAATTATATATTTTTTGAATTTATAAAGTATACTAACATGTGTTTTTGTATTTTTAAATTATAAAAATAGTAACATTTAAAACACAAATTTAAAGACAAGGCATAATCACCCATAATCTTCTCATTAGCAAATATATAACTATTTGGCTCTTTTTTTTCTATTTCTTAGGGTCTCCTCTAAAATAGTGACAGCTGAGTCTTTAAAAATCCTTTTAAGAATAATAAGAAAAATCCTTTCAAGAATAATTTTCTCTTCAGTAATGGTTTTTAAACCATTCTCTTTTAAATATAATAATATTCTTTAAGAGCAGAAAAAGTGGACTTGATTTTAATTTTGAATTCATTTTTAACAGTGTTATCAATGTTATCAATTTTAACAATGTTATCCGATGTTAACTGAAGTTAAAGTGCAAATGAATTATATTACAGATGCTTTTTGAATTACGTAAACCCTTCATAAGTTGGAAATGTCATGAGCCAATAATGTACTCTTCTCCTAAGCTCCTGAACCAGCATAGCTCAGCGGCTTGAAGACTGGAATGTCAGTGACTTAGCCTGGTACCATGTGATTGGCTCCAGCTCACTGCCACTGCCCAGCATTGCAGAAAAGTGTCACACAGCACATCACTAGCTGGGGAAAGATCACAATTTAAAATACAGTTTCTATTGAATGGTATTGCTTTCCTGTTATTGAAAAGCTGAAAAATCCTAAACCAAACCATTGTAAATTGGGGACCATTTTATTTATTTTATTTTATTTTATTTATTTTATTTTATTTTTGGTACCAGGGATTGAACTTGGGTCCTTGCGCTTGAGCAGCAGGTGGCGAAACCACTGAGCTAAATCCCTGGCCCCAAGGGGACCATTTTATTGATTGAAGAGTTTAGATACTTACTACCAAGTATGTGAATTGTAAATATGCCTTATAATGTCAGTAATAAGGTAATACAATGTAATAATGTAATGTATGCCAGCATTTCATTTTAATTTTTTTGAGACAGGGTCTCTGCTGTGTAGTTCAGAGGCTGGCCTCAAACTTGCAGCAGTCCTCCTGTCTCAGCCTCCCTGGTGTTAGGATTATAGGCATCCAGCCTGGTCCATGCCAGCATTTTTGAGGAGCTAAAAAGAGTTGATGTTCCTCTTTACTTGAAATTAACAATAGACTTGGGGTTGGGTACTGGCAATTGAACACAGGGCCATTACACTGAACTACGTCCATGCACCTCCTACCTTTTCATTATTATTTTTTATCTTGAGACTGGATCTCATTAAGTTGCTAAGTTGCCAGGCTGGGCTGCAACTTTCAATCCTCCTGCCTCAGCTTCTCAGAGTGCTGGGATTACAAGTATGTGCCACCATGTCTCACTACTATAGACCTAATTGTGATCATTTTGGTCACTCTATAAAGCAGTAGCTTTTGACTTCCTATCATGATAAATAAGGGGATGTGAAGATTGTACCTGCTCCCCATAGCTACTGGTTTTGTTACATAATTTTTGTGTCTTATGTGTCCTTTCTTTGTTTTTCACTCACAGTGGCAGTATAATATAATATTTGCCTACAGCAATCAGAATTATAAGATTTTCTTTTGGCTTCAGCCATAGAGCTCTGAATTAGCCCTTTCATTGTTCTCTGAAGAAAAGGTATTGGATGAAATTCATTCATTCATTCATTCATTCACAATCATCACTACATCACAGTTCTAAAAGACTTTTTGTTACCAAGCAAATTGAGTACAGAAATCGCATGTGTTTTTCACCATGGCGTTGTCATCTTAATCTCTCTTGACTATTTAAATAATATCTGTTCTTTGGGAAGCTTAGAGACCCTCCCACCCCTTATTTAAAGCAAAAAAAAAAAAATCAAGAGAATTTATAATTAATGCTATTGATTTTCTCTTTTTTGGGGCTGGGGAATCTTTCAACTTCCAATCTTTTTTGATTTTTCAGATTTCTTTGTACTGTATTCCTTGCTTATTGTTTCATCCTTTTTTTCTTTCAGAAATACCTATAATTTAAAGTTTGAATCACAGCACTTCATCTGACAGTCTGTGACCATTCATTCACTTCAGATCTTGGTTAATTTCTTATGTTTAGTGGTTCTTGAATCTGCTTCCTACTTCCCCAATCCAGTTTTCTGCTATGCTGATTCTTTGTATACCGCCACCACCATTAATTGGGTGTGACTAAATTTATCCTGTTCTGGTTTTAGTGCCCTATCACTGTTCTCCTCATCCATAGTCTGTGTTGTTGTCAGAATTATTTACAGCTCTGCTCCCCATGCCACCCAGCAAGCTGTTCCCCTGTCCAAAAGCCCACAGTGCTCTGCCATCCCATCCTCCCCAACCATACTTCCAGCCTGTTATCTGGCCACGCCCACCAGATAATTTTCTCTTGGGTACATACACCTGTGAACCTTGTAACATAACTTCTTAACTGGGTTTTGTAGTTATTCATTTATATTTTTCTCTGATACTATAGACCTGGGCAGGTACTATGACACAAAGGGCAGGTATCTACTTTGTGATTTTTATATCCCCAGTACCCAGCACAAGTGCTTGGTATTTTATTACCCTCATGTTTTATTTAAGAGAGAAGTTAACTTTTATCATATGGTCTTCCTTGTTTTCCTCTTTTATGGGATGTGTTTTTATTGCAGTCAGGCTGTTATTTTTGTCTTGTTCATGTTTTCTTGTACATAATTTAGTAAGTCTTAAGATGTGGTCGGACAGTAACTTAAACCTTAAATTACTTTATAGTATATTTGATCCCTCAGTCTGGGTTCAGGAACCATTTCTGTCTGTGACCTGTGAAAGGGCCACTCACTGTTCATTTCATTAGTCAGATTACAGGCCTAGGTCAACAGGACTGACTTCTGTAGCCTAATTTGTGTAGTGTGAAGCCTGGAATGGTGCCCAGCTTTACTAGTACGCAGGGCTACAATTTGAAAGCCAGCTGTACTCAGCCAAGGTGGTCTGCCTCTCCAGTTTTAATAGCTCACCTTCAAGATTATTTTGTGTTCTAATTCTTAAACATTTAAGAAAAAAGGAAGGGCTTTATTAATTTCTAGAAAATGATGTGTTTTGTTTTTTAAAAAACTCAATATTGAAAATGAGTGAAAGTTCTTCAGTGTCTTACCTCTCAGGAATAAGCATATTAGAATATATTTTTGCATACATAATAAGAAATGTGTGTACCAGTTTCTTTTTTTTTTGAGATGAAAAGTGGCTTTATTAACACAGTATATTACATTTGTAGCTCATATTTGCTACTAGTCTTCTCAATCTTTACATTTTTCTACCATGTAAAACCTAGCCTTCCCTTAGACGTCTGTGAATTATATTTTGATCCCTGAGAATAGTAAAAAGGGACCTGGACTCCACTAAAATTGTTTGCTTGATAGCTGGGTCTTAATCCATCTCTGTCCACAAAAGCTGGTCCACGGCCACCTCCAGGTCCTTCCTGTACAGCTTTTACAAGAGGGTAAATATATTTACTTGTTGATTCAGATTCAAGTTCAGTCACTTCTCTGGCATAATCCTGAAATTCTTTCTCCTTTTCAGCTGCAAGAGTTTCAGTATGTCTGCAATATTCTAATTCTGTTTCTTTTGCTTGTTGTGCATTAAATTTATTTTTGGCCATTTGTTGAATATGGGCATCTTGAACTTCTTGGCGTTCTATATCAACTTTGTGTTTTTTCTCCTTTTCCTGCTCCCTGAAAATTTGATCTGCTTTCATGACAGCCAGCAGTTGTTGTTTAGATTTTATTTTCCTTTGTCTTTCTTCTTCCTCTTTATTTTTCATCATAATGGCTCTATGTTCTGCAATTGCTTTTAAATCTGGTTTGTTTTTTTCACACTTTTCTTTTTCTTTTTTCTCCCATTCAGCCTCAGCTTCTGCAATGTCTTTAGCATTAATCAAATCTTCATTATCGAGTTTCTCTTTTATTAGTTCACTCAGGAAATTATTTATTGTTTTCTCTCCATTCTTCCATTAGCCTGTGTGTTTCAGCTTCTTTTTCTCTCATTTGCACCAGATGCTTTTTTGCTTTGATAAATGTTCGAATCTTTTCATCTCCCTCCTCTTGTTGCTGCAGTTCGACAGCTTTGATGATGTTTTTATTAGACATATGTTCAAAAAACAGCTTTCTGCTTTCATCTATCTCTTCTTTTTTCTTTTTTAGTTTTTTTCTCATTTCTATTTCATACAATACATTTTGTCGCTTTATCTCCTCAGCATCTTTTTCTTCATGTTTTTTCTTCCTTTCTTTTTCCTCTTCATGTTCCTTTATTTGTTTTAGATGCTCCTCAGCAAGAGCCATTCTTTCTCTGTGTTGTTTTTCTGCTTTTTCTTGCTCTTCTTTAAAAGCTTTTTCAGTGTTGAGTTTCAGTTGTTCTTCCTATTTGGTATCTGGTTTTACCTTACTCTTACAGAATACAATCTGGGCATCATGTTCTTTCATAACTCTACTGAGAAGAAGTCCTGACTGCAAAAAAATTCCAGTATTTAAGAAAATAACATTACTTATATAGAGATTATAATTAATTATGCATATTGAATATATAAAAAGAGAAGAAAATTCAAATAGTACCTGAAAGTTCTTCACTCTTTCTGTCTGGTAAAACTGATAGTGCTTTGCATATTCAGTGGCCTTTTTTCTTTCTCCTTGTTTGTGGATTTCCTCTTCCAGATCCAGGATTTGTCTTTTGGCTTCAATTTCTTCATTGTGCATTTTTTTGGCTTTAAGTTTCTGTTCTTTCATCCCCGCATATGTATTAGTCCAGTGTTTCACCACTTCTTGGGATCGGAGATGCATTTCTTATTTTGAATTTCTTTCTGCACGAAGAACTGCTGCTTCTCTTGTCAGACCATCCAGGCTTTCCTGAATCCTTTTCCACTCATCGTATGGAATTATGGTGACCTGATGGAGATCCACTTTGCTAGGTAGAAGATGTGGGTAGGAAACTTCACCGTCTTCAGAGTTCTTTATTTCTGTGAGATGGGCTTTGGAGAGGAGTCCAGCCCTGTTCTGCCCCCTCCACAAGCTGCTAAGATACCAGTTTTCATTCAGATTGCTGTTTTTCTAGGCTATCATGGGACTGGAAAAGAAGTATGGGACTATTGCAAGTTAAAAATCCCAAAAATCTTGCTGCTGTTATCAAGATTAAACTTTTTTTAAAAATACATATTTGCAGGATTGTTACAAGCCTTTGGTTAATTTCCAGAGTTCTTAAAAAATTGATTTTGACACTTTTTGCCACGTTGCTTGTTGATTTTTGGAGAAGAGGACTTTCAAGGATCCTTATTCTACTGTTCTGGCTGCTACTCCATAAGGTCTCCACTACACCTTGTATCAGTTTCATAAATGGCATTGTGCACTAATGCTGTTCTTCAGTAGTTTTTTGTTTTTGTTTTTGCTTAACAGTGTGTTTAGATACCATTCTGTATCAATAATAAAAAATGTGATGCATTTCATTTTTTCTCGTTAGTCATCATTACCCATATTGGGATGTTTAATTTCCTTATAAATAATGCTGTGGTAAACATCCAACATATGTATTTACATTTGTGTAAATATTGCCTGTGCAGAACTCTTTTTCAGAGGGCATGCATGTATGTTACGGATGTCGTTATTGTCAAAGTGCCTGTCAGAAAGTTACACCAACTTATACCCCCATCAGCAGGGCATGAAAATACTTTTTGCTCCACATAGATTTTGTCAGTTACTGTCTGTGAGGTAAAGACTCCCAGTTCACCATTCTAACTTCAAATCTTTTCTGTTCTTAAGCTGTGTCACAATTTCTAAAAGACATGTGAAAAATGAAAAATGTCTTCTAGGTTAGAAAGTACGAATCTAAACTTTAAAGGATATAGTCAGATTTGTACTTCTGATTCCTAATTTGATTATACTTATACTTAAAATAATTCAGAAATATTGCTTTGCTCACTGTTTAATGAAGAAATTTGTTTCAGTTCTTTAATTTATTCCCTTGGTGTTTTGTCAATACTTGAATGACATTCTTTTCCAGATCACCTCCACTTCCCTTCCAATTCACTTGAAATATGTGAATTTGAGCCAGTGCAGAGTTGTTTACCCCAGCCTTCCTGTGTGTATTCCTGATCCTATAACCTAAGCACTTACTGAATCACCTTTTTTAAGAGATCACTGAAAGATTGCTGGGCAGTGATATCTAAGACAGGCCACGGGAAAGTAATACTACAGGGGATAATTACTACATCTTCTTGCTTTGCTGCTACTGCTGGCCCCCCTTCGTGCTTTTTCCTTCTCTTACCAGTTGTATCACATCACGTTACCTCTTGAAACAATTATTGGCTAACATGTCTATTCTACATAGTAGTTTGTGCTTTTTCAAAATAAAATAATTTGTAGATCATTCTTTGATATTTTCTAAGGTTCAAATATAACATGGCTTTCTCTTCTAAGGATAGTTTTGGGTGTCAAATTTCATTCTCTCATGTCTTCCCTCCCTACTACCATTGTGAACCTAAATCATCTGTCATCTGGACAAAGGCCCTCAGTTTTGACTGTGTGCCCCATACATATCTTTGGCCCCCTCCTCTGTGTGTTCTCCATAGAGATGCATTTTTTGATGATTTACTATTTTTTTCTCAGCATGCAGTGTAGCCTTCGTTGCACAGGTGATACTGGAAAAGTACCAACTTTCTTTTTTTTTCTTTTTCTGTATTTTTAAAATTAATTTTATTGGTACATTTTAGGTATACAATATAGTTTTGTTTTGTTTTTTTGTACCGGGGATCGAACTCGGGTCCTTGCGCTTGTGCAGCAGGCAGCGAAACCACTGAGCTAAATCCCTGGCCCTAGGTATACAGTATAATGACATTCATCATTGGAAATAGTCACCTTTACATAATCTCTCTTGGTTCTTATTCTTCTCCATTCCCCTGCCCTCCCTCCAACCCCTCCATCTCTCCCTAATTACAAAAACTTTGTTTCCATTTTTTATATTAATTCCATTCCCTTCTTTCCTTTCCCCTACCCCTCCCATTTCCTTCCCCTTTGCCCCTTTTCTTCCTATTTCACATTGTCTATTATACTTTTTAGTCCTTATTTACACTTTCAGTTTCTCACACCAGAGAAACTATTCCGTGTTTACACGTGTGTCCTATCTATTTCCCTTAAGAATATTGCCTCAATGTGCATCCATTTAGCTATAAATGTCTCTAATTTCTCATTTTTTATGGCTGAGTAGTACTCTATTTTATTTTTTAAAACCCCCATTTTCTTTATCCAGTCTCCAGTTGATGGGCAATTGGGCTGCTTCCAAGTTTTGACTGTTACAAATTGTGCTGCTATGAACATGGGTGCACATATATCACTGTGGTATGATTCTTTTAATTCTTTGGGGAAGATCCCCAGAAGGGGAATACCTGGGTCAAATGGGACTTCCAGTCCTAGTTCTTTGAGGTATCTCCATACTGATTTCCACAGTGGTTGCCCCAGTCCACACTCCCACCAGCAGTGAACCAGTGTTTCTCTTTCCCCACAGCCCTGCCAGCATTTGTTATTGGTTGATTTCAAGATAGCAGCCATTCTTTCTGGGGTGAGGTGGAATCTCAGTGTTGTTTTCATTTCCATCTCTCAAATTACCACTGATGTTGAATATTTTTTTATATGTATATTTGTTATTTTTACTTCTTTGTCTGAGAAATGTCTGTTCATTTCAAATGCCCATTTTTGGATTGGGTCTTTAAATTTGGAAGGTCTGATTTTTTAAAGTTCTTTATAGATTCTAGATAGTAGACCTTTGTCAGAGGCACAGCAGGGGAAATTTTTCCCCACATTGTGGGTTGTCTCTTCACACTGCTGGTGGTTTCTCTTGCTGTGCAGAAGCTTTTTAATAAGAAGAGATCCCACTTGTTGATTGTTCTTGCTAGTTCACGGGCAACTGAGGTTTTGTTCATAAAATCTTTTCCTACACCAATGTCTTCAAGAGTTCTACCTAACCTCTCTTCCAGCTGGTTTAGTGTTTCTTTTTTAATATATAGATCTTTAATCCATTTCGATTTTAGTTTAGTGCATGGTGAGAGATATAGGTCTAGTTTTAATCTTTAGCAAGTTGAAACCCAGTTTTTCCAGCACCCTTTATTAAAGAGGCTATCTTCCCTCCAATGAGGGTATTTGGTCCCTTTATTGAAAATGAGGTGGCTGAGTGTGTCTGGAGTTATTTCTGCATCTTCTAATCTGTTCCACTGGTCCTCAGGTCTGTTTCTTTGCCAGTACCATGCTGTTTTTTATCACAGTAGCTTTGTGGTATAGTTTCAAGTTGGGAGTTGTGATACCACCTGTCATGTCTCTGTTGCCTAGAATTGCTTTTGCTATTCTAGGTCTCTTTTGGTTCCAAATGAATTTTTGGATTGTTTTCTCAAGGTCTGGAGAAGTATGCTGCTGGAATTTCATTTGGAATTGCTTTGAATCTATATATCAGTTTTGGAAGTATGGCCATTTTCATTATGTTGATTCTTCCTACCCAGCAGCAAGGGATGTCTTTCCATTTTCTGATATCACCTTCAATCTCTCTTTTCAGAGTGCTATAGTTTTCAGAGAAGAGGTCTTTGATTCCTTTTGTTAGGTTGATTCCTAGATATTTCATTTTTTTGGATGTTATTGTGAAAGGAATTGTTTGCCCTATTTCTCTCTCAGTGAGTCTGTTGTTCGTGTAACTCATGTAGAGTTACATTTTAATATGCCAGTGTAATTCTTCTTACTTGCTTAAAGCCTATCAATGTTATTTCTTTACTACCTTCCCAGTGTATCATGCTTCCATTTGGCTCTTACCATTAGCACATGGGCCCTCCAGCTTGCTGTGGACTGCATAGAGCCTGTGTTTATTCAGATGTCTGAGGAGGTAGAACCTAGGGAAGAACCTAGAAGCAAGAGTAGCTACATACAAGGTGCTTTCTTTCCCTGTGAATATTTCTGTCTCCAGCTCCTGCATATAAGAAATTTGGGGAATGAAGGTAGTAGTTTCATTTGGTTTTCTCTTTGCTTTCGGGTTAGCTGATGGTCAATTAATGGTCACCCAGTTGCAGGTTATATACCTTTTGATTTGTAGATCAACATTTGCCATTCTACTCTCAGTTACTCTGATCTGCTGCTTTGTAGTAGGTTTGCCTGCTAACTTCATACTTCCCAGTTAAGAACCTTGGACAGAAGAAAATTCTTCAATGAATTCCTCCCTCAGTTTTGCTCTGCCCTCTCAGAACTCATACAATAAGTTGAGGGTGTCAGTGTGGCCTTCTAAAATTTTTTGCACTCAGAGCCTGAAAATTGTGTTGGGCATATGGACCAGAGAATTGCATGTTATCTCTAGCATTCTCTCAGTGTGGACCAAACTGTTCTGTATTTTTTGGAGCTGATACTTGGGCAGAGTATTGGCAGACGATAACTTTCTCTCTCTCTCTCTCTCTCTCTCTCTCTCCTCTCTCTCTCTTTGGTTGTATCTCCTCATATTATTCTGTGATGGAGAGAGAATTTTTTGTAAAAGTGACTTATGTGTATGTGTTGCCTAAAAGACTCTCCTCTAGGGCCAGGGATTTAGCTCAGTGGCACCACGCCTGCCTTGTAAGGGCCAGGTCATGAGTTCAGTCCCTGGTACCAAAAAAAAAAGACTCTCCTCTGGTTCTTGAACTGATATTTACATAACCATATTTTGTAAGCATACAAAAATTTCTTTTAAATGTGTTGATTAAACAGATTAGAAATGGAAATACTTAAATTATTTTGTTTGTTGAATAAGTGTTGATTCTCCCTAGAGTCAAATTACTTTTGATGTAAAATATAATTTTTAGGTCACTTAACTATCTACTTTAGAAAATTTCTTTAAAGATTAGCATAAATTTCTATATTAAAAAAACTACCCGAGGGCCGGGGATTTAGCTCAGTGGTTTCGCCGCTTGCTGCGCAAGCACAAGTACCTGAGTTTGATCCCTGATACCCAAAAAAAAAAAAAAAACTACCCGAGGTAAAGAGACCATTAAATTATTCCTATAATAGTGGCTAATTTTTTCAGCCTACTATCTGAACTCACAGGTTGATATTGTTTACATAATGGTTCCTCTTAAAATACAGTATGATTTCCTTAATGGTCATCTTTTCTGGGTAAGCATGGTAATCAAATATATCTATATTTCCTTTCAGCTGTCTCTTTATCAGCTCTTGTAGTGAAATATTGGCTGTTGTAGTGAAATATTGATAAGAGATCTTCCTTAAGTCTTAGACATGAAGCATGTAACTTTGATTTGCAGAGACTACTGAATCCATTTATTCTGTTTTCAAGGAAAATGACAGGGCACAATAGATGGCTTTGTACCTTCCTATCAAAAGGATGAAGTGTTATTACTATGATTCAGCTATTGGTATGCCAACCAGGCGTTGCTTATCTGGCATTATAACAGGTTTGCTAATGATTTCTGAAGTGGGTGTCACAAAGAAAAAATTGTAAATAGCCTCAGGCTGGCACTTTTAAAATAATAGTTTTTTTGTAAAGAAACTAAATCTACATATTCCCATCAAAAAGTTTAGAAAAGGAACCAGTTTTGATAATTTACTCCTTGTTTCCACTCTGTTCTGCTAGAAAGTTTCCGTTGTACTTTAATCTGCCTAAAATATGACTTTTAAAAGAAAATTTGTATTATTTTGTTGTGCCTTATCTAAAATGATTTTCATCTTATTTTAAAATGTAGGTTCTAGTTCTATAGCTTATCAGTTGAGAGCTTCAGTTACAAGAAAAAATACCTGCTGTTTTAATGTAGGTATGGTACTGAAATGATATTTGTTTTGAAGATGAATTACTGAAGGAAAACTTACACTAATAGTGTCAGATTGATGTAGAATTTTTGGAAGTTTTTTGTCATAATATTCTGTTGGGTTAGGCCTTTTTTCTTCTAATGACCTTTGAAGGCCAGTTTTTGAAAATATGATTTCTAATTTGTAAAAAATTTTTCTCATAATAATTGCAGTTTTTCACTTTTGAAATTATGGAAACTATGAAAGAAAGGTTTTAAAGGAAGTTTTTAAAAATCCAGCAACTATACCTTGGAGTAATACTATAAGCATTGTTGTATTTAAGTATGAGTTTGAGCTGGGAATGGTGGCACATGCCTGTGATCCCAGCACTCAGGAAACTGAAGCAGGAGGATAGCCATGAGTTGAGGCCAGCCTGGGCTACATAGTGAGACCCTGTCTCAACCCCCCACCCAAAGAAAATCAGAACAAAAATAAAGTATGAGTTTGTTTTATGTATGCCCTTACATTTTAAAAATTTGTGTATCCTCAAATGTACTTCAATTTGAATTCACACTGATTACACTGTTTTATAACCTTTTTTCCATTTATATCATGAACATTTGACCACAATGTATACATATCAGGATGTTGCTTTTTATGCTGCTTAATGGAAGGTTTCTGTGTCTTAGATTACAGTAGTATCCAAGATGAATTCAGTTAAAAACTTTGTCAGTGTGGCAGTCACGTTGTTTAAGATACCATTTTGTGTGTTTCAAGTGAGTATTTAGCACTATGCTAGATATTTTGGAGGGTTCCGAGATGAAGAAAGCATGGCTCCTGGCTACACACACACACACACACACACACACACACACACACACACACA
>NW_004624772.1:9267508-9292158 GCF_000247695.1 Heterocephalus glaber
TTATTTATTTTTATAAATTATATTTTATTGATACTTCCAGTATTTTGTCTCCAACCTCCAAAAAGTGATGATTTTTTTTTAATAGCTGTACATTTTATGTAATTTTTCCTTTTTATAATGCTTGGGATCAAACCCAGAGTCTTGGTCATGCTATACAGTAGCTCTACCACTGAGCTATTTTAAGTGAAATTTCTCATTTTTTATACAATTGTCCCTCATCCTTTTCTTTGTAACAATTCATTGCAGCGTTACCTTCAGAATCCCAGTAGAAGTTGTAAGAACAGTGCAGTTCCAGCCATGATAATTGTAATTCTTTAAATTGAGCTCTTTTTTTCTGACTTAACTAGTCTTAAAACCTCATAGTTCCTTAAAACAGGAATTGGTTTGTTTTAATTCCATTCTCCCTTAAGAGCCCATCATGCTATATAATTTGTGATTCAGGATTGTATTATGGCTTTATCTTTTAAATCCGTCTAAATTAGTGGCTGTTATTTTTTGTAGATTAAAATCCAGTCTGAATTTTTAGGATTTTATAGTGATCTCAGAGAAAGTATTGATTCACAGTGTCTTCTTTAATTATACAGGTATTATTCTTTATCCAAATTACTTTCCTGAAAATATGTTGGATAGAAGAATTTTGGATATTGGAGCCTATATTATTATTTTAAATGGGGGAAAAAGCACTGATGTATTCTCTGTCCATTCAAAAATCCATTGAACTGAACAGCATTCTACCAAAAGTTTTGTGTAGTATTTATAAAATATTTGAGATACTGCTTAAGATGTAAAGCACTTTGTGAACTCATTATTGGATAAATTTTTGTTCAGTAAGCAATGGGACTATACAGTATTGATTATGAATAAGGTTTTCTTCTACCAGCAGTGAATAAGTACTGAAAAGTAAAGAACAAAGTAATATGATTCTATATGTGTTAGGCTTGGGTTAGTAGGACCCTTAAATGCCTGACAAAAGCAATCTCTGAGACCAACAATGCTTCTATCTTCATCTCTACAAATATCTTTCAGGTTGATTTCTTTTAATCAAAAAAGATTCCCCCCTTCTTCAATATCTTTTTGGCAAGGCAGAAGAAAGAGTTGTTTTGCTTTGTGTTTATTGTCTAAGGTCTAAATGTTATCTCTGAACTTTAGAAACACTGATTTCCTGTTTACATTAACACCTTCTCATGTAAGTTATGCTTATTCATACATGTGAGAAAACACCAAAAGAGAGGGTTAGAAATGGAATATTATGGAATAATAATTTTTTTGTTTTGGTACTGGGGATCAAACTCGGGACCTTGCACTTGTGAGGCATGTGTGGCACCACTGAGCTAAATCCCCGGCCCTATGGAATAATAATTTTTAAGAATGAACTAATTGATAGTAGTCTTTTGGTTTATCTAACCCTGTCCTAAGGATGTTGTTCCAAATAAAACAAAGAATATACTTTAATCACTTAGGCATTTCTTACTTGGTGAGATAATCTGTTTAGTCTTAGCATTGATCTCTTCCAATTATCTGAAGTCTTATGAAACAGTGTTTGGACCGCTTTGATTTTCATTAGGCTCAGCCTTTATTGCAGATTCACTGGTATGAGATTTTTACAATCCTCTGTTTACTATTTCTTTCAGACACTTAATCTCTATTTGTCTCTCATTTTCCCTAAAAATAGGAAATCATTCACTCTTTTATTTATTCACATTGTATAGTCAAGAAAGTGGACCAGTCAATCCAGTGATGGGCAGAAGGCTCTAAGCTAGGGCCCTATTTTGGCCTTTTCAGAGAGCAGCAAGATGGTTGCTGTATTATGAAGTTTGAGAGGCGAAGAGTAAGAAGTTAGGTCAGAGAGTGCCAGAGTTAAAGCATGGGGGCCTCCTCTGCCCTCATGAGGAGTTTGGATTTTATTTAAAGCGCAACAAAAAGTCTCAGCACTCTGGGAGGCTGAGGCAGGAGGATCTTAAGTTGGATCCCAGCCTGGGCAACTTAGAATGACTTACCAAGATCCTGTCTCACATGAAAAAGTGAGGGCTGAGAGTGTATGTAGCTCAGTGCAGAGGCCCTGGCTTCAATCCCCAGTACCTCAAAAAGAAAAGTTCAGAGAAGTGTAAAACAGTAATACTGATCTGATTTACATTTTAAATCTCTAGCTACTGTGTGTATGTGGGGGTGTGGGGCGCAGGCAGGAGGAGACCGACATGAATGCAGGGAAGGATGGGGGCTGTAATGCAGAGGTTGAGTGCTTTGTCAGCATGTACAAGGCCCTGAGTTTGATCCCTAACAGGCTTAGCTTACCATGATATGAATCCCAATGGAAAGCAGTGGGCCATGTTCTAGAGGTACAAGTGACAAAGTTGCTACTGGAGTAGACCTAGGTACAGAAGTAAAAAGGAGAAATCAAGAATGCCTTCTAGATTTGAAGATTGTTCCACCAGTTGATAGCATCATTATTTTCCAAGACGGGGAGAGGAAGACATTGTGGGAGGGAAGAAGTAAGAGTTCTGTTTTGGCTGTCTAAAATATTAAGGTGCTTGTTTGGAATTTCCAAATATATCTGTAATATATATGAATGGGTTTGATGAGCTTAGGGCTTGGTAGAGATATGAATTTGGAAGCTTTAAGTATATAGGGATAAGTATAGGTACATTTAAAGACGGGACTAAGTGAAATTACCTTGGATATTTGTCATATTCTGTAACCTATACCTCCGTCTCCATATAAAATTATACTGATATTGAATTTCAAGTACATATGTTAGAGCATATATAATAATTTGGTCCTAGCCAACTGTAGTAGCACATGCCTGTAATCTCAGCACTCTGGGAGTCTGAAGCAGGCAGATCACAAGTTTGAACCCAGCTGGGGCAATTTAGCACTTGGCAAGAAACTGTGTCCAAAAATACTTTAAAAGGAGAGGGGAGGGGCAAGGGATGTATCTCAGTGTGAAGGCCCTGGGTTCCACTCCTAGTACTGCAAATAAATAAATACTGCAATAATAATAATTTGGTGTTCTCTTCTTTTTAGTATTGTTCTTAGTATTCCTTCTTTGTGGTTAAATGTTTAAAGGTATTCAATCACTAGCTTTTATACTTAAGTGGACATCTAACAGTTGTTTTGTTTTGTTTTGTTTGTAGGCAAAGTAATTAATAAAGATTTGCGACATTACCTGAGCCTTCAGTTTCAAAAAGGATCAATTGACCACAAACTGCAGCAAGTGATCAGAGATAATCTCTACCTGAGAACCATTCCATGTAAGTATATGCTGAAGCAAAAGAAATGAGACAAATATTTTTATTAACTAATTAAGCATCTAGAAATAATCCAGTAGAATGTCTCATGACATTTTTAAGATTAACTTGGGCATAAGAAAGAAATAAAAATTGGATAAAGAGAAAAAGAAAAATTTTCAGAAGACTTCAGGAGTTTGGCTTCTAAAAAAAAAATTGGAAGATTTTCTATTATGACTTTTTATATCTTGTTAACTAGATTTGGTTCCTAAAAATCAATTTCTAAAGCCTATGCAGTAACGTTTTAGCTTTTTTAAAAATTTTTTGTTTTTTGGTACTGGGTATTGAACTCGGGTCCTTGTGCTTGCACAACAGGTGGTGAAACCACTGAGCTAAATCCCCAGCCCATGGTTTTAGCTCTTGATGCCTAGTACACTGAGAACAAATATTTTTTAGAACTTTACTAGCTTGAAAGTCTCCCCTTTCCCAGTGAGAAAAAAGGAAGAAAAGAAAAGGTACATGTTGCTTTCTTTGTTGTAATCTATTTGAAATTTTTTTTTTAGCTTTGGGTTTTTTGTTTTGTGTTTTTTTTTTTTTTTGGTACTGGGGATTGAACTTGGGTCCTTGCGCTTGCGAGGCAGCCGGCGGAACCACTGAGCTAAATCCTTGACCTCTAGCTATTGGTTTTTATATATTTCAAAGGGTCTGATTATTATTGTACTGGTATTTTTTTGGTAAACATAAAAAATCATACATTCTTACACTCTGGCTTTGATTAGTACAGGTCTGGGAAAGAATAAGCAGTAGACGCTAAAGAGCATGTAAGGACCTTCTTTGTTTTTCTTTTAATGTATTTGTAACTCCTTGTGAATACTAGTTTCATAATTCTTTATTCTTTTCCTTCTTCTTAGTCTTATATAAGTTCCTCTCACTAGGGTTTCCTAATTATGCTTTTAAATTATCCTTCTGCATCTCCTTAAACCTTTATCTTTTCTTGCTTGGGCTTATTTAGTTTTTTTCTTTTTCTTTTGTTTTTGTTCTGAACAACAAATAATATTGTGTAGTGGCAAAGAGGTAGGTAAAATGGAGTTCAAAATCTGGACTCTAGCATCTTGGTAGCTGCTTCACTTGGGCAGGTCAGTGCCCCTAAGCCTCAGAATCCCCATAAAATGAGAATAGCAGGCCTCGCCTCATGTAGTTATTATTGTCACTGAAATGAGAATGTGTGTGTAAAACCCTTGACCTAGAGTAGGCACGCAGGCAGGTCATTCTCTCCCACTCTAACTGGACGCCCTGCCTCCCCTTGTCCCCTCTGTCTAGCCTGTCCTTTAAGGGCACATCTCATTCTTGTCTCTATAGTTTTTTCTTCAGAGAGACTCACGGACAGGTAACGTTCACACTCCTTAGCAGGCTGTATGGTATTCTTTTGTTTTAAAATGACTCCTTATCTATGATTTCTTTCCATAAATCCGCCTTGTCAGATTTCAGAATTACAACTCCTGCCATCTTTTAAATTTGTGTTTACCTGATGTGCCGCTTAATTTTCAATGTCAGTGTGACTAGATTGGGAGACCCCCGGAGGAGTGATTGGATAGTGGGGATTAGACTCATCTGTAGATTAGTCCGCCACTCTCTATGGTAGACCATGCTGTTAGGAGGTGGGGCTCAGTTGCAGGCAGGCCACGCGGTGTGTATTGGAGAGTGTGTCTCTCTTGTCACCACACTTTCCCTGGGCCCTGCCTCCTGAGCAATGTAAAGAGAGCGGCCTTGCTCACCCGCACCCTTCTGCCGTGCTGTTTCTGCCTTGGAGACAGCTGACCCTACGCCAAAACCTTTTTGTTTCAGTGACGAGAAACCTAACCAATACACCCGAGGAATTTTTGTCCATCTTTTTATTCTTGGTGTCTCTGAATCTGTTTTACAGACAGTTCTAGACTTCACACAGTAGCCATTTCTAAACTTTCCTCCTTTTTTTTTTTGAGACAATAGAGTCCAGTCTGGCCTTGAAAGTGCAATCCTCCTGCCTCAGCCTCCCATGTGCTGGGATTGCAGGAATGGACCAACCATACCTTGCTTGGAACTTTATTAATGTGTTCATCATCTTTAGCTTGAATTCTGCCATGTTTTTCTATTTTTAGTCTAATGGTTAGCACTCTAGTGTCATATAGTATTTTTTGTTCTTCCTCTCTCCATTATTTTGATTTTGCCCTTCCTGTGAATAATAACTAAAATTACTGGTTCATTTCTTCTTCTGTCTCTCTCTCATTATCTGACTTAAGGAATATCTTTTTACTTCTAACAAGTAAAGGTAATTAATAAGCTCATTCTACTTTCCACATGCTTTCCTCATTCTTCCTTTTTAATAGTTGAGCTGAATCTATATTTTCAAAGCAAATAGCCATTAATTGCATTACTGTTCTGTCCCTTTTGTAATCATTCGTTATTTTGTGAGTAAATACATATTTAATCTTAGCACCAGTTCTCATATTATTTCTTAAGTAACTGTGGTCATCTAAAGCTTGTTTTCTGCTAGATTTCCCAGAATAAGTTCACAGGATCATCTTAGCAGTTTTTCTGTGGCCTTTATACTTTGATGTTTGTTTGGATAGATATTAAATTTTTGGCTTTTATTTTCTCGACTATCTTGTTAGTCTAATTGTGTTCTGGCATGAAGCATTGCTCTGAAAAAGTCTGATAGCAATCTGATTTTCATTCCTTGTAAGTAGCTTGGTATTTTGCCTGCATGTAGAATCTAAGGATAACATTTTTAGTTTCATAGCTCTATAGAGTTCCCTCTTCCCTTGTTAAAAAAAATGAAATAAAAAGATACACTTTCTAAGACCTGTCTCTTTTACTGCCCTCTGTCACTTTTACTTGGACCTTTTAATTTTATTTATTGCCCCAGCTTTGCAGTTTCTCCTTAGTGTGAAGCTTTGTCCTGGAAAAGAGCTATGGTTTATTTAGTTTTCATTCATAGAGTCCAAGCAGCAGCATCTCTTTTAGATCTTAATGGGATCTCTTAACTTACAAATTGAAATGTGCAAATTTCCTCTCTGATTCTAGAAGCAATGGTATATCAGTAGCAATTATCACACTGATCTCTAAATATCATTCCTTAGTAAAAGATTTCAGATCTCCTTGGAGAAAATTCTGATCCCAGATTTGGGACAAGGAAAATATAAATGAACTTGGAATATCAAAGTATGTGAATGCTTTAAAAATTATAGGAACATATTAGAATACACAGAAGCCACCTAGAAGGGGAGCTTACTGACCAAAATCTGAGATAATTTGAGGAACAAAATAAAAGAGAGACAGGCATTTTTGTAGTTTCAGATACTGGACCCTAAGTAGGTTTGGGACTGTGCTCCCTGACAGAAAAAAGAACACTACATACAAAAAATGTCCTGTGATTTTCTCAATTTCCTACCTCAAGACAACTTCTGGACCCCAGCATAGGGAAGGAAAAGCCAGGTGAGTACAGCAGACCATGAGCTGAGAGTAAAGAAATTTGAAGTATCTGGAATTTTCAGGGTAGTGTCAACAAGAAGAGAGCTGTGAAGGGGGAAGAAAAGCTCAAGCAATCAAAGGTTTCACTTGCTGCATGCTAAACTGAGAATATGGGATCAGAATCCACAAGGCCAGATACAGAAACTTGTGGGAGCTATGAGGTCAACAATTCCAAGTTTACACAAGCCAAAGACATTTGAGTTCTCACAGCCTGAGTGGAGAAAGCCCTGGAAGCTCCCACCTGTACTAGTAGGGCTAAAACAAGCATGCAATTTAAGCTCCTCTAGGCCCACTCTAACAAAGCTTACTTAAGTCCCAAAAGGTTCAAATGGATATGCCTGTAAGATAGAGAGAGAGAGATTGTGTAAAAGACAACAAAATACAGTTACTGAATAACATAATTTTTATAGTGTTCAGCATCTAAAAAATTGCTAGACATGCAGAAAAGTAGAAAAATGTAATTATGACTTTTCAAAAGAAAAGTGAACTGATAAAACAATAAATAGAAATGGCATGATATGGCATTATTATATCAGAAATTTTAGACTTACTATAAGTATGTTCAACGATTCAAAGCACAATATAAGCATAATGAAGAGAAAATGGAATATATTAAAAATCCCCAACCCTAATTGGAACCTTTAAAATTCCCTGAATATGCTTAATAGCGGATTAGAAACTGCAAAAAAAAAAAGTCATTTGGGGTGGCTGGAGATTCAGCTCAGTGGTTCTGCTGCCTGCCTTGCAAGCACAAGGGCCCAAGTTCTATCCCATGTACAAAAAAAAAAAATTCCTTTGGAACCAGAAAAAACCTAGAATAGCAAAGGCAATTCTGGGCAACAAAGGCAAGGTAGAGGCCATCACAATCTCTGACTTGAACCTATACTGCAAACCTACTGTGATTAGAAACAGCATAGTACTGGCAAAAACAAAAAAACAGACCCAAGGATCAGTGAAACAGATTAGAAGATGCAGAAACTACTCCAGACATACTCAGCCACCTTATCTTTGACAAAGGAACCAAATACCTTCACTGGAAGAAAGCCTCTTTAATAAATCGTGCTGGAAAAACTGGGTTTCCATTTGCAAAAGATTAAAACTAGACCCATATATTTCACCATATTCTAAACTCAAATCAAAATCGATCAAATATCTAAATATTAAAACACTAAATTGGGCCAGGGATTTAGCTCAATGGTTTTGCCACCTGCTGCACGAGCGTAAGGACCTGAGTTCAATCCCCGGTACCAAAAAAAAAAAAACACTAAATCTTCAGGAAGATAGAGTAGGTAGAACTCTCAAAGACACTGGTTTAGGCAAAGACTTTAGGAACAAAACCCCTATCACATAGGAACTCTCACAAAGAATCAACAACTGGGATCTCATCTCATTAAAAAGCTTTTCCACAGCAAGAGAAACAACCAACAGAGTGAAGAAACAACCCACAGTGTAGAAAAAAATTTTTGCCAACTGTTCCCTAGACAAAGTACTACTATCTAGAATATATAAAGAACTAAAAAGAAAATCATAACCCTTAAAATATAAAGACCCAGTCAAAAAGTGGACATCTGAAATGACTTCTCAGATGAAGAAGTAGAAATGGCAGATATGAAAAAATGTTCAATATCACCGGTCATTCGAGAGATGCAAATTAAAACAATGCTGAAATTCCACCTCACCCCAGAAATGGTGAAATGGCTCACCCCAGAAATGGCTGCTATCAAGAAATAAACCAGTAGGGCCGGGGATTTAGCTCAGTGGTTTCGCCGCCGGCTGCGCAAGTGCAAGGACCCGAGTTCAATCCCTGGTACCAAAAAAAGTAAATAAATAAATAAACTAGTAATAAATGCTGGTGGGGAAAGAAGAACACTGCTCCACTGCTGGTGGGAGTGTAGACTCGTGCAACCACTGTGGAAATCAGTATGGAGATTCCTCAAAAAACTAGGACTAGAAATTCCATTTGATCCAGCTATCCTTCTTGGTATCTTCCCGAAAGAATTAAAAGCATCATACCACAGTAATATATGCACACCCATGTTTATAGCGGCACAGTTTGTAATAGCTAAATCTTTTTTTTTTTTTGGTACTGGGGGTCAAACCCAGGTCCTTGCGCTTGCACAGCAGGCAGCAAAACCACTGAGCTAAACCCCCGCCCCTGTAATAGCTAAATCTTGGAAACAGCCCAAATGCCCATCAACTGACAAGTGGATAAAGAAAATGTGTTTTCTTTTATACAATGGAGTACTACTCTGCCATAAAGGATAAGCTTGAGATACTTCTAGCTAAATGGATGCACCTTGAGACCATACTTTTTTTTTTTCCTTTGAGAAGTTCAGTTCAGTTTATTATAGTGTCAAGTAAATTTGCAACAGTTAACAGTCATTCTGCTTACAGAAGGTCAACATTTTTTTTTTTGGTATCAAACTCGGATCCTTGCGCATGCAAAGCAGGCAGCAGAACCACTGAGCTAATAAATCCCTGGCCTGGGCTGGGGATTTAGCTCAGTGGTTCTGCCGCCTGCCTCGCAAGCAGAAGGACCAGAGTTCAATCCCCAGTACCAAACAAAACAAAACAAAACAAATAAATCCCTGGCCTAAGAAGGTCAACATTTCAGTGAGTTTTTTTCTTTAGTAAAGATAGGTTTTCAGAATCTTCATATAAGATGTTACAAGAGACCATACTCTTTTTTTTTTTAAATATGGAATGCTTCACGAATTTGCATGTCATCCTTGCGCAAGGGCCATGCTAATCTTCTCTGTATCGTTCCAATCTTAGTATATGTGCTGCCGAAGCGAGCACAAGAGGCCATACTCTTAAGTGAAATAAATCAGGCACACGTGTTTAAATACTGCATTGTTTCTCTGGTGTGAGAAACCGAAAATGGAAATAAGGACTGCAATGTATAATAGATATTGGGAAATTGGAAGAAAATGTTCAAAGGAGAAGGGGAACGAGGAAGGAGGAAGGAAGAACAAGAGAGGGGAAGGGACAAGAAAAGGAATAGAAGAAAAAAATGGAGACAAAGCTTTGTAAATGAGGGGAATAGAGGTCAAAGCGAGGGTGGGGGTGGTAAAAAAAAAAAAGCCAAGATAAATCACGTACAGGTACAAATTCCCTATGATGAATGTTATTATGTATATTTAAAATATACCAATAAATATTTTGTTTAAAAACTGTAAAAGAAAAGATTAGTGAATGTGAATGCAGCAATATAAACTAATCAAACTGAGGTACGAAGAAGAGACTGAACTTTTTTCTTTGTTGTTGTTACAACCAAATAGGAGGGAGATTTTTATTTCTGCCCAGAAGTACTAACTGCCAGCGGATTTACCCTTGTCCTGAATAACCAGAAATTAGACAAGAGATAACTAGCGTTTTAAGACAGTGAAACACAGGCAGAATAGGACTGTGCCCCATCCATACCGCCTGCCCTATAGCACAAAATCAAGCCAAAGTGGGGGAAGTGGAAAAATATTTGAAGACATGGCGGGTGAGATTTTTTTTCTAAATTTAATGAAAGCTAAAACTACAAATGTAAGGAGTTCACCCGAACCCAAACAAAACATAAAGAAACTATACAAAGGCCCATCATAATCTAAATGCTGTAAACCAGTGATCAAGAGAAAATGTAAATGGCAGAGAGGAAAAAGGAGATACATAACCTGCAAGGGAGCAAAGGGTTACTGAAGACTTACAGTTGAAGCAGTACAAGCCAGAGTCCTTCAAATAACATATTTAACATGGTGAAAGCAAAAAGAAAATGCCAAGTAGATTTCTGTATAGAAGAAGACTATCTCTAAAAAATGAAAGTTTTTTTCTTTTTTGGTACCGGGGATCGAACTCAGGTCCTTGTGCTTGCAAGGCAGGTGATGGAACCACTGGACTAAATCCCCGGCCCAGTTTTTTTCAAATACAAATAGGTACAAGAATTTTTCAGCAGCAGAAATATTACTGTAAGAAATAGTAAAGGAATTTCTTCAAATAGAAGGGAAGTAAAACCAGAGCAATAGAATTGAAAAGAAAATAGGTAATTTTATAATCCTAGTTCAGTATTTCAGTACTGCCTTTAGTATTTTAAATTAAAGCAAAAAACAAATAGAAAACATGAACAGACCTTTCAACCAACATCAGCTAATTGCTCTTTATTAGAACATGCTACCCAACCACAAGAGAACACATACTTTTTTCTAATTTGCATGGAACATTTTCAAATATAGAATTCTGGACTATAAAGTAAGACTTAATACAAAATACTAAATATAAAATTTATTATCTGACTAGAATTAGAAATAATTAGCAAAACAGTATCTAGAAAATCTTTAAATATTTGGAAATTAAATAGCTTATTTCTAAATAACCTGTGTATCAAAGTAAATCACTAGGGAAATTATGAAATATCACACATAAGGAACACAGTTTATCAAAAATCCTAGGATGTGACTAGGCAATGTTTAAATGGAAACTTATGATACTAAGTACTTACATTAGAAAAAATAAGGCTATCATCATCTTTTACCTTAAGAGTCTAAAACGAGCAAAGTAAGGCAAAATTAAGCAGGATGGAAAAAAGATAACAGCAAAGTCAATGAAATATAAAATAGAGAAAACTCAGTGAAACTCAAGGCTGATTCTTTGAGATCAGTAAAAATTTACTGATTTCCACTCAAACTGCTCAGGGTAAAAAAAAAAAAAAAAAGAAAATTATCAATATGAGAAAATTAATATCATTAATGGGAGAGATAGCATCACTAAAAATTCTGCAGGTATTAAGTGGATAATAAGGAATATTCTGAACAACTTTATACTGACAAAACTCAGCAACTTAGATTAAATGAACAGTTTTTTTTATTAGCACATGTTTGCAATAGGTGTTTACATTCCTTGTGTGGAGTTGGTTGTAGGTACATGTATCTGAATTCCTTTTTTCATCCCCTTTCCTCCCTTCTTCCTCCATCTCTTTGATCCCTTCCCGTTTGAAAAAGATCTTCATATATCTCCATAATAGGAACGATCCTATTATATTTTGTTTTGCTCTTTATTTATATTTTGGGTTTCTCATATAAGTGAAATCGTGATATTTAAGCTTATTTGTCTGATTAATTTAACATTATGGTCTCAAAGTGCATCCATTTGCCTACAAAACATTTCTTGGAAGACAAAATACTAGAAATAAATGACCTATTGAAGTTGAATTTATAATTTGCAACTTTCCCACAGAAATTGTTCTGAACATTTAATTAATTTATTTTTTGGGTACCGGGGATCAAACTCGGTTCCTTCTGCTATCGAAGCAGTCGGCAGAACTACTGAGCTAAATCCCCGGCCCCGTTCTGAACATTTAAGGAAGAAATAATACCAATTGTACACAAACTCTTCTAGAAAATAGAGGATGGAAAACTTCTCAATTCATTCTGGGAGCTGAGCGTGGTTCTAATTTTAAAACCAAACAAAAACATCAAAAGAATAATATTAAACCACAAACTCCATGAACATAGACCAAAAATGCTTAGAAATATTTTGGCAAATCACTAGATAGCAGTATATGAAAGGATAATACATTATGAGCAAATGGGATTTGCTCCAGAAATGCAAGGTTGGTTTACCATTTGAAAATTAATATTGTTAACAGTCTAGAGAAGAAAAACCATGGGATCATCTCAATAGAAGAAAAAAATCATATGACAGAATTTAACTCCCATTTCTTCCATTTATGACAGAATCTCTCAGAAAACTAGTCTATTTATTGCTTATTGCCTTGTGGCTTCAAATCTATTCTTTTTTGCTTGCTTATGCTAGCGAACATTTCTCTCCTGCCCACTAGTACGATGTTATGCTGTGTCAGTAGAGGGCGCAGGAAGGATATGGAGAAAGAAGAGGCTTCTTGTCCGGGTGGCAGCCTGTCTTTTCTTTTTGTTCCTGCTTTGCAAAAAGATACCCAGGCATCAGCAGTACCCTAGCCATCAGCTTCTGGTGGTGAGTTTGGTGGCACACCTGCAGGAGGCAGGCAGCTTCTCAGCAGCTACTTTAGCCACACTCGAGTAGGTGGCATCATAAGTTTCTCCAGTGTACCTGCTGACTTCCTGGATTTTAGTGATAGTCCCTGCAGACAGCTTTCCAATGGGTTTCGGGCAAGTCTGGCCACTGTTCCAGCTGGCTTTCTACTAAGTTCAAAGCGTTCACTTTCTCACCAGGACCAGTACCACCACAGGCAGCTTGCTGGTGAAGTCCATTGGTTCCCATGCAGTTAGTTCCCAGCCTACCATCCTTGACCCACCAGCTGTCAATCAGCTGTGTTCCCAGCCATCCCAGCAAGAGTCTTTTTTTTTCCTTTTTTTTTAAAATTTTACTTTATTGGTACAGTTTTGGGTATGCAATATAATGACATTCATCATTGGAAACTTGCACGTTTACATAATCTCTCTTGGTTCTTATTTTTTCCCCCTTCCCTTGCTCCCCCTTCAACCCCTCCATTCCTCCCTATTTGCAAAGACTTTGTTTCCATTTTTTCATTTTCTCATATTAATTCCATTCCCTTCTTTCCTTTCCCCTACCCCTCATACTTCCCTTTCCCCTTTGCCCGTTTTCTTCCTATTTCACACTGTTACACCTTTTAGTCCTTATTTACACTTTCAGTTTCTCACACTAGAGAAACTATTTGGTATTTACACATGTGTGTCCTATTTATTTCACTTAAGAGTATTGCCTCAATGTGCATCCATTTAGCTATAAATGTCTCTAATTTCTCTTTTTTTATGGCTGAGCAGTACTCCATTTATAAAGAAACATTTTCTTTATCTAGTCTCCAGTTGATGGGCAATTAGGCTGCTTCCAAGTTTTAGCTATTACAAACTGTGCTGCTATGAACATGGGTACACATATATCACTGTGGTATGATTCTTTTAATTCTTTGGGGAAGATATCCAGCAGGGAGGAATAGCTGGGTCAAATGAGACTTCCAGTCCTAGTTCTTTGAGGAATCTCCATACTGATTTCCACAGTGGTTGCACCAGTCTACACTCCCACCAGCAGTGGAGCAGGGTTCCTCTTTCTCCACAGCCCCGCCAGCATTTGTTATTGGTTGATTTCATGATAGCAGCCATTCTTTCTGAAGTGAAGTGGAATCTCAGCATTGTTTTCATTTGCATCTCTCGAATGACCAGTGATGTTGAACATTTTCTCATGTATTTATTTGCTATTTCTACTTCTTTGTGTGAGAAATGTCTGTTCATTTCCGATGCCCATTTTTGGATTGGGTCTTTAAATTTGGGAGGTCTGATTTTTTTAAGTTCTTTATACTTTCGAGATAGTAGACCTTTGTCTGAGGATGAGCAGGTGAAGATTTTTTCCCACACTGTGGGTTGTGTCTTCACACTGCTGGTGGTTTCTCTCCCAGCAAGAGTCTTCATCATCCAGTGGACTGTAAACACACCTTATTTAGTAAGATCCGAGTCCCAGACTTTGACAGGGTGCCTCCCTTCCAATTTGTTTCCTACTTTGTTATTCTCCCTCAACTCTAGCTAGGGTGGTATTCTTTAAAGTTCTCTTTTATTCTCACTTTTTAGAGTTCTCTTTTATTTGCAGTTAGCTCCCTGTAAATAGTTAATCATTTAAATTAAATGTTCCCTGTTAAAATTACATGTGATTTCCCTCTCCTATTACCTGACTGACACAAACTTGCTAATGATAGTAGTCACAGGAGACAGACCTTCCAGATGGCATTTTGAGGTTGGTTTTGGTTGTGTTTTGGGCTTGAGCCCAGTGCTGAGTTCCTTCCAATGAGAAATAGGATGCTTGTGATTCATGATGATCTGGAGCATCCCAGTTTTCTGTTGTCACCTGTGCTGGACTGAAGACGTGCCAAGCGAGCCCAGATGACTGCTGCCCTTGGCTATTAGTAGTAAGGGTTGCACACATGTGGTGTGGGGCGATTTTCTTACAAAGAGAAAAAGAGCAAGATTAAAGCAAGTGGTTTGTTAGCATTATGGACTTGTAAGAATTTTTCATTGTTTTTCAATTGGTTATACAGATTACGGAGTTTCATTTTGGCAGATTCGTACATACATGTAACATACACGTAACATACTTTGATAAATTTCACCCCATTACCCTTTTTTCCTGCCCTCCTACTTAGTTTCACAATTTTCTGGGGGGTTCAATGCATACATTTTTCCCATAGCAAGATTTTAATAACATTTTAAAATTATCTCTGATATAGACATCTGATAACAGAATACCTTAAAAGAAGGAAATATTAGCACAAAAGAAATGCCAAATGAAAATCATTTACAATTCTGAAAAGTAATAACAAACATGTTTAGTATATGAATTTTTCACTCCTAAAATGAAATTTGAGGGCCGGGGATTTAGCTCAGTGGTTTCGCCGCCTGCTGTGCAAGTGCAATGACCCGAGTTCGATCCCCGGTTCCAAAAAAAATAAAATGAAATGAAATTTGAAAGCACACAAAGTATCTATTGCATCATCTGATGGTATTGATCTTTGTTTGGTGAGAGATATTCCAGATGTAGAAAAAATTGCTTTCATTTTGCATTGACATTCATAAGTTAAGTGTATCCAAAAGCATCTTTGTATTGAACATTAGGATATATATTGCTTCATACAATCTTATTTTCTTCTTAAAATATTTTGGGTGCTGCTTTTAAATTTTGGATTTGCCTTGAAATCTATATTGTTTTTACTTCAAATTTTAGATCAGTTTCTGATTTCGTGTTGGAGTGTTCCACAACATTTTCTTCTTTTCTTTGCATTTTTTTCTATGAAAGTATTTACAAAGTACTGAAGCTTATAGCAAATATTTTAACAGTGGGAAATGCCAGAGAATATTATTGGATAGAATTCAGAACTCTAACATCATTACACAGAGCCATGTGTTGAAACTGCCAATTTAAGGACTTATTTAACCTCCCAAACCTGTTATTTCTTGAAACACTTCTCATGGGATTTATATAAAGTATAATATGCATATAATCTTATTAATGTTGTGTTTATAAGAAAGACCCAACCTTAACCAACAGGGCCATGCACACACACTTAAAACATGACAACAGCTGTTAGAGAGACTAACAAAGTATATTGTGACTATTGCTCCCCCACTTGCTTCTGTCCTAGCTCCTGGAAATATCAGCCTTAACTGTTGATACCATTGTTCAGTGCTGCCTGCTCTTGCTTCCAATTGATATCAGTCAGTTCTTTTAAACCAGTAACATAAATATGTTACATTGTTTAGATTTAATTCTCACATGAGAACGATACAGTAATTTTTTTGCTTGTTTTTTTCTACTAAATGATTTTTCTCAGGATTTATAAAAAGTAAGTTTTCCCTGGGAAAACTCCAGAAGGGAATCCCTGCATGAAAATAGTGGCATAAACCAAGTGCAGCACTTATATATTGCTGGTGGGAATACAAAGTCGTACATCTGCTTTGGAAAATAATTTGACATTTTCTCATAAAATTAAATATATACCTCCTATATGATCCACCAATTTCCACTTGTAGGTATTAACTCAACATAAATTTAAATATATGTCTACCTAATGACTTAAGACGCTCACAGAAGCTTTATTTATAATAACCAAAAATAGGGTGCATGTTAGAACACAAAAGGTATTAACAAATTTAAGATTTAAATTGTACACAGTATCTTCTCTGACCAAAAAGGAATGAAACTAAAATTTTTAACAAAAGAAAACAGGAAAATCTGCAAATATGTTGAAATTAAACAAAATACTCTTAAATACCAATGAATTAAAGGAGAATTCACAAGGGAATTTAGAAAACATCTTGAGACAAATAAAAATGAAGATGCAGCATACCAAATCATAGGGAATGCCATGTATGCAGTACTAAAAGGAAGATTTATAACAGAAAACTTTTAAATTAAAAAAGAAAAATTTCAAATGTATAACCTAACCTTACATCTCAAGGAACTAAACCCAAAACTTAAACCCAAAGTCAGCAGGAGAAAGGAAAGAATAAAGAGTAGCACAGAGATAAATTAAATAGAGATCAAAAAAACAATAGAAACGATTAAAACAAGAGCGAGTTTTTTGAAAAGATCATCAAAATTGACAGAATAAGAACAAGGAAAACTCAAATGTCTAAATTACAAATAAAGGAAACTTTACATGTTACAGAAAAAAGAATTATATTATGAACAGTTACCTACTAACAAATTAGATAACCTAAAGGAAAGAAATTCCTATAAACATAAATCTACCAAGAATGAATCATGAAAAAATGAAAAATCTGAACAGACCTGTGACTATTGGGTTGATAGAAGCAACAATCAAAACCCTAATAACAGAGCCAGGCATGGTGACACACGCTTGTAATCCCAGCATTCAGTAGGCTGAGGCAGGAGGATCACAGCAAGTTCCTGGGCTACACAGTGAGTTCAAGCCCAGCCGGAATTACAGAGTGAGACCTTGTCTCAAAAGAAATAAAACAAAACAAAGCCCTACTAACAAAAGTCCTAAGACCTGATTCCTCCAAGCACAAGTGTTTAACACATTTAACACAAGTTAATAACAGTCCTTCTCAAACTGTTCCAAAGAATGGAAGAGAAACTCCCAGACTCAAATTCATTACCCTGATAATAAAATGAGACACAAGTGAAGAAAACCACAAACGAATATCCCTGATGAATGTTGACCCAAAATTCTTAAGCCAAATATGAGCAGAACTCAGTAGCACATTAAAGAGGTCATGCATCATGACCAGGTGGATTTATGTTGTAATACAAGGATAGCTCATCATATATGAATCAATCAATTTACACCTTAACATTGCTTTTGATGCAGAAAAGCATTTAACAAAATTTAATGCCCTTTCATGACAAAAGCAACACTCAACAAATGTAAAAAGAAACTACCTCAACATAATAAAAACTGTATATAAAAAGTCACAGCTAACATCATACTCAATAGGGAACAACTGAAAGCTTTTCCTCTAATAGCAGGAGATAAGGCAAGGATGTCTACATTTGCCACTGCTATTCAACACAATGCTGGAAATCCTAGCCAAAGTAATCAGACTAGAAAAAGAAATAGAAGTCATCCAACTTGGAAAAGAAGAATTAAAATGATTTCTTTCCACAGGTGATGTGAGCTCATATGTAAAAAAAGAAATTGAATTGGCATCTGTAAATCTGAGAAGCATCATGCTAAGTTAAAGACACCAAACAGAACTACTAGAATCATTATTGTATTATTCCACTTACATGAGATTCTGTTAAAGGCAAAACTATAAGGACAGTTCAGAGATTTTCATGGGACATGAGACTACGGAGGGCCTAAGGAAACTTTGGTGGGGTGTTAGTTTCCACAGTTCATAAATTGTACTATTAGAATTAGTGTATTTTGTTGTAATTAAATAATATGTCAATAAAGTGACCAAATCTCCATAATTATTTTGTACCATTAAATTAGAAAACAAAACTTTAAAGATTCAGTGGGGTAAAAATAGCAATTCTCAATTTGATTAACAAATTCAATCTAATTTCTCCTTTTTTTCCCTTTAGTTTGCTTGATTCTAGTATTTACAGGAAAAGGCTACAAACACAAAAGACAAATAGTAAACTTATACTCTGTGTCAAGAGTTATCCTGAAAAATAGAATAATTAAAATACTACAATAATGGAATGAATATAATAACCCTATAACAGATACCTTCTCTTTTGTACGTGGTTCTATGGCAGAAATGGTGTGCCTGATTGTAATGATTGGCTTTAAAAATCCAGTGGAGGTGTCATTTGGGGAAAAAAAGAAAATGGGGCTGCTATCTCTCATCAGTTCCTCCCCTCCAAATCTAGTTTAGTTTAATAAAGTCCTAGATGTGAAGGGCACAGGTGTAATACTTTTTAGAAAGCGTATAAAATATCTCCAAGGAAAGGATTTTTTAACTAGATACTAAAAACCATTAGCTATAAAGGAAGGGATTAATAAAATTGACTACATTAAAATTAGAACTTCTGTTAATCAAAAGTTGATTTTTTTATTTTAAAAGAGGAGAAGATTCAGAACAGAAGATACTGTCTGTTCTGCTGCAACACTTGTTTCTCTACTGCAAATATTTCATAAATGTTAGGTAAACAGGCAAGAGAACAATGTCCGCTGAACTGAGGTCACGTTAGTTTTCATCACCTTCTTCCTCAGCAAACTAATGTTTTGTATCGTAAGTAGAAGCAAGCAGAGTAAATGCACATTGAGTGCTGCAGCTGAGGAAGCAGATGGTAGTGTTCACTTCAGCATGGCCTCTTAGTCTGACCATGTGCTGTGGGTTAGCATTGTATGTCGCAAAGTTTGCCTCATCTTTATTACTTAGCAGCCTCAACCCTTCTTTTACTACCCTTCCTGTGAAACTATCTGTTCAATTTTATTTTATTTTATTTTTATTTTATTTATTTATTTATTTTGGTACCTACCGGAGATTGAACTCTGGTCCTTCCACTTGCGAGGCAGGTGCTGGAACCACTGAGCTACATCCCTGGCCCTATCTTTTCTTTTTTTGTTTGTTTGTTCTGGGGATCGAACTCAGGTCCTGCGCTTGCACAGCAGGCGGCGAAACCACTGAGCTAAATCCCCGGCTATCTTTTCAATTTTAAAGACAAAGTATTTTGTTTACTGTAGTATTTTCATGAGGAATTTAATGCATATTTTAAACTATTAATATTTTTATTTAGAATTTAAGAATTTTACTAGTGTTCTCTTTACAGAGTTGTAGTAGGTTTTGAAAGGTCATCCCTGACCTCGTTTTCTTTGGAATCGCTATTGTCTTTGGTGAGTTATAGAAAGTGCTGTTTCAAGAAATTGTTTATGAAATATTTCATATGCAACACATATATCTACAAAGGACTACAGTATGTCCTCAGTGCTGAAACAACTATTTCACATTTTACATCTATACAATCTACATGGAATCTTTCAATCATAATTGCCAATTTTTTTCTTTCTTAGAGATAAAATAGTTGTGCATTTTATAAGCTGTTGGGTTACTTTAACTTGATGATATACTATAGTATCTAAAACATGAAGAACTAAAAATCAATTAAAAGAGACAACCAGGCATGGTGGCACAAGCCTATAATACCAGCACTGTGGGAGGTGAGTCAGGGAGATCTCAAGTTTGACCCCTACCCAGACAGCTTAGCAAGACTCTCTTAAGAAACAAAAAGGTGGTATTTGTGTGTGTGTGTGCGTGAGTGCATGCGTGCGTGCCCGCTGGGGTTCCTTGTTAGGTCCTAGGGTTGTAGCTCAACTAAAAGGCCCTGGGCTCCAACCTCAGTACCACACACACACACACTGCAACTCAATAAAGAAGTAAAAGTTTTGAACAGCTGTTTCATAACAGGAAATGTATGTGGCTAATGTTCAGTCCATTTTCTTTTGCTATAAAAGAATACCCAAGACTGGGTCATTTTTTTTTCCAAAAGAGATTTATTTTGGCTTGTGGGTCTGGAAGTACAAGAGCATGATGCTAGCATCTGTTTGGCTTCTGAAAAAGGCTACATTGCACAGGGGCGAATGGGCATGTGCACAAAAGATGCTCATGTACTAAAAAGCAAGGGAGGTGTCAGGTTCATTGTATAACAGTCCACTCACAATAGCTAACTCACTCCATGGGAACCACATTAACCCCTTCCTGTGGCTGGAGACCCGTGTCCTAGATGCCTCATATAGACACCACCATCTCTCCGTACTGTTACATTCTAGACCAAGACAAAACACAAAGTAGGGACAAACCATATTCAAACTTTAGCAGCCAGTAAATTATGGAAAAGAACGTTTAATCTCATAAAGTTGCTATATGTTAAATACAAGGTGTGATTGAAATACATGGTAAATATTTAAGACACATTGCCATTGATCCTCCTCAGAATACTCCCCTTTGCTCCAAACTCACTTATCCCCTAGGTCTTGCCACTTTGTGAAGTGGTACTGGAAGTCCTTTTGCATGGGTGTCCTTAAAAGGTATGACCAAAAATACAGTGAGTGCTGCTGCCGAGCACCATCTAATGGGAAGGCAGGCTTGTAAAAATACTATGTTGTGTCCTCATCTACTTTATTCACCAGAACTGGTGCAGTGCAACTTCTGGCGTTTCCCCTAAGTCAAAATGACCATGGAAGGTAAACGTTTTGAATAGATTAGGACTGAGGCAGCCATAATAGCACAACTGAAAACATAAAGGACTTCTATAACTGCTTCAGAAAGTGGCAAGAAGTTCACGGTGGCCTTGAACTCACTGCATAGCCCAGGCTGGCCTCAAACTTTTGGTGATCTTTCTGCCAGGCTCCAGGGTGCTAGGATTACAGGTATGTGTCACCACACCTGGGAAAAGCTACTTCCTAAGTCTTAGAAATAAATAAATTAATACATATATGAATCCCATATAACATTTATACCTATTAATGGAAAGAATCATGAACACCATCTTGCTCAGCACCACTTTACAGAGAGAGAAGGAATCTAGAGAGGTTAAGTGATTACTCTAAATCATACCATTAATAATAATCCCAGACTATAATAGTTTCTCTTGCCCCTTGGATCAATACTCTTTTTATAGCACTCTCTATAATATAGATTGGGTTTTATATAGTCATATTTTATAGTAGAGTTCATTTAGATAACATCTCAGCCTTTGCTGCATACAAGACCACCTTAAAATTTAGTGGCTTACCTTTTTGGCATGAAACCAGTTTTCTTGAGTTAATGAGGGCTGCTTGTACATATTAAGACGGACAGAGTACCAGATATCAAATCTTCCGTAGTAGCTATAGGAATTCTTGCCTTAAAAGTTAAGTTTCAAATTCAAGGTGCTTAAAAAAGGGCAAGATAGAGCGTGGGTGACTTCATGAGTATCTATATATGAGGGATTGGAGATGGGATCCATGTAATGAACTGGTTTTGTAGAACGTCTGTCAGAACCATCTAGAACACACTTGACAATTTTCTTAAATTGTGGTTTGAACAAGATCGAAATCTTAGGTGTTGGGATGCACTGTGTTGAATGTGAGTGTCTGAAAAGAGAAACAGCTGTGGGGATAGGTTTCAGTTTACCTGTGGGTAACCAGAGTGGGAGATGCTACTGAGCACACTCCTGATCTGCAGCCTGGAAGCTGCTTGAATAGTGCACCTGAGGCCTCCACACTTCACTTGTACACTCAACCCGGGAGACAAATATCCTTTGGTTCTAGGAAGCTGTCCATGCAGGATGTTCCTGGGTAAGGGCAATGGACTGCAGTCTGTAAGAAGGAAAGTAAAGGATGGCGCTGATGAAGGTGTCCTGTGCCCTTGATGGATGAGACAATAAAGTTTGTGAAGTTTTGAGATTTAAAAAAAATTTAGTAGCTTGCTGGGCATGATGGTGCATGCCTGCAATCCCAGCACTTGGGAGGCTGAGGCAGGAGAATTGCCCTGAGTTTGAGACTAGCCTGGGCTACATAATTAGTTCAAGGCCTTTCTGAATTACATAGCGAGACCCTGTCTCAAAACAAATATGCAAACAAAAAATTAGTGGCTTAAAATAGACATCATTTGTTATTTCTCATGAGTCCACGAGTTGGCTGGGCTTAGCTGGGACCACTTGTGTGGCTGCAGTCATTGACTTCTCAGAGCTTGAGGGGCTAAGGTGGCCTCATTCATGTGTCTGGGACCTTGTGGCACTTTAATTATTTAGTAGTCTAGCCTGGACTTTCTTGCTTTGAGATGGGAACATTCCAGGAGGATGAAGATGGAAACCTAGATGCCTAAACTTGTGCAATATCATGTCCTCCATTAAATTAATCAGAGTGAGTCATAACCTAATTCAGACTTAGGAATGAGGCAGCAGGTCCTACCTCTTAATGGGAGGAGGTGTGAAATATTATGGACATATTTTCACCATCTATCATAGGCAATTATAAATTATAATTTTTAACCAGAGAACATATTTCTTGGAGTCATTTTTGACTTAATATGAAGCTAAAAGCTGTTAATTTAGGCAGTTAATGTAGTTTGTTCAGTATATGGAAAACAAAAAATTGAAAATCACATGCTAAGAAAAAAACTTATGCTTTGTACCTTTTGTATCCTTTCTGATGTAAAACAAATTTTTAAAAAAGTTTGTGTTTAGAAAAAGCTGGGTTAGGAAATGAGAGGGAAAATTCAATACAGTCTTATATAGATGGTTGGGTTAACAGTTCTCTCAAATCACAGCCATTAATTTATTATCATCTTTGTGCATTTTTCATGTTATAGAACATAATAGAATGTAATGAAACTAAAAAATAGAAGCAATTAAGAGATTCTCTGAAATAATTTATAATACCAATGATATTATATTGCTGGGCACTGTGCTATTTCATTTAAAATTTCACTTGACAGTTACATGTATTGAGTACTTGTAAGGTCTTTCCAGCATGCAAGGCATGCTTCACTAAAGCAACTCTCTAAGCGAAGACCAGAAGGATAAGTAGGAGTTAGTTAGAATGGAAAAGAAAGTAAGAAGTCTTCTAGGAAAATGACAAAGGATTTGTTTATTGGAGGGAAGGAGTGTAAGGAACAGTAAAAGAATTGAGAAAGCATCTATTATGGCTGAATCTTGGAATGTGAAAGGAGTGAGAGGCAAGAAAGAAGCTGGTGGCCTGGGGCTGGGCTGCCAAGGACCTTGAAACTGTGATATTGTAGCCTGGACCTTTTGCAAAGGATTTTAGGAGGCTCTTAAGGAATTTAGAGAGAGATTCCGTTATTTTTGATCAGATTGTTTAGAAAAGTCACCAGCCCGAGTTTGGTGGGAGGTATAGCTAGGGAGACGCGAGTGTTGATCCAACAGTACAGGCCTTAGATAACAGTATGAATTAGGTAGAAATGACAGAAGTGTTTAGAGGTGGAATCAGCTAGATTTGGTAGCTGGATATGAAGTAGAGGGAGGAGCCCAAGAGGACTGACTCTCTGCTTCGGGACCTGCTTATGTGGAGGAACAGGTTTGGCAAGTGTCCTTATTGCCCTGTCTCAGACTCTTATTTCCAGCTAAAAACCTACACCCTTTTCGTATTGTGTAGTATGTGAAATGACATTGCTAATATTAGCTCATAACAGCAATTGATTCTTGTTTAGTAAAATTCAATAAAATGTAGCAGTACTGCCATAACCTGAATTTATACCTTGGATCAGCAAGATTTTACTTTAGTATGAATTCCTTAATATGGAGAAATTCAATGATCTGTTACTGTAGTCAATTTTATATAATACTTTATTTACTGCTTAGTTTTTTGTAACTTCTTGAAGACAGTAATTTCTAAGAAGCACTATGTGAATAGGTATCTTAAGCCTTTTAATTATTAGTGTGAAATAATTTCATAATTAACATTTGTCAAAGTTTTGGGGGGTTTTTTTGGTAGCAGGGATTGAACTCAACCTCCCACTTGTAAGGCAGGCAGTGGAACCACTGAGCTAAATCCCCGGCTCATTTTTCCAAGTTTTAAAGTTCACTAAAAGAACTTATACAATTGTTTTTGCATCGAAAGATGAATGGATATGGGCTGGGGATTTAGCTCAGTGGTGCCACTGCCTGCCTCGCAAGCGGAAGGTCCTGCATTTGATCTCCAGTACCAACAACAACAACAAAAAAGATGACTGGGTAAAGAAAATGCGGCATTTATTCACAAAGGAGTGCTACTCTGCCATAAAGAAGGATAAACTTATACACTATATCAATAGAGCCAAGGACGAAAACCATATGATCATCTCAATAGATGCAGAAAAAGCATTTGACAAAATCCAACACTCATTTATGATAAAAACCCTACAAAAAATTGGAATAGACGGTCTCTACCTCAATCTGATAAAAGCTACCTATGAAAAACCAACAGCCAATATCATACTAAATGGTCAAAAACTGAAATCCTTCACACTAAAATCA
>NW_004624772.1:9293808-9331695 GCF_000247695.1 Heterocephalus glaber
AGCCATAAACAATGAGAAACTAGAGACATTTATAGCTAAATGGATGCATATTGAGGCCATACTCTTAAGTGAAATAAATAGAACACACGTGTAAATACCGAATAGTTTCTCTAGTGTGAGAAACTGAAAGTGTAAATAAGGACTAAAAGGTATAGTAGACAATGTGCAATAGGAAGAAAAGGGGCAAAGGGGAAGGGAAAGTGGGAGGGGTAGGGGAAAGGAAGGGAATGGAATTAATATGAGAAAATGAAAAAATGGAAACAAAGTCTTTATAAATAGGGAGGGATGGAGGGGTTGAAGGGAGGGCAGGGAAAGGAAACAAGAACCAAGAGAGATTATGTAAAGGTGCAAATTTCCAATGATGAATGTCATTATATTGTATTCCTAAAATGTACCAATAAAATAAAAAATTTTTTAAAAAGGATAAACTTGAATCATTTATAGGAAAATGGATGCAGCTTGAGACTAGTAAATCAGACATACAAGCTTATATACCACTTGATTTCTCTTGAGAAACCCCAAAGAAGACCAAAATAAAAGACAGATAATAGGTTACAGGGTGATAGATCTTTTGCAAAAAGGAAGGGGACAAAGACATGAGGGGAGAGGGGAAGTGGATGAAAAAAACAATGAGGATGTGTTATACATACATATATAAATATATATATAAAACATCTTTATTCTTCATAAATATTTTCTATATATGTATATATCAACTGATTATGAATGTAATCATGTACTACAAACATATTAATAAAAACGGTTTGATTTTTGTTGTTTTTTTTTTTTTTTGGTACTGGGGTTCGAACTCGGGTCTATTGCACTTGTGAGGCAGGTGGCGGAACCACTGAGCTAAATCCCCGGCCCTATAAAAACGTTTTTAAAAATGAAAAAGTAAAAATTGTGTTTTGGGTTTTTTCATGACTTTAATGAATCGAATGTAAGTTTGCATTTACGCTAGTGAAGAGAAATGTACATACAATGACTACTTAAAAATGAAGTCTAGAGCCAGGGATTTAGCTCAGTGATTTCGCCGCCTGGTACACAAGTGCAAGGACCGGAGTTCGATCCCCGGTAGCAAAAAAAAAAAAAAAAATGAAGTCTAGCACTGAGGATGTAGTTAAGTGAGTGTTTGCCTAGCATGTCCAATCCCATTAAAAAAAAAGCTGCCTTCTATTTTTCAAAATGGATACATATGTCAACACATCACATTGTACACCAAAAATATTTATAATTTTTTTGTCAGTTATGCCATAACAAAGTTGTAAGAAAATGAAGTTTCTTATTGGTCATTCTTATCTTGCTATTAAATAATGATAATTGAGGTTTAAAAAGAATTAACTATTATATCTTGGGAAGTTAAGCTTTCTTAGCACTAAAATTATGTCAGGATTTTTGTAGTTTTGTATTTCATGGCTATCTATAGATCTTATTAAAATATATTTACTCATTCTGCATTTATTATCCTACTTTTAAATAATAATGTTATATTGCCTAAATTTTCCATTCTAGCAGGTACAATATATTCAATAGTCTGTGTCTCCCATGTGTTCTCTATAGAGTGGATTTTCTATTACTCTGAGTGTTTTGTAAGTTCAAAAGCACTTTACAACATTTTTTTCTTGTTTCTTTTTTCCTTAGGCACTACAAGGGCCCCCAGGGAAGGGGAAGTTCCAGGGGTGGACTATAATTTCATTTCTGTTGAACAGTTCAAAGCACTGGAAGAGAGTGGAGCACTGTTAGAAAGTGGAACTTACGATGGTATGTCCCCGAACATTAACCACACCCAGAACACATCCGGATGACTGGAATTATTGCAGAGGGAGTTTGACAGGAAAATACCAGTTTTTAAAGAGTTCTTAGGAAAAATTTTTTTGATTAAGAGATTTGTAATTTAGTAATTAAGATAGGATTAAATAATAGCTTGAATTCCATCACCTTACAGAGTTGGTTGTTAATATACTAAAAATGAAACCAGCTAGTTTTCATATTTCATAATAATTCACATTCATCATCTGAACTCAAGTATTTGTTAATTGCTTTCTATTTGTGGTTGGGAATCCAAAATCTGTACACTTAAAAATCTATATGTACTTTGACTATCTTGGTGAAAAGAAAATATAGGTTGGAAGAAAAAGACAACAAAAATAGTATAATTGGCTTCCTTTTCATCTCTGTTTTCTCTACCTTGATTCCAGAAAGTATAAATTCAAGATCCATTTCAATTTTTAAATGTCTATGTTACATCTATTTCTTTTCCTTATCTAACACGCTCTTTACTGGCAAGCTTGTCCACTCCCATAGCATTCTATACTTTCCCATCATTGCTTTATCATCTATTAGAATTGCCTGTTTCACATGCTCTGTAATAGTGGTGATCTTGTTTTTCATTTTTTTAGTATATGTGCTGCCAAAGTGAGCACAATCATGTCTTTCTTACTTGATTTTATCTTCAGTGCCCAGAGATAATGTTCAGTAAATATCTAACCTTGAATTCCACATATCCACATATGCGTATGTTCTTTCCAAAAGAGTAATTCTTCTTAATTTCTCTCTGTAGCAGTACCATGAGCTGAAAACAATGGAATCATGATTAACTCCCTCCTTGCTTTTACATTTCACTTCAGAGTCAGCTACCAGATCTAGCCGTTGCTTCATTTGCACCTGCTTCCACAGCTCTCTCCTTTCCACTCTCACTCCCTTGTTGTAGGCCCACTGGACAAGCTCAGATGTGGACTACTGAAGTTGATCTTTTGTTCTGCTCTTTCCCTCTGTCCTGTCGACCCCACCCATTGCTACTATGCTGGTCTTCCTGAAGCACAGTTTTGATCATATCCCTCTCATATTCAGAACTTTCAGTCATTTCCTTTTGACCAAACTACCTTTCCTGGGTTCAGCTCCCATGACTCATTCATTCATTCATATATCAATTTATTTTATTGATTTAATAAGCTCTGTGCCGAGCACTTTAAGAGAGTGTACGGATACTGTGATAAGACTGAAATACTACTGGCTCAGTGAAGCCTATATCTCAGTGGTGAAGACAGTCAAAAACAAACAAAGTAACTAAACTGAGATGTTATAAAGAGAACAAAAACAAGGGATTTAAAGAAAATAGTAGAGGGGCCAGGGATTTAGCTCAGTGGTTCCAGTGCCTGCCTCGCAAGCACAAGGTCCGGAGTTCAATCCCCGGTACCAAGAAAAAAAAAAGAAAATAATAGGAATTCTTCTTTAGACAAGTTGCCAGAGAAGACTTCTCAAAGGACAGCTACTGACTTGTTTTGATATTTGTGCAAATAGCCTCCTTCTTACTGTTAACCATTCAGATGTATTTAATATGTTTGCATGTTTTTGTTTATAAGTATTCTTATAAAATGTGTATTGTGTCTTGTGTGCATACATCACTGAGTTTTTTATTGATTTTACTCATTTTTTGATTCAGCCATGTTGCTGTAGTTTATTTATATTGAACACTTTGAATTAAGTTTCTGAACACCACTGCATAGTTGAAATCCATTTGTATTTGCATTTAACTTTTCCCCTGGTGATGATCTTTCTTCCATCTTTCCATCACCATAAATAGAAGTGCAGTGGACATGTCACATATGTCTTCTTATAGACCTATGTGAGAATGTCTGTGGACCTTATATCCAAGAGCAGAATCATTAACTGGTAGAATGAATATATACCCAGTCTAATGAAGCAGTCTCCATTCCCCTCAGTACAAGAAGGTTCCTATAGCAGCTGTAGCAAAGGTGCCACATCCTCGTCAACATGTGGCCTTATCCAGATTGATGGTTTTGCTAGTCTAATGATTATAGCATTGGTATAGTGGTAAGCATAGCTGCCTTCCAGTCTAATGGTTAGAGAGGTGCTACCTCTTATTTAAGTTTAACTTCTCTGATGTCCTGGTGCTTATTAGTCTTTTGAACTTCTGCACATTCTGCATTCATTTGCTTTGTCTTTTTTTTGAATAGTAGGATCCCAATCACATTGATGTTCTTTAGATAGCTAGATAATAATCTCTTAGAGATATAGATGTTTTCTCTATTCTGTCACCTATTGACCTTGTGCTGTATTTCCTCATTAAAGAGAAATCCTTAATTTTTATTTATCAGTTTTAGCACTGTTTTCCTTATGATTTATGCTTTTGTTTACAGTCTTCTGCCCTTAAATCAGAAGTACTTTCCTATATTTTTCTTTCATGAAGCATAAGAACTTGGTATATGACAAAGTAGCATATTACGTGTTATCAGTTACTATGCACAAAGGAAATGGGAGTCATACACCTTTTCATACTCATCAGATTAGCATAAATTTTGAAGAATTTTAATTGTAGGAAATGGAAACTCCCTTATACTCATGGAGAGAGTATAAAATGTACCATCCCTGTTGAGAGCATTTTGACAGTAGCTAGTAAATTACTCAGACCTACCAGTTCCCTCTCTAGATAGCTACTCAAGAGAAACTGTCGTCCATGTTCATATGTAGACAAATACCAGAATATCCACTGTAGTGCTGTTTGAAATAGTGACAGAATGGAAACAACTCTCTTTTAGATGGAGAATGCATAAAATGCATTTTATTTTGTTCATAAAATGGACTGTTATATATAGAAGTTGAATGAAATATGTATATATCAATATGAATTTGTCTTAAAAGTACAACTGTAAAAAGTTGTAAAAAGTATATGCATAGTTCTGTACTATTAATGAAAAAGTATCTGAAATATGGAAACCCTCAAGCTTTTACCAAAACCAGTAGTAGTATAAGTATGTGTTATGAATTCTTGCATGTACGTCCTAGAGGTATAGATTATTTGGGGAAGTGCTAGGTACCAACTTCAGAACAGCTCAGGGAAGAGATAGGAAGGACGAGTCATGAAATTAGGGCTTTAGTTCTGTATGTGACTCTGTGTATGTCTTTAAAGAGAAAAGGGCAAATTTCAAAAAAATCTGACATTAATATCTGGAGGGTGTGTATATAAGTAGGTGTAAATATACACATATTTAAGTACATATAAGGTATTTCTGTAATTTTGTCTCCATTTAAAATGTTTAATTATTGGTTTTTTTGTTGCAAAAATCAGAAAACCTTTAGAGGAAAAAGTTCCAAAGTAGCTCTAAAGAGATTAAAAATATTTTTTTAATAATTATATTCAAGATTCATAAACCTTAGAATGCTATACCTTGCTGTATCTAAAATATTTACCAACAACTAAAAGAAATAGATCAAATTTATGACAGTGCTAGTTTTCTTTTTAAATCTAAGGCTAGCCATTATATTTTTAAACAAAGAAACTACCATAATTTATTGTGAAGTCCTACAATCTTTGCGGTTGTTATGGGTAGCAATTATAATATCCTGCATTTTTCTGATTTTTCCTCTTTGGAAAAAGTTAAACTTCTCAGAATTAGATAATAATTACCAAGAATTCACAGTAAAAGGTGTTTCTAATAATTCTACCACTATACCTAGAAAAAGTAACCTTTCTTTTTCTATCTTGGAAAAGCCAGATTCCTTGGTAGTGTGATTATTGAGGATAATGCAGGAAAAATGTAGAACATTTTATTTCCCAAATGACATTTTTATTTTTTCTGTGCCCTTTTCCTAAAGAAGTGTGAACTGGCTTTTAGATTCTTTGATTTACTTATGGGCCAGAAAGTTTGTAGAAAGACTAGTCAGTTTTAATACAGATCTTTGCAGCCACCTCTGCAACATGAATAACCCATTTCAAATGTGCTTTTGTTTTCTATGTAGGAGAAAAAAAAAATCCATCCACTTCATTAACTTACCTTGAGCATCTTAATTACCGCCTTAGGAGCCAAAGAACTTGATAAGAAGTTGTGATTTAAAAAAATATATATCATAAGTATTTTACTTTCTACCCATATTTATCTTTGTATAACAATTAGCATAATGATCGATACAAGGTCAAAACTAGTAGAAACCACAGACTGCTAATGTAGCTACACCTGTTGAGAGCTTTCACATTGTGTTTGGCTGTGTGACAAATTGAGAAGATATTAGTTGTTTTTATTCTGGAACATTTATTTTTACTGCAAAAATCACTGATCCTCAAAAAAAATTAATTTCTTGCTTTCATGAGAGAAAGCCAGTATTGAATTAGGCTAATTATGTGTCTGTTCAATAAATTGTCAGTTAATGTAATTAGAATGTTCAGGAAAACTTTTAAAATTACATACAGCCTACATTTCTACAAAAACCAGTTTTCAGCTTTCTCTTTTGCCCACGTGTTTCCTTACTTTATCAAAATGGTTCATTATATACATTAGGGCAAAATTTATTTGAGTTAGCTTTATCATCCTTTACTCCTGCTTTTTATACCAGTTAACCTTTTAGGAGAATATTAATCTTTTTAAATTCACAAGTTAGGCTCTAATTCAGAGCTCATGTACAGCAAACCCTGTAGAAATAAATAATCCATATAATCAAATTCCTGGCTATGGTATAAAAAGAATTAAAATGTTAGGTAATATATGATGAAGAGCACTTGAAAAATTAGCTCTTTGCCATACTGCTACTTCCTCTTCTCTCAAGAGTGTTTTGGCTTCCTTTTGGCCATGGCAGATAGTCAGATATTCAAAACCTTCAGTGTAAGAAGCAAAGCAAAGATATATGCTAAGTCATGTTGTTCAGACTTTTACTTCAGCCTGACTGCTTTCATCTGCTATTTTGTCCACCTCAGGAAACTTCTATGGAACTCCCAAGCCTCCAGCAGAACCCAGCCCTTTCCAGCCAGATCCGGTTGATCAGGTCCTCTTTGATAATGAGTTTGACACAGAATCCCAAAGAAAACGAACTACATCTGTCAGCAAGATGGAAAGGATGGACAGCTCTCTTCCTGAGGAGGAAGAAGATGAGGACAAGGAGGCTGTAAATGGCAGTGGAAACACAGGTTTGTAAACAGACGAATGACTTCTAACAGATTCTTTAGGCTTTTACTGTGGCATTAAATTGAAAATAGTAAAATGCTCATGTGGCATATGGATAACAAATGATAGGATCTTTTATTTTAAAAAGATTTGTGTATGGAGCAACATAAACTTCTATAGACAATTTTGTAAGCTAAAATGAGTTGTTCCCTTTTTGTTTAATCAATCACAAGGTGTCAGTAATCAAGTGAAACAATATGCCATTACTTTGTTGCCTAAAATATTTGAGATTAATCACTCATGCTGGAATTTGGGGGTCCTGTTGGACTAAGTCCTACTTTACAGGATAAAAAAAGATGTTATATAATATAGCCTTTAGCCCAAACAAAATACATAAAATTTGGAAATTTTCTAATAAAAATCATTTGTTAGTGATATTTTTAATTCAAATTCTGAATCTTCTCAAAGGTTCCAGATATTCTCCCAAGGAAATGTGCCTTGGAGTGGTAAGCTGGAGCCAGTGGTATTTCTATGTTTAGGTTTTTGAAGAATCCTCACATTGATTTCTACAGTGGCTGTGCGAATTTGCATTCTCACCAAATACGAGTCCTAGTTTTTGTTTTGTTTGACTTTAATATTTTTCACCAAGTGGAAAGCCAGCAGAAATGGGAGCAAGAGGAATCTGCTCCTCTTGACTCTCCCTGACTAATTAGTGACTCCCTAGGAAGCTGTGGACACTTGTAGCTGAGAGGATGGCTGTGAGACCTTAGAACCACAGCCAGGCAGGCTTCACTGCTATTTATTGTGATAGCTCCATTCAGAACAGTACAACATCAACCTCCTAAGGGTTGGGATTTTTCACTTGTTTTGTTCATTACTGTATTTCTTGCACCAAAAACATTGCCTGGCACATAGTAGGAACTAAAAAAAAATATTGATTATGTCTCCAGATTTGCAGAACCCATCTCCATATTGTTTTTCAAAAGCACTTTGCGCTTCTCCTTCATTAGTTAATAAAATTTGCTAGGGCCAGGCTTACTGACACACACCTGTCACCCTAGCATTTGGGAGACTGAGGCAGGAGGATGATGAGTTCAAAGCCAGCCTAGGCTACATAGTGAAGCCCTACCTCGAAAAGACAAAAATGACATAAAATTGTTTTGTATAGTGTATTTATTGTTTCAGTATATTCATTGTTTCTTCCCTCCAGATTGTGGGTTTATTGTCAAATACTTGTATACTCCATTTTATTGTCAAATACTTGTATTTAATGTTAAATGAAGTACTCATTGTGGTTGGGTTTAAAGACTAAAAATGGGTCTAGAAAGATTTAAGGTGAGTCATACCTAATTCTTCAGAGGTTATTAAGAGAAATCATATTATGGAGCCTTTTAATGTTGATGTCAGTTTGTACTATTGCACAAAATTAAATCTAGTCATACTTTTAAAATGCCAGACACTAGGATTGGAGACCATAAACCTGTCCCAATGTGGGAATTTTTATGTTCTTGATTTGAGAGGGGGAAAAAATGTTCTTTTTTCACTGCCTAATGCAGAGCCCTTTAGTGATCACTGTGATTCTCTTAGAGGTAAACCTGTCTGGAATCTCCATAGTTTATGCCAGGCATGTAAGCCAGTTGTTAAGCCAGATGTTTCATACTGTTTGATGTTATTATTTCAAGGGAGTGTATCCAAGAGTGTATAAGAGGTAGTTCATATTCTACCTCTTATGTATAGATATCATAGGATACTTACATTTGGATATACATTTCTTTGTAAGGGAAAATATTAGAATGCTTAAATGAAAAAACATAGTGAAACACATAGCTAAAAACTCTTCATCTTTCCTGAGTAAGTACTGACTGTAATTGTTAACTCAGTCATACTTGGGAGAAATGTGCATTGTGTATTTGATTTTAGGCACTACAGTCCTGCCTTGGAAAATCAAAGTTGTTGGGGAATGGAAGTAGGGAGAGGTGAGGTGTAGGGGTTTATTTGTATACACTGATATGTATATTATTTTCCATCTTGCTAAAGAATTAACTCAAGAGAATGCTAATATGTGCACATAGGATGAAGTGTGTTATGCAGTAATGCCAAAATATTTTTCCCAGGGAGTATAATATAAACAGCACCTTCACAAGTCATTGGCTATTAAGCAAACGGCTTTTATCAGTCACTTGGAATTGTATTAAGAAAAGTATTATAGGGCCAGGGATTTAGCTCAGTGGTTTCGCTGCCTGCTGTGCAAGCGCAAGGACTCGAGTTCGATCCCTGGTACCAAAAAAAATAAAAGTATTATAGATCTATAGTTGCTGCCACTTTTCTCCAACATACTTATTTTACAAGAATGTAACTCCCTTCCAGATTGATTTGTACATTGAATGTTTTTAAATTTCTACTCTCCTGCATAGAAAATAGACCATATGTTTCATTTATTCATTCAACAAATGATTACCTGCTAGACTACTAAGGGCTATTTGTTCAAAATGCTGGGACTAAAGCAGTGAACAAAACAAAAAACTTCAAACAACCCTGTCCTCTGGGCTGTACCTTCTGATGGGCGAATTGGAACTGGCCAATATGAATGAGTGAATAGCAAATACAGTATATTAGATGGTGCCAGCAAGTAAAATAAATCAGGAGGAAGTGAGTAGGAAGGTCAGGGTTTCCAATTTTAGGTAGAGGGACTGAAAGACTTGAAAGAAGGTAGTTAACTCTCAAGTACTTGGGGGAAGAGCATTCTGATACAGGGAACTAGGGCCCAAATGGCTTCAGTTGGAAACTTGCCTGGAATATTCACACCACAGCAAGGAAATCAGCATGGATGGATAAAATGTGGGCAGCACACGCTTTGTAAGTGGAACAGAGTGATGGGAGGCAGGAGAGTAGAATAGAATAGTAACCAACGAGCTGGACAAAATGGTGTGTGCCTGTAATCCCAGCACTCTGGGAGGCTGAGGCAGGAGAATCACAAGTTCAAGCCCACCCACTTAGCAGCCAACTTAGCAACCAGCAAGGTTGTTCAGATAATGATGGGGAGGGAATGTGTATTGTACAGGATCTTGTAGGGCGTTGGAAAATTTGGAATTCTATTTTGAAATGAGAAACCATGATGGGATTTTGAGTAGAGAGTATACAACAGAGCTGTGCATAGTGGTACATGCCTGTAATCCCAGAACCGGGAAGGCTGAGGCAGGGGGATTACTGTGCATTTGAGGCCTGTACCACAAAGCAAGACCCTGACTCAAAAAAACAACAACAAAAAAATGAGTGTACAATGGCTTTTTAAAAAATTAATTTTATTGGTGCATTTTAGATATACATAATGATCACATTCATCATAGGGAATTTGTACCTGTACATGATACATTTTAATTGTTCTTTTTTCCCCAGTCCTCTCCCCTCCCTTCAACCCCTCTTCCCTTCCTTATTTACAAAAGCTTTGTTTGAATTTTTCCCCTTCTATTCTTCCCCCCACACACTTGTTCCCTTTCCCATTTGAACATTTTCTTCCTATTTCCCAATAACTTTTATACATTTTATACATTTACCCTTTCAGTTTCTCACACCAGAGAAACAATGTGATATTTAAACATGTACGTCCAACTTATTTCACTTAAGAGTATGGTCTCAAGGTGCATCTATTTAGCTAGAAATGTCTCAAGTTTTTCTTTCTTTATGGCCAAGTAGTACTAATTGTATAAAAAAAAAAAAACCCACATCTTTATCCATTTATCAGTTGATGGGCATTTGGGCTGTTTCCAAGATTTAGCTATTATAAACTATGCTGCTATAAACATGAGTATGCATATATCACTGAGATATGATGCTTTTAATTCTTTCAGGAAAATCCCAAGAAGAGGAATAGCTGGGTCAATGGAACCTCTAGTTTTAGTTTTTTGAGGAATCTCCACACGGATTTTCACAGTAGTTGCACCAATCTACACTCCCACCAATAATGGAGAAGGATTCCTTTTTGCCATGCCCCACCAACATTGTTATTGGTTGATTTCTTGATAATAGCCATTCCTTCTGGAGTGAGATGGAATCTCAGTGTTATACAATAGGTTTTATCAGGCACATTCTGGCCACTGTATGAGAGTAGTTAAGTAGGAGGGCGAGAACAATTTTTTTTAATGAAAGTTCTAATCTGTGATGGCATGAGGTCAAGAGAGAACTGCAACAGCAGAAGTGGGAGTAACAAGCATAAATTCTCTCAAGGTGCTTTGGTATAAAGAGAGAAATGGGATGGTTGATGGTGGGGAAAGAATTCTTTTCTTTTTAAATATTGAAGAAATAACATTTTTACAGGAGTGGAGATTATCTAATAGATAAGAAAGATTGGTGGTGCAGGCAGGAGGTATGCAGTCAAGGCGTCCATTTATCACTGGCGGGCAGGCCTCAGCTGGAGCACAGGTGGTCTCCAGGGTCACAGGTGGTAGAGTATGTGTTCATGGTGGCTGTGTAGATGCATGATGGGAGCTTGGGAAAGTCCTCTTTGCTTGGCTATGTTTTCTCAGTGAAATAAGAAAACAGGGTCATCAAATGAGGTTTAAGGAGAAAGGAATATAGTTGTCCTCCCTTAATCTGCAGTGCTGCTTTCCACAGCTTCAGTTACCCATTACCAACCACAGTCTGAAAATATTACTGTGTATTTTGAGAAAGAGCCTAGATTTGCATAACTGTTATTACAGTATATTATTATAATTATTCTATTCTATTCTTAGTTGTTGCTGTTAATCTTGTTAATCTCTTTCTGTGCCTGGTTTATAAATTGAACTTCATCATGGGAAAAGAAAAAGTACAGTATATATAAAGTTCAGTACTATTTGTGGTTTCAGGCAGCACCTGGAGTTCTTGGAGCATATATCCAAATGTGTGGGGTGAAAGGTGGGGCTGTAGATGATTTGGGGAGAAGAAGAAGGGTATAAAATAGTTATCTAGGAGAGAGAGTGAATGGTCTAAAGAAATGTACTATGATTGTCAGGCATCATTGAGTGCCCACTGAGGTTGGTGATCGTGAACTTAAAGCAGAGAAGCAGTTAGCGCTGCCTTCAGTGGCATATGCCGCGTGGTGTAGGTGACAGGACCGTGAAGCAATTACAGTTTAGCCAGACAGATGTAACAGTGTTGCATTGGGCAGAGGAGTCAGGTGTATATACAAAGCAGTGATTATAGTGGTTGATATGGAATGTAAGTTTGGTGAAGGGAGCAGTGGGGACAGGGATAGAGGGTGAAAAAGATAAAAGTAAGTAGTAAGATTAATGGATTATATGACTTGGTTGGATAAAGGATGGTTAGAGTTGAAATACTATAATGATATCTAAGGCCTTTTCCCAGATTCTTTGATTCTAGGGCATTGTTTGCAATTTGGAGTTGTTATTCCAAACTGTTATGTTATTCCAAACATTTTATTCCATGTTATGTAGCATCTTTGAAGTTTTATAAATAAATTTTAAGTGTATGAATTATAGACTTCTGGGGCCAGGATTTAGCTCAGTGGCACCGTGCCTGCCTTGCAAGTACAAGGTCCTGAGTTAGATCCCCAGTACCAAAAAAAAAAAATCCCAGATTATAGACTCCTTAGATTATAACCAAATATTAATACACTTACCTACCTTATAGACTTTAGGACTCTAAAAAGAGTTTAATAATACCAGAGAATTATATTTAACAACAGGAAATATATTGAGTGTTAATTTTTTTAAAAAATAAGTATCATTTAAAGACCTGTTTAAAGTTTATAAGACAGCTTAGTATAGTCGTTCCAGACCATGGACCACTTATATCCAAATCCTGGCTTTGCTGTTTAATGGCTCTGTAATTTTGACTGAGTGAACTTCTCTGTACCTTAGTTTTCTTAATCTATTAAACAAGAATTATAGTAAAGGGCCAGGGATTTAGCTCAGTGGTTCTACTGCCTGTCTCACAAGTGCAAGGACCCAAATTCAATCCCTGGTACCAAAGAAAAAGCATTATAGTAAATACAGCATTGCTGTGAATTATGAATATATGTCAAGCATTTAAAATAGAGTAAAAATAGTAAAATAGAGTTAAACTAGTAAAAAGAACTGTATAAATGCTGCTGCTGTTAGGATTTATGCTGAAGTGATTATAATGTTGGTTTTTGGTTTTGCTCTATGTTTGTCTGTGTGTGGTACGACTGAACCCAGGTCCTCACAAATGCTAGGCACGCACTCTGTCACTGAGCCAAATCCTTAGCCCTTTTTAATTTTCTTTTTTATTTTAAGGCAGAGTCTTGCTGAATTGCCTAGGCTGTCCTCAAACTGGGATCCTCCTGAATAACTGAGATTATAGATGTGTGTCCCCACGCCTGGCCTGGTGTTGGTCACTTTCCCATGCTGTGCAGGGATAATATCAAGAAATTGAAAGAAATGAATGTGGCTGTTATTTGAAAATATATAACAGAATGTGGATATAATAGACATGGAAATTGACAATATATAATTATAAATAAATATATAATGATAAATAATGTGTGTGTTTGTGTATATAATATGTAGTGTTTGGCATTATGTTAGAAATGAGCAAGGCTGCTGAAAGAAGAGGGTAACTTCACTTTTCGCACTGTTCTGTTTTGAACAATGGCAGAAAACAGAGAGAGGCATTCTGAGTCATCTGACTGGATGAAGACTGTTCCAAGTTATAACCAAACAAATAGCTCCATGGACTTTCGAAATTATATGATGAGAGATGAGAATTTGGAACCACTGCCCAAAAACTGGGAAATGGCCTACACAGACACAGGAATGATCTACTTCATTGAGTAAGCAAATGCTGTATCTCCTCTAGCATGCCCTGTCACTGTGAGGATTGTCTGAAATGTTCTTTCACCTCATTTGGGAAGTACTTATTTCACAAGACTTTCATTTCTTTTTCTTTCTTTAAAAATAGTTTTTTATACAAGTAATAGTTGATTCTTAATCTGATTATTTCCCTGGATGACATTTCATTTTTATTTGACTTGGATAAAGGAATAGCGTATTTGGCTTCTGGTTTTACAGGAGCAGGAATAAAAATAGGTTCATTACCAATGATGAAAAATGTCAAGTATAAAGGGCATTTTACTTTGCTTTTTTTTTAACTTTTAGGTATGCTGTCCAACTTCACGAGTATTTCAAGAATAATTATGGGGGGCATATTACTCTGCTAAATATGTTTGGGTGTTGTGTACTCAGTACAATTAACTAATATAGGAAGACAGTATCACTGCTCATTAGAATCATTAATAAAATATAAGTGCACAAAAAAGAACAATTTTATAGAAAAACACCATTAATATATTTAGAGATACCAAGTGCCACATGATTTGATCAACCTTAAATGTTATGAGTACCAAAGAATGATATTATGCAAATATTTTATTGGAAGTTTCATTATGAATACTTTTTATATTCTCATTTAGTTATAATTCACATCTTTTACTTGTCCAGAGGTAGAATGGTAATATAGTGAAGTTATAGAACATGACAGTTAAGTAATAGTCAAAATATTGAGAAGCCAAGTGTGGTTGTACACATCTATAATCCCAGCACTCTGGGAGGCTGAGCCAGGAGAATTGCTAGTTGGGGCCCAGCCTGAGTAACTAGACATAGCAAGACCATGTGTCAAAAAATCCAAAACGGACAGACTGGGGATGTAGTTCAATGTGAAAGCCCTAGGTTCAATCCCCAGTACTGGAAAAAAAAAATAAGTAAAAAATAATAAAATTGAGGGTAGGGCACTATATTCAAAGAATATATTATAATCAGAAATTAATCAAGGGGGAGGGACTTGAATCTTTTTCCTCAAATAGTCCAATTTCAGATTTTTCCCACAGGGTAAGCATCTTGCTGTACCAAGTAGGATGCTAGCATTTAAAAAACAGATTTTGAGTGCATGGTAGTCTTTTTACCACATATATTACATTCTCATGTATACATTTATATGAACATTAGTGACCAGGATTATATAAAACAGACACAACCAGGTGTACTTCTCCTTTGGACAACTTAAGGGGGTTTCAAGCACAATATACACTTTTGACTTTCATGCTGACTTTAGGACTAAATCTGGAATTGAAGTGTGGAGATATTGTTAGAAACCAATTATGAGGCATTGAATCTAACAGGTTTTGTTTGTTTTTGGTACTGGGGATCGAACTCAGGATGTTGTGCTTGCAAGGCAGGCGATGGCACCACTGAGCTAAATCCCTGGCCCAAATCTCACATTTTTTACCCTACAAATGGGGATAAGTTAAGTACATTATCAGGGGAAGGATTTATAAAAGAAATACTTTTATGGTTAAACGTTATTTAAATGGATTAAAGACCTAATTGTAAAGCCCAAAGTATAAAACTCCTAGAAGAAAACATTTTTGAAAAGTTTCATGACGTTGGATTTGGTGAGGACTTCTGGAGATGACACAAAAAGCATGGGCAACAAAACAAAAATAAGCAAATGGGACTATATAAAACTTCTGCACAGCAAAGGGATCAATCAAAAGAGTGAAATGGCAACATACAGAATGGGAGAAAATATTTGCCTTTGGGTAAAGGATTAATCTCCTGAATATGTTTGATCCATGTTAAATTAATGTGGTTGCTGTGTTAATTGCTCCTGTTAAAATATGCAGTTGTACGAAAATAATATAAATGTAGGTCCATAGGCCTTAGTTATTACATTTTGGGAACAGTCGCTTTGGGCACTTCCTTACCTTAGGAGATACTGGGTAAAATCCAGTGTATTACATTTGCTAATTTAGCAATAATTAAGCTTTTTCTCAGGTAGCAAATTTGAGTTTGGTTTAGCAACATATTTCTATGTTTGGTGGGTTTTGTTTGTTTTATTTTTTTAAGCATCCTAGGTCTCCTTGAATCTTGATCCCTTTCATTTTACTAAAATTAATTTAGTTGGTTTTCATTTGTGGAGAGTACCTCTTTGACAGAATAAATAACATAGACTTTCTAGAAACACTCTCAGTTTTTTTCCTACAGAGATTATCCGTTATTCACTATCATCTCCCAAAAAAGTTTCTGCCTTGGTCTGCCAACTAGTGTCATACCTGGTAGTGGCTGTGTCACTCTATAAGTACCTCAGGATTAGAAAAGGTACAAAAGGTAAGATTAATTCCCTGAAACCATTGGCTTCATTTCTGAAGAGTGAGCTACGTAGATACCAAGGAAAGATAACTTGTTTACATTGTTATTATCATAGTACTTTGATAACTTTTAAATTTATATCTTGTTTCCTCTCTATATATTTTCTTTATTCTTTAATATCCTTATATTTCAGACTGAAACTATCACTGTTTTTCTACTCAGTTAGTAGTTTGTTTTAGCATTACTGTCTACTGCTTGAAACATGGCCTGCAGTTTACTGATAGTGGCCTGGAATGAAATTATACAACTCTGAAAGCATCTTTGACCCACTTCATAGAAAGGGGCAGGGCCAGGGCCAGGATCTCTTTGTTCTACCATTTTTTCCCCCTGTGTTGTTGATGCAGATGAAGACATAGCTTTGTAGAATGGAATTTAACTGTACACATATTTTTTCTTGCATGGTGTACAACCAACCACCTTAATTTTGTTTTTATTTTATTCTATTTTATTTTAGGGAGTCCCTGTAAGGGCAGAAACTTTGTAGGCCTCTGTATCCCCAGCCCCCAGCATAATACCTACAAATCATATATATTTTTGAAGGGAGGGAGGAAGGGATTCAGCAGCGAAACAAGGTTTTCAATGCAGCTTTTACTAGCTAGATAGTGCATAGTGTGTGGCTATGTGGCCATTCTTTAAAATACTTTTGACTGCTTTAAATAAGTATGTTATTATGTACTTGACATTTGATCTCTTCTTTAAAGTCTTCATTTTCAAATCAGTGCCTCTAATCTTACCTTCCCTTTATGGTAGTTTTGAAGTAACAGAGAACAACAGAATTGCTGAATTTAAAGGATACAAATGGAAGCTGTAGGAGATAAATGTTCCAACATCATATGGTTTTTAGTCACTTTTAATCTTTGCTTTTGAAATGCCTTTCTGCCTCTTTATTTTACTGTTTGTAATTGAGGTCTTTATTCTGCAGCCACAATACCAAGACAACCACCTGGTTGGATCCTCGTCTCTGTAAGAGAGCCAAAGCCCCTGAAGACTGTGAAGATGGAGGTAGAAATTCAGAAACTTTTTATCATGCCTATTCTCTTGGTCCTTTCCTGCTCTTCTTGCTTAGATAATAAGTTTTCCAAAACCCCAAACAAACCATGATGTGCATAAGCACGTAAGAGTGGATGGAGCTCATAATCAACTCACTGTGGTGATTATATCATTATATCATTTTATGAGAAATTGCATTTATCTCTTCTGTGAGGGTTACAATTTTTTCTTTAAAAAAAATCTTTGAAGTAAATTTGCCCTTTTAAAAAAAGTATGTCCTAAAGACAAATTTTTAAAGTTCTAAATAAATATTCAATATATTAGGCACATTCTCAACCACAAAATGTATCTGTCATGTCTGTTGAGTCTTCAAAAATATATTTAACTTAGTATGTACTAGGATAGATGCGGTAATATTTGTGGCTATTCCTTAGCTAAAATTAGAGCAGCAATAGAAACTCAGTGAAAGTCTGTAATATAGTCTCCTTCATACACATTATAAAAAATTATTAGAAAAATTATTTTTCTAAGAATCTTCAGTTAGTAACGCTAATTATTGTGTATCATGTTTTATATAATAATAAAGTCTTATAAGTAAGTGTAGAATTTATCCAAAATTGCTTTTTGAAAAAAATAGTTGCAATTAAACAGAATTTCCACATATTTTGTTCAGCATGGTTATAATATTAAGAATTTTTCTAGGAACAATTAAAATAGAATTGTTTATAATTCTATTTATAATGACATCAAAAATTTGTAAATCTTGGTACAGATCTGTTGAAATATGCATGACCTCAACACTGAAATCTATAAGACATCTTGGAAAGAAATTAATGAAGGCCTAAAATAATCGACATGGTATATTTATGGGTTGAATGATAAAATATTGTTAAAGCTGTCTAGTCTCTGTAAATTAATATCTAGATTCAGTACAGTCCCAATAAAAATTAAAATGGGATGTTTTGAAATTTACAAGCTTATTCTAAAATAAATGCCTGAAAATATAAAGGCTGTAATCAGCCAGACAATCTAAAAAAAAAAATTGAAGGACATAGGCTACCAGATTTGAAGACTTGCTATACATCTACAATAGCAAAAACAGCATGGTACTCAAATAAAGATAAGACAGTAGATGAGTGAGACAAAATGCAGAGTTCATGCCTGCCTTGCAAGTTCAAGGTCCCGAGTCTGATCCCCAGTACCCCCCAAAAAAAAGAAAGAAAAGAAAATCCAGAGTTCAGAAATAGATACATACATATCTGGTCACTTGATTTCCAACCAAGGAGGCACCAAATCAATTCAGTGAGGAAAGGAAGTGTCTTTAACAAATGGTGCTGGGACAAGTTGATATTCACATGGAAAAATGAACCTTACCTACACCTTACTCTCAGATGGATCAAAGGTCTAAGCATAAAAGTGGAACCATAAAACTTTTAGAAAAAAATAGAGGAAAGTCTTCATGACTTCGGGATTGATAAAGGTTTCTTATAATGGCTAAAAAAGCATCACTATAGAAGAAAAAATTGATATTCTGTACTTAAAGCAAATTTTAAGTTTCTGTTCATTAGAAGGCACCATTAAGAAATAAACACCTAAACTGGACATGGTGGTACATGCCTGTAGTGCCAGCACTTGGGAGCTGAGGCAGGAGGATCGCTGAGTTCAAGACCAGCCAGGGCTACATAGTGAGTTTTTAAGGCCAGTCTGCTGAACTGCATAGTGAGTCCCTATCTCTCAAGAAAAAAAAGGAAATGAAGACCAAGTTGCAGATTTTGTAACATATATCTAAGAAGGGAATTATGTTCAGAATCTTATAAGGAACTATTTTACAGCTCAATAATAAGACAATCATATTTCAAAATGAGCAAAATATTTAAATGGACATTTACAAAATGGCCAAAAACCACATGAAAATATACTCAAAATTTATGGTCATTCAACTAGTTTGAAAATTAAGACCTTAGCGAGATACCACTTTACAAGCACTACAATGACTGTTGTTGTTTTTTTGTTTTGTTTTCTATTTTTTGGTACTGGGGATTGAACTCGGGTCCTTCTGCTTGCAAGGCAGGCGCTGGAACCACTGAGCTACATCCCCAGTTCTATTTTTTTTTTTTTAAAGTAATATTGGTGAGGATGGGATTAAACAGTATCCTTTATACATTGCTATTCAGGATGGAAAATGGCACACCTACTTTAGAAAACAATTTGGCAGTATCCTAGAGAGTTAAACATAGATTTATCAAGGGCCAGGGATTTAGCTCAGTGGTTCTGCTGTCTGCCTCACAAGTGCAAGGTCCCAAGTTCATCAATCCCCGGTACCCCCCCAAAAAACCGTGTTCGATCCCCAGTACCAAAAAAATAGATAGATTTATCAAGTGATCTAATCATTTCCCTCTCTTCGGTAGCTATCCAACAGGAATAAAAACATATGTCCACACAAAGACTTGTATGCAAATATTCATAGCAATACTATTCATAATACCCAAAAAGTGAAATCAACCCAAATGTTCATTAGCCAGGAAATGGATAAAGTGTGATACAGCTCTATAGTGGAATATTCAGCAATAAAAAGAAACAAAACATTATATATGTATGATTCTCAAAAATATGCTAAGTCAAGCATGATGGTACCCACCTGAAATCTCAGCTATTCTGGAGGCTGAGGCAAGAGAATCACAAATTCCAAGCCAAACTGGGCAACTTAGTGAGACCTTGTCTTGAAATAAAATTAAAAAGGGCTGGGGATGTAGTTCAGTGGTAGAGTACTTGCCTAGCATGTGTAAGCCCCTAAGTTCAATCTCCCATACCAGGACAAAAATTTTGCTAAATGAAAGAAGCTAGACCAGATAATCATATGACTTCTTTGTTGGGAATAGGCAAATCTATAGAAATAGAAAACAAGTTAGTGATTGCCTGGGACTGAAGATGGGAATACAGATGAGCTGTTAACAGCATAAGGGACCTGAATGGAGTGATAAAAATATTGTAACACTGGATTGTGGTGATGATTGTACAATCGAGTAAATTATTAGAAATCCCTGAATTATATACTTAAAACAGATGAAATTTTTTTTTTTGGTACCAGGGATCAAACTTGGGTTCTTGCACTTGCACAGCAGGCGGCGAAACCACTGAGCTAAATCCCCCGCCCAAAGTTTTTTTTTAATGACCAAAGGACTTGCATACTTCACGAAAGAAAAGAAGGGTTAATAATGTAAAAAGGTGCTTGTTTTTAGTCATCACTACAGTGAGATACATTGATTTTCACTCGGAGGGCTAAAGATACCAGCCCCATCCTCTAGAAGGACTAAAGTCATGTACACTGACAAAACCAAAGATCAGTGAGATTTTTATAGCAATTAGAACTTCATTGTTGGTGGGGATGAAAAATTGGGTGAACATTTTAAAGAACTTTCAGCAGTTCCTATGAGGTACTGCTTAGAGAAATGAAAACTACAGAAATTATCATGGCATCTTTAGTGATAGTAGCTCAAACCTGGATGTAGGTTGGTGTTTTAGTTTTAGTTTATTGTTTTGTCTTGAATTTTTTTTTTTTTTTTTTTTGTATCGGGGATAGAACTCGGGTCCTTGCACTTGCAGGGCAGGCGGCGGATTGTCTTGAATATTTTAATGACAAACATCCTAAGTATCCATCAACAAGAGAATGGATAAACAATTTATATCATGAAATACTACTCACCTGTAAAAAGAAAAAACTGTTGATAAACACTCATCAACATGGGTGAATCTCAGAAACAGGTTGAGTAAAAAAAAGCCTGGATCAAAAGAATAGGAACTTAATTATCCATTATTTAAACAGACCAAATTCTTTATGGTGAGAGAAATCAGAAAATAAGGGGAGAGAAGGGAAGTGGGGTGAATGGAAATCTCTGGAATGATGGATATTTCTGCCCTCTTTGAGGCAGCAGTTATGCAGGTATATGCAATTGTCATACCCTTTTTTGTAATCAATCAGTTATATTAATTTAATCATTGAAAGAGCATTTGAGATCTCCACATTTTATTATGAATAAGTTGCTACTCAAGAAATTTTTATGTTATACTTCCCTTGTGTATAAGACTTTCAATGCCAAGTTCTTATGGTGAAATCAGCCATTGTGAAGGCAAATAGAATATATTATACTGTAGAGTTTGACTAATATGGTATGAGTTCAGGGCATGTCTTTTTTTTTTTTTTTTTTTGGTGCTGGGAATTGAACTCAGGACCTCACACTTGCCAGCCAGGCGCTGTGCCACTGAGCTAAATCCTTGGCCCTACAACATGTCTATTTTGATGGACTCCCATTTCTTTTCCTGCCCTCTAATTATTTTAGTTCAATTTTCTGCCTCTTCCTGTTGTCTTTTTTGTAAAGGTATTTATTCTCATCACTTTTAACTATCAGTTTACTGTAACAAGCACCTTTATCTAAATCTCTAGTATTACCCTCTATTCTGAATTATTTTTCCATGTTTCCTATTACTTTTGAGCCTTTGTTTTTGTTTGTCTTGTTAGCACTTCAAAGTGCTTCTACTTTTTTTCTGGTCCTGAAGATCTAACCTCCAGGCCCTCAAACATGCCAGGCAAGTGCTCTACTGAGCTATATCCTCAGGCCCTGATGAACATATTTAAAACTACATGTGACATCTTTCTCCTAATGCCACCCCTGTACCTCTTCTGTTATAAATACTATCCTCATCTAGGGAAAATCTTTGCAATCATGTTTGCTTCTTTGTCTCTTCTTGGTCTTCCCTATGTAGTTTTTACTAAGTGTGAAGAAATCGAGCCACCATCTGCTGCACAGTAAGTGCTCATGAAACATGTTAACTCTGGCTATTTCCCCCCCACCCCCCGCCCATACAGGGGATCAAACTCAGGACCTTGTGCTTGCAAGGCAGGCATGACACCATTGAACTACATCCCCAGCCCTCCCTATGAAGTTTTTAAACCCCGTTGCTTTTGCTTTTTCTCATTTTGCCAGTACATTATTATTCAAGTTCATATATATATAATGATATAAAAACTGAAAGAATTTTACAGTGAACATATATGCCCACCACTGAGATATTATAATTAACATTTTGTGACATTTCTTTCTTTTTTTTTCCAATGCTGAGAATCACATCCGGGACCTTGCACATGGTAGGCAAGCATGCTACCACTGGGCTACCTCCCTGGCCTACATTTTGCTTATTCACATAGCAATCTTTCCATCTGTCCTCTCTATCCATGCTTTTTCCTTTATATTGTATCTTCCTTTACATTTTTCTAATTGTCACACACATGGATTATTCTTGGTCTTTCTTCCTGTAGTTACTTCTGTCCCTCTAATATATTTCCTTTATGCTGAGGGTCTCCAAAATGGTGGTACTCAAACTGTCTATTGGCTTACAAGAAGAAGATGTTAGAACTTATTTTTCCCAATACTGAGGAAATATATATAAACTAAGCTTCAATGCTATTTTATGTACAGTGATAATGGCACTCATACTCATCCCATACATCAAGTGATTCCGTACACCACCCAGTGTGAATGCGCATGAGTGTGATACCCTTCCTTTTTTTCTCCAGGGTTCTATGAAGTTTTGCAGTTTATGTGTGCCAAGTTAAGTGGATTTGTAGTTTTTAAATTAGCCCACACAGAATTGAAATGTTCATTAAAAGAATTCTGCAAAGATACTGCCTAAGGTAATAATAAGAAAATGGTTGAGCTGATACTCTATAACACTTCATATAAAGGGTTTTTTTTGGCACCGGGGTTTGAACTCGGGTCCTTGCGCTTGCGAGGCAGGCAGTGGCACCACTGAGCTAAATCCCCGGCCCTGTCATATAAAGTTTTTAAAATGACACCGAGGTAAAATGCTGATAATTATTTGATCATCTCCTTTTAAAATATTTGGTTTTGCATATGCTGTATTATAGTGTATATATTTGTGAGTAAATATATATCTTGGGGGTACATGTTCAGATTTTTTTTAGGTTTTTGGGGTTTTTTTTAATTTTTTGAGCTGGAGTCCCTCTATATAGTCCAGGCTGGCCTTAAACTCGTGACGATCCTTCTGCCTCAGCCTCCCAAGCGCTGGAATTATAGGTGTGTACCATCACTCTTGGCCGCATTCAGATTTCTTTACTGAGAAGGCTGTATAATCAGAAAACCTTGGAGACATTGCCTAATACCACTAAATTTAATCTTTCTAAAATATAACTATCTCTCCACTTGCTTCACATTGTCACCAGAATAAAGCCTAGACTCCTTGGTAAAGTATTAAAGATTGTTGTATAATTGAACCATATCCTGTAATTCCTTTTCAGAGTACTTTCGTGGCATAAATGTGACACAGTTTCCTCTCTGCCTTTGTCACATGTCCATTTCTTCTGCCAGGAGCCAACCTTGTTCCCTGTGTCCACCTGGCTCATACCGATTATTCTTCTAAACTCACATCTAAAGTGTAACTTCTTTGTGGCTTCCTCTTTTGTCCTTTTTCATATCAGAATTAGTTGTTCTCTGTGCCCAATAACATTGTGACTCATCTCTAGTGTAGCAGTTGTGCTGTAGCTCACACCATACTTTAGGAACAATGACTGTCTTATTCACCTGTCTAGATCCCTTTTGTAGAGACTTAAATGTTAGGAAAAAAGAAAGAGGGACAGAAGAAGGCAAGGGGCAGAGGGAGGAAGGGGAAGGGGAGAGAAGGGAAAGGAGGAATCTACTCTGTCCTCCAGATCGATTTGTTTGCCTTTCTTGGAAATATTTTTTAAGTCTGTAAAGTTTGGGGAGGGTCAATAAATAATAAACCTGTCTGTGTTTACTAGTTTGTAGTTGAGAGAGAAGACACAGGTGACAGGTCAGAGTGTAGCTGATGAGTGAATGTGGCTTTTGCCCTGCATCTATATGGGCTTCTTGATATTTTACCTCTATAGGAGCAGAGTTCAACTCGTAATCCCTGGCCTCTCTGTTGAGCCACAGGCCCCTCCTAGGAGGCAGGCTTTGTGGAGGAGAGGCCAGAATGCATCTAGGCAGGCAGGCAGGCAGGCAGGCAGGCAGGCATCGAAAACAGACTCCAGAGTCGTGCACCAGGAATATCGCTTTTGTTCTATAAAACTCACCAGTCAGATGAGATGTTCTTTTGTCCTTAGGGAAGAAATTGAGGGGGCTCAGAGAAACTAGAAATGTTCCTCTCATCGCTTCTGTGGAATTTCAAGAGTGAGAATGAGCCTAATGCTCTTTTTTTTTTTTTTGTACCAGGGATCGAACTCAGGGCCATGTGCTTGCGCAGCAGGCGGCGAAACCACTGAGCTAAATCCCCGGCCCTTAATGCTCTTTACTTTAGGGGTGGCCATATGTCTTCGTTGGCCCAGGACTAACCAGCTCATCCCTGTTATGCCAGCATAATTATTAATAGGGTCTCCTTTTATTCTCAAAAATGAACAATATATGGTCATAATTATATCTTAAGATAAAATAAGCAAAATTGCATTCAGTATTCTAGCAATATTACCAGATTCTGGGGTGCTGGAGTCTTCTTAGAGGTGACCTGAACAGAGAATTGAATAAAACAAGCATAAACGGTGGCAATTTACATATATTAAAGGTAGGAAAAAAGCGGACGGATAAAAGAAAAACAGGCTCTGCAGAGTAAGTTTGGTCCAAGTAAAAGGGGAGGAAAAATAAAAATACCATGCAGGAGTGGCAAACCTATGGCACACGTATTGTTTTTCTTTAAAAAAAAAAAGATGGTATGTATGAGTTGTTTTTTCTAAACTAAAACCTCAGTATTCAGGTTTAATTGTGTTTGTACTTTATAATAAATAAGTGGGTTTTGGGATACAATTTGGACACTCTTCTCTAAAAGGTTCCCATTGCTAGAGGATGGGCTGTCATGAGGAGGCACCATAGTGAGCTCTTAATGGCAATTGTCTCTTTTTCATATTTCCCACCCTGATATCACACCCAGGTCATACTATCAGAAAACTGCTCCAGTTCTCCAGAGAGGCTCACATGCAGGGCTCTGAGAACTGTTGTGCGCATATGTTCTAGGATCTTGTGAGCCTCGTTTCCCAGCCAGTTTTAGCCATGCCCTAGCTTCTTATCTCAGTAATAGTCTACCTCCTTTAGTATAAGGGCTACTCTCCCATCCTCAAAACTGGGTTCACCTTTCTTAGATTGCCTGTACTTAATCTAGTAAGGAACCCTCAATTGGAACCTCGAGCCTTTTGGTTTTATGCTCTGCCAACCTTTACCATGTTCTCTGTACACTTTGTCTTCCCCTCCATTGGGAGACAGCCCCATAATAGTCTGTTTTCAGGATAGACTATAAATGACTCCCATTGGTATTCTCCCTCATGCTTTGCAGAGTAGATGCTGAAAAGACAATAATAATAATTGAAATGAAGAATTTTATATTTTAAGATATTGTCTTCTGTTAAACATTAAAATCTTCTAGGAAGACCTTACAAATTCTAAAATTTGTCCTTTCCTTCCCAGTCTTCTGATATTCAGAACTCAACTGTCTTTATATTATATCTGATGGTTTAATTGATATACATATTTATCTTACATTCAAATAAAATAATTAGTGTTTTGGTTTAAGCAGTTATCTTAAAAATACAACATCAGGAATCCATTCTACTCTCAACCCACCCCATTTCTCTTACCATGAAAGAAAGATTAAATTTTTACTAAAGGCGGCTTATAAGTGTATTGAATGTTGATGTCATTTTGGAGCTTAGAGAATGATAAAAGAAAATTACCAACTGAATAGAGCTCCACTATGAGAAAGCAATTGTAATTCATACATTTAAATAAGAAAAATCCTATTTTTGGAAGAGAAAAGAAAGGAGGATAAATTCATGGGTGTAGAACCAGCCAGCTGCTTGATATGCCAAAAATAGTTTTGCCTTTTGAATCAACTTTTTCTGGGAATTTAGCTTCTAACATCGGAAAAGATGGTTAGAGTAGGTCTTATCTCAAAAATAAATATAGTAAACACATTTCTCATGGCCTTTGTATTCCCCACAATTCCTACATGATTTTTTTTCACAACTAAATTAAAAAAGTCATCTCTTAAGGATTCAAGCTTCCATTTTATTCTTCAGTGGCAGCAGTATTCTTACATTTGCCCTTACCTTTTCAGGGCTTTCTAAAGTTACGGAAGACCTGATGCGAAGCATTTGTTAGTGTTGATCATGGCTTTCACATCTGTCTTTTTCGACACCTGACATTTCTTGAATGTGCATTGGTGCTAGGCAATCTACTAGGCACTTTTGATGTATCATTTGTTTCCTAACTTCCTCAAATCCTTATTCATTTTTTATTTCCATAGCCATTTTCATATTAGATATTCAGTAAATATTTTATTATATATAATTTTTATTCCAGAAGAGCCCGGCACCTAGAAATGGTCTTATCCTTCTTCACTCTTTCCTCCCTTACTCCCCATCTAGTCGTTAAATCATATTACTTTGCCTCTTTTATCTTTATTATCCATTCCATCTCACCATTCCTGCTACCACTGCCAGAGTTACAACCTTCATTTCTTTTCTAGTCTCTTAATGTTTTGTCTATTTTTATTCTCACTCCACACCTTCTATTTCATCTCTATTTCTGATGCCCATAATCTTTTTCATATATAAATCTAATCATGTTACAGTCCAGCTTATTCAATTCTGTCGTCATCAAAATAATCAAATTTCTTAACCTGACACTCTAGGATTGTTATAATTTGGGGTTTGATTCTAAGAATCATCTCTCTTTCACTCCAGTCTACCAAATTATTTGTAATTATGAAAATGCCAGGCACTAGCACCTCAGTGCCCTTTGATCTGCCTGGAAGACACCCTTTTCCTGAGCTCCACCAACTTCTTTCAAAGGTTTTTTCCGACAGGCACTCTTAGGGGTAGCTGGTGTCACTCCTCTTCACTCCAGCAAGTTTATCTTTATCTTGTCCTTCATCTCTTCTCTCTTCCTGTCCGGACCATGAACTCCTGAGGGTAAAGATCTGTGTTGGGTTTCTAACTTTCATTTCTGCATAGGGAAGAAAAAGGAAGAAAGAGGAGGGAGAAAAGGAAGGAAGGAAACGAGTGAATGACTCGGTTTGCTAGATATGTATGTAGTTTATAAAATTGCTAGGTACTTTAGTCTTGCTTTTATGACCTGAATTTTAAAAAGGCAAATAATAAGCCATTTATTTATCTACATTAGAGTACCTCACGAAACACCGCTAATAATATCAGCTGCGAGCGTTTAAAATTACTAAAAGTGGGCCAGGGATTTAGCTCAGTGGTTTCGCTGCTTGCTGTGCAAGCACAAGGACTCGAGTTCGATCCCTGGTACCAAAAAAAAAATTTACTGAAAGTAACTCAGATGATAATTTGCCACATTTGTTTGTTCTCCTATAAAAGCGTTGTGCTTAACATGTCAGTTGCTAATTGCTTTAAGTGTTAAAATGCTAAACCAACTTCACATTAACTCTGAAATGTATGTTGATCTTTTATCCTTATTAATAGCACATCCTTTTTAGTGAAGATTACAAATGTTTCAAATATTAAATGTACTGTTTCAGCTGTCTCTGTGCTTCCTTCACTTCTGCAACCTTCTCTAAAGAAAAAGCATAGAATTGTGGCATAGCTGTACAGTTCATCCTTACTTAGCACCATTTAGTTCCCATGCTATTTCAAGAAAATTTCTAGTGAAGGAAACAAACCTCTTTTGTAGAAGATCAATAATGTGCCAAGTATTTTTTCTTTCCAGTACCAGGGGTCGAACTCAGGACCTTGCACTTGCAAGGCAGGCGTGGTGCCACTGAGCTAAATCCCCAGCCCTTTGTAGAAGATCAATAATATTTGGTAATATTGTTATTGTGCCTTTTTACAGATATAATCCAAAAAGTATCTTTATTGATATAACAATTACTTGGTAAAAAAAAAATTACCTATTTTTGACCATTTACTTTGTAGCTGCAGATGAACTGAAGTGTTTCTTAGTACTTTTTTTTTCCTGTTTTCACATATTTCAATTATCTTAGTTCCACTATTTTTGTCTTTTCCACCTCAAACATTTCAACCAGGTCCTTTAAAGGGAACCCACAAAAACTTACTGAGCAGTGAAACCACCAACTAATACACACACGTACATACAAAAACAAGAGTGCTGGAGAAGGGGAAGGATAATTCAGAATTTTTCAAGAGGGTAGTCATCTGTTTTCTTTTATTCTGAGTGAAGGATAATAATTGTATCAGAGTAAAACAGTTTCTGTAGTTTGACAATTTCATTATAGTGGGATTCTGACTTAAAAAGTTAATATGTCACAGCAGAGCCTCAATGATAGACAGGTAATGAAGTCTTTTCATCTGTTCTAAGCCTGTTTGCTGTCCAGCATACTTCATTTGTATATTTTTCAGCATAGCAGAAGCACTGTAAAAGAACTGAAAATAAAAGTATAGGACATTGGGCCGGGGATTTAGCTCAGTGGTTCCGCCACTTGCCTCGCAAGCGCAAGGACCCAGAAAAAAAAAAAAAGTATAGGACATCATAGTGTAGATCTGTAGATATTTTTAAAGTTCCTTCTTGCTCATCTCACATATAATTCATAGCACTACAACCACCCACTGCAACATTCCTGCCAGTGTAATCCACGTCTGACTAATAAGATGGTTCTTCATAAAGGAATGCAGTCAAAGTGAGAAAGAAAAAAGGATTCTTTTTGGACAAAGTCAGTTTATGTTGGAAAGGCCAGAAATTTTTTCAACTATCTTAAACTCAACTACAATCAGCTTTTCTCATTGTATTTTATTAGTCAATTACTTGGAGTAAATAATTTATAATAATGCTATGTAAGATATGTCTTTGTTAGCATTAATACAGATTACGTAGATACATATTACACAAGAGACTGTGATTGTTAAATTAGTTTTCTACCAGATGCTGAGGTCAAGCTAATGTGAAGAAAAACAGGTACTTCCTTGGGTTTTAAACAAATTCAGATTGCCTGCTTGAAATGGTAAAAAACCAAGATTGGGCCTTCCTTTGAGAAGTAGGTCAGAATGTAATAAGAGAAATGATTATGTATAACAGAAAAAAATTTTAAGAAGCAGCTGCTACTTGTATTGAACTACAGGTTAAGTGTGTCTCATGTCAGTATTACCAAACTTCTTTAAAATATTTACAATGATTTTTAATAGTATTTTATGTCTTATGATTCAGATAAATACTTTTTAGTTTAATGTCAGCTTTTGTTCTAGGATTCTAATTATCTACTTGGATAAACCTTGCCTGTTGAAGAAGGCACTCAAACTTAACTGTATTTGTTCTTTGAGAATAAGCTTTAGCTTTCTAAGTCCCAAGTATTCGTATAATAAAACAAATTCACTCATTGATGAATTATTTTTTGTTCGTTTTGAATCTGGCATTTCACTACATTTTCTTTATTTACAGAGCTTCCTTATGGCTGGGAGAAAATAGAGGACCCTCAATATGGCACATACTATGTTGAGTAAGTTTCTTGCCCCAGTTAATATTCTTTCAATGGTTTTCCTTTCAGTATATGGCTTTAGGGGACACTGGATATGGCACTTAGGCTTCTATCATCCAGTTTGAGAGGTTTTCAAATGGGAGAATGGGAAGGTAGGGGCAGCACAGACCTCCTTTACTGCCTTTGAGCTTTGCAAAAGCTGGCCTTGAACTTCTAAATATAAAACAGAAGATGAGAAACCTGACACCCACCTGCAGTCCCAGCTACATGGGAAGCTGAGGCGGGAGGATTGCTTGAGCCCAGTGTGACATAGCAAGACCCCATCTCAAACAGAAGAGAGAAAGTGACTGGGAGACTAATGGCTAGAGACGATATCCTTGCTACTGTAGCTTTAAGACGAAAGGCAGTAGATGGAAAACTGACATGGGGACACTGGATAGGCAGACGCTTTTTTTTTTTTTTTTTGTGACAGGGTCTCACTGTGTATGTAGTTCAGGCTGGCCTTGAACTCACTACATAGCCCAGGATGGCCTCAGACTTGTGGCCGTCCTCCTTCCTCAGCTTCCCGAGTGCTGGGATTACAGGTTTGCACCACCACATCTGGCTCTTGGATAGGTGAACTCTTGAGGTTACATCCTATACCACCAGGGTATGTATTCTTCTGAAAACAATTAAAAGACTTTAAAAGCATAAAATTTTGAAATATGAGATTAAAGGTATGTTCTCGAAGCCAAGCATGGATAGTGTACACCTGTAATCTCAGCACTTGAGGGTGGGGATTTAGCTCAGTGGTTCTGCTGCCTGCCCCAAAAGCGCAAGGACCTGAGTTCAATCCCTGGTACCAAAACAAAAACAAAAACTCAACACTTGGGAGGCTGGGGTAGGAGGATTGGCTCAAATTCAGTGCCAGCCTGGGCTATATAGTGAGTTCAAGACCAGCCTGAACTACATAGCAAAATGCTGTCTCAAAAAAACCCAAGGAAACAAACAAAAAAGTTAAAAGTGTGTTCTCGTTTAAGGAGTTAAGGAAAATTTAGTATAGGGAAGGGTAAAGTTGCTTCTTATGCAGCTGTTATGGTTAAATTTAAGTATAAGTATATGTCAGAGAGGAGCACCAAACACCTGTTTTGTGTTAGCCAGAGAAACCAAGCCAATGTCACATCCAATTTTTCTTTTTCTTTATCCAATTGCTACATTGTTAACCACTGGAATCACCTTCTTTCCAGATAATGTAGATAGGATTTTGACCTCAGGTGGCTAGTACCACACAGATGATTGTACCAAAACATTGCTATTTAAGGCTTAGGTAGCAAAGGCAAAATGATATTATTACCTAGAAAAATAGCAAACATAGTAATCTTCTATTTTTATGACTGCTTATTAATTTTTCAACACTTGTGTCATAAACCAATGCTATTTCATGCTAATTATTCCAAAAGTAAGCATCTCTGACTCCTGTATGGTCTTTAATATATAGATTGTTACTGAGTCACTGTGGTTAGAGAGATTTTTGGAATAGCTTCTTAAATCCAATGTATATCCAAAGGAAATCGCTCCATTCGATTGACCCTTAGGTATATAACTTAACAGTTTCCAAGGTTTGGGTCCTTTGAAAGGCTATGGTAATTTTATTTCCATTGTGTTATTTATATGTTGCTGATACTGGTGAAATGTAATGTGAAAAGTACTGTATATAGCAACTCTTTGGTTAGTTTCTCCCTACAGCACAAACAACTGTTTTTAAGTCTAAGGAATAGTTAAGAGGGCAACTGAAAAGGTTTTCTGAGATGCTTTTTCTTCTTGTTGTATTTTAGCCTTTTTAAAATTGGGTTTCAATCAACTATTATTTCCCATTGACACTGCTGAACATTTCTGAGATAATGATTCTCATTATTACCCATTCCAAGTAAATTTGAATACATGGTCAAGAGGTGAAAGTCATTTGCCTGTTAGAAAATCTTGAGCTAAGTGATGTGGCTCCCATTAAGCAAGAATATGATATTGAAGTAACTTTCAGACAAAGCCTAGAGGCACCTGCTCCCAGTTGCCATGGAGGTGCGTGAAACAGCCTGAATTAGAAGCAACAACGACAACACAGTGGTTTTGTACAACTGTTCCCAGAACGAGCTCATTTACAGGGGATAATTTATTAGATTAAGGAAGAGCAGTCTGTACTCAACATGCACATTAGTATGGAGTCAGCTGAGCTATGGAGTGTGGCTTGATTCCCAGATTAGCTGGGTTTTGAATTTCGCCTGTAGTAATCTGCAGCAAGTTTACTGATGGAGATAAAAAGCTGTTACTTGAATGGCTACTCTTTGGCTCTCTTAGTTTGTCAGACCAGATGGCACAATGATTGCTTTTGGCAAGAGCCTTGTAGTAGTAACACCAACTGCAATGGCAGTTTTTCTTCATGAATATTTATTTTAGAGGCTGAGAATCTGAAACGGATTGGTTAATTTTAAAAATAAAACTATTCCAAAATTAGTGGTAGGCCTTTTATAAAAATACTTGTATATTTAGAAATGTTATCTTGATTGTGTTTCATTAAAGGTCTCTATATGCTTAGGTAACAGAGTTAAAATATACATCTGGTTTCTTACCTCATATTCTTCATGAATTTGTTGAGATGAGTTTTTAAAATCTATATATTAAACATAAAATTGTAATACAGGTTATTCCAAATTATATATTAGATATTAAAGTATACTTTCTTGGTGCCCCTATTTAGCTTTTCTGATAACATAATATTGTCCTCTCTTATAGAGTATCTCTCACTCCAGGGCTAGTTATATATAGTAAACAATCTTTTACAACTTAATATGAGAATATATATATAGTATATAATATATATCAGAATATATATTATATATAGTAAACAATCTTTTACAACTCAATATGAGAATATATATATAGTATTTAATATATAAGTATATATTATATATAGTAAACAATCTTTTACAACTTAATATGAGAATATAAATAAAAGGAGAGTATTTTCACTTTTTTGTTTAACTTTGGGGAGTGACATTTTAATCTAGTCTAGGGTAACAGATGTAATTACTTCACTAAATCATATTTTTTTGTCAAAGAATTTTCAAGAAAAGAATTATTCATTTCCATACCTCTACTGTCTTCTCCCACACATTATAAAGGATGTAAATACAAATTACAACTTTTTTATGTTCCAATGCCGGGGTAGCAAAGGGAGCCATTCTAGCAGATGACATTAAAGGGAGTCGAGGTACTTTCTAAACAGGTTTCTTCTTTTCTGAGTGTCTGTTTTTAGTTATTGTTTTTTTCCTTTTGAATACATAAAGTGTCAGTGCCTATTTTTTAAGTGGCACTTAATGTTTTTATTTTCACAGAGGGTTAAACAGTTAAAACTCAATGGAGAAGGTGCCCCTTCTAAAAATAATGTCAAGAGGAACTTGCCATATTTGAAACTATCCACATTTGTTGTGAAGTTAATATGCAGTAGAAGCCTACATGACAGAGAAAACTAACATTCCTAGCTACAAGGGTTATTTGTTTTTGTCCTTGGTGCCCTTTCCTACATTACCACTAGTGCTCACAAATGGAAAAGTAAATATTTGATTTGAGTGACTATTTATATGTAGGTTTTGTAATATTCAGCTTATCTAAAGAAAATCATATCTGAAATTCTCATGATTTGGTGTTTAATTCTTGGTGTTGACTAATGCCATTTCCTGTTGAAGTAGATTTTGCTGGAAAACATTATTTGTCTGAAATATATTTGTACAATGGAAGTGCAAGAATATGATTCCCATTGCTTCTGCACTTGACTTAGTCGTGGTTTTTAAACTTAAAACAAAAACAAAAACAGTTGTATTTTTAACCCGCTCTCATCTAACTGACTTGCTGGATCAGCAATGGTGTATTCCCCTGCTAAGACACACAGTTGCCCTTTGGTGCACCTGGCTGACCACCTCTACCCTCATCTCCCTGCACTCGTTCGTCTCTTTGCCTCCGCAGAGTCGTATGTTTTCCAAGAGTCAGTTGTGAATGTTCCCAGTCATAAGTGCCAGTTAAACACTTGTGCTTATATAGTAATTTAATTATTATATATTTATAAAGAAATTAAGTGTAAAAGAAAGTTTTTCTATAACACAAAATAATTAAAGTCACCTGGAGGGGGTGTATGGCAGATCAAATCCAGGGCTTTGTAGGGAAACACTGTACCACTGAGCTACATCTCCAGTCCCAAGAAATTCATTTTCTTGTTTCTGCTGAATGAGTGTGGGCAAGGCAGTGGAAAAGTAATATTCTAAAAGAGTTCTGTACTCAGGTTTCTTTGAAAGTATCTTTATAGCTTGCTTCATTTTACAGAAACTTAAAACCCTTCTAACATTAACTGCCATTTAAAAAAATTACTAAGCAATTACTGACACTTGTGATTGCATCAAATAAAGTGAGTTTCTGTAAGTTTGAAAACTGTTGCCTGCCATGTATGGTAGGTTTATGGAAAGCTATATGAAGTGTGATATCATATGTTTCAGCTGCTTTGACTTCTAGGCATCTTCTGTGGGCCTTCTACGATCTCTTGTCAGTTTCTTTGTGTCCCATAGTCTAAAGATACATATTGACCCCTTAACCTGTGGTGATGGAATGGTATGAGTCTTTGTAAAAATATGTAACTCTTTTATCTGAATTTAAAGTGCATATTTTCTCCCTTTTACAGTCACCTTAACCAGAAAACCCAGTTTGAAAATCCAGTGGAGGAAGCCAAAAGGAAAAAGCAGTTAGGACAGGCTGAAATTGGGTCTTCAAAACCAGGTAGAACTTTTTGTTTGATCTTTTTTTCCAAGAATAAATTGTGAAATTTGTATGTTGAATTAATGAAAGTAAGTTTGAACTTTTTACTGCTGGAACTTTGAAATTCAACAGAGAGTATCTAATTTTTACCACTGTAAAGTTATGAATAATCTTAATAAAACATCTGAACATTGTGAGAATATTGAAATTTTTCTAACAATAGTATAAAAAACATGAAATTATTGGGTGAAAAATTGGGAAGGTTTTTTAAATGAGTTTGAAGTTTAATTTTGAAAATTGAATTGTTTATATTTAAGGTCAGGCCCTATATTAAATCATTATGACTTCTCCCAAGTTAATTGCTTAAGTCTAATGTCTGTACCATTCAGGATTCTACTTAACCACTATGAATAATAAATAAGTGCACCACATTATTTGCCTACACCCCTGAACATCAAGTAGCATAGTAGGTATTAGTAATATTAGAATCATTTGGAAAACATTTTTAAAATACATGAAGTTTTGATGGTCCCAATTATACATATTTTGAAAAAGCTTCCCAGAAAATTCTTATACGTTAGTCACACCCTTCCCTTTTTCCATCTGTCATTCATATCCAGGGATCTGTTTGCTCATGTTGTAGTAATCTAGTAGACCTCCCACTTCAGTTGCCCATGAGAAAAATGGCCTCTTCTTACAACTACTTATAACTACATAGATCCCTGTCTTAAATTCTGCAAAAAATTTGAGTTCAACAAATATTTTTGAGCCCTTACTATATGCCCAGTGTTTTGCTAGTTGCTGGATATTCAAAATGATTGAGATTAAGACAAGTCTTGCCCTTAAGAGATTACAGTCTAATATAGGAAACTGTTGGTTATAATATGTGATAATTGGTACCATTCTAGTAGAGTGGGTAAATGTGCAGGTGTAGGAGCAGGTTTGTATCTCAACTATTTTAGTTTCCTGAAATCTTTTGCTTCTATTTTCTCATCTATAAAATAGGGATAATAATAGTACCTACCTCTTGAGGTAGTTATGATGACTATGTAAATCAATACATGTAAAGTACTTACAATTGTATTTGACACATGGTGACTGATAAATGATAACTTTCATTTTTATTAACAGCTGTACAGTAGTCATCCCTTCTACTGGGGATACATTTAAAACCCTTAGTGGATGCCTGAAATCATTAGTAGTACCAAACCTTCAGCTTTTTCACAGAGTCCCGAAAAAATCAACTTAAAGGAGCAAAGGCTTATTTTGGCTCAAAGTTTCAGAGGCTTCAGAGATTTCAGTGCATGGTTGCATGACCCCATCATTTTGGGCCTGTGGTGTGGCAGAACATCATAGCTGGGAGCACAGGGTAAAGCAAGAGTGGCTGGGAAACAGAGAGAGGAAGGGGCCAATATCCCCATATTCCCTTAAAGAACACCCAAGGATGCACTTTCTCAGCTAGGCCTCACCTCCTAAAGGTTCTGCTACCTCCCAGGATCACTGTCAGCTGGAGACCAAGTATTCACCACATGAGTTTGGGAGGGTCATTTATGTAAGATCCAAATGATAACAATACCTGTGATATTATAGATAGATGAGCTAGCTAGAAATACTATAGGCAGTCAGGGCTAAGTCCTCAAGAAGGCCAGGACAAAGGTGAAACAAACCACAGCACCACATCAATTAGACTTCCTGGCTGTATGCACAGAAAGGGACAGACCTACCTAAGCCAAGGGGATTTGCTGGAAGGTTATTGGGGGCTCTAGGTATTGTAGACAACTAAGTTATAAATATTACAGCCAGTTATACAGGACTGGGCCTTCTGCACAAAGGACAGATGTGGCCCAAGACACATTCACTGAAGGCCAGAATTGTAAAAGGAGAGAAACTACACACCCTTGTGCTTCCCCTGGGGATAAATAGCAGTGATTGATATTCTAAATAGGTATCGGTCACCTGGGTGGGAGTGTCAAGGTCTTAACCCAGCCTCTGCAGGAAATATCTCTGACCCCCACCCTTACTGAAAGTCCTTGTATGCCTCCACCTGACTTGCTTCCCAACTGGACCACCATTACCTGAGTGACTGTACTTGTAACCTTATTGGGTGTTCACGGCTGTGGCCCACATTGTACCCACGTGGGTTTCACCCTATAAAACTTCTCTGTAAAGTGGGGTCTTTGGCTACCACTGGGGACCCCTCCTGCCCCTCAGGAGCTTTCCTATCAATAAATATCCTCCTACTGAAAAAAAAAAAAACAATACCTGTGATAAACTTTGACTTCTTCACTTAAAGGAAGCTCTTTATGGCTTCTCCTTGGCATCACTACTCTTATACTTTAGGGCCATTATTAAGTGAAACAAAGGTTATTTGAATATAAGCACAATGATAGAGTTGATCTGATAACCCAGACTGCTAGCCCATGATTAGACTAAACAACAGTAGTATATGCAGGACTGATAGGTTGGACAGAGGGGTGATTCTTGTCCCAAATAGAATGGAGTGGGATGGCACAAGATTTTATCACACTACTCAAAACAGCATGCAGTTTAAAACTTATGAGTTGTGTATTTCTGGAATTTTCCATTAAAATTCACTTAAGATTTTTGGACTGCAGTTGACTGTAGGAAACTGACACCACGAAATGAAGCTGTAAATGTGGAGGGGCAACTGTAATGGACTGAAGGGTGGGAGAAAGTAAGAACAAAGCCATGAGGAGAGAAAGGAGGTGCTTTTACCTTCCAAATGACATGAAAGAGTTCTGTAGAGAAGTGATTCATTAGCTAAGTGCTTTTCAGTGATTCAGTTTATGAGCTTCAATTCTAACTTCTGCATCATCAGATTCTCTCTGATTTTCTTCCTTTAGGGTTTCTTGTATTTGAGGTATACAAGTTGGATCTGTGGGCTGTATTCCTTGTAATTGTTTTTGTTCTCAAACCCACTTCTCATTTTGGCTCAGATGTGGAAAAATCACACTTTACTCGAGATCCATCCCAACTTAAAGGTGTCCTTGTTCGAGCCTCACTGAAAAAAAGCACAATGGGATTTGGTTTTACCATTATTGGTGGAGATCGGCCTGATGAGTTCCTACAGGTGAAAAATGTGCTGAAGGATGGCCCTGCAGCTCAGGATGGGAAAATTGCCCCAGGTAATGAGTTTTTCAGAATTACTAGAGAATAGTGATACTATTGTAAGACCGAGGGCCTTACCAAACTCTCCGAGGAGCTGACTGCAGCGAAGAACACCCGGGAAGGAACACACCGGACAAGTTGGAAAGTGAAACAGACCTTAGTCTGGCCAGACGGCACTCCCAAAGCAAAGTAGCTTAGAGAGGCGACTAGCCCAGAGTCCGAGGCTCTTTTTATAGGGGGTTGCAGGGGAAGTTAACAGGCGAAATTTACAGAAGAGGAACAAAGGTTAGTGGTCAGCTGACACATACTGATGGTCAGCAGATGTTTGTAGATTGTTCTGTAGATAGCGGTGTCCGAACATCAGTTTTGAACAAAGAGTTGAGTAATTTACTTTGGGACCTTATGGCTGATACAGATCTTATCTAGTGTCCCAGAACTAACAAGCATCTTTATCTATTTAC
>NW_004624772.1:9332010-9406963 GCF_000247695.1 Heterocephalus glaber
ATCAGGCCAGGGATTTAGCTCAGTGGTTTCGCCACCTGCTGCGCAAGTGTAAGGACCCGAGTTCCATCCCCGGTACAAAAAAAAAAAAAAAAAAATGGCCCATTATGATATTTATAGAGATAAGCCAATTGTCATAGGCTGTGGTTTTTTTCCTAAGATTATTTTGTTTCCTCAGTCTTACTGATTGTAAGTAAAATTTAATGCCCGTGTTCAAAGTATAGGTGAAAATGTTTCTGTTTTTACAGAGCTTTATAAACTTAAGTTGTCTTTTATATAGTTTTCCCAAAATCTTGACTTGGTAATTGTTGGATATTTTAAGACGGGTGACAGTGTTTGTGGGAGTTCAGGGAGGCTCCAGACAAGTTACTGAGCACTGAGCAAGGGTAAGCACTTTTTTGCCACAGGAATTTAATACTCCATGGAAGTTGCTACTTTCAGTGTTTGCTAGGCTTTTCAAATCCTCTGTTCTCTCACATACCACATAATATAGACTCACATTTGGATGGTTCTATTGTCATGGCACTTTTCTGTTTGTTTTGTTTTTTTGAATAGGGTCTTGCTGAGCTGCCCAGGTTGGCCTCTGTCTTACGATCTTCTTGCCTCAGCCTTTCAGATCCTGGCATTACAGGTGTATGCCAGAACAACCCGCTCTTTTCTTTTCCCTCCCTCCTTTTCTCCTTTCCCTCTCCTTCCTTCTTTCTTTCCTTCCCTTCCTTACACTGTACTGGGGCTTGAACCGAAGACCTTGTGCTTGCTAGGCAAGTACTCTACCACTGAGCTGTGTGCCCAGCCTCCTCCCCTGTTTTTTTTTTTAGACAAGGTCTTTCTAAGTTTCCCAGGCTAGCCTCAACACTTTGAATCTTCCTGCCTCAGTCTTCAGAGGAGCTAGGATCATACGCCTTCACCATGCTAGGCTTGTCATGGTACTTTGTGACACAGATACTGTTATTTTCAATTAATATATGGATCTATCATGTTATACTTTTCCAGTGAGTTGATAGAAACTTAAAAATAATCAATAGTTATATTTATAGTATAAATAAAAATTTTTTACTATTTATAGAATTAAGAGATTAAGATTAATAGAAAGAGCCAGGCATGGTGGTTGGTGCACACCTGTAATCCCAGAATTCTGGGAGGTTGAGGCAGGAAAATTGCTAGTTTGAACCCAGCCTGGGTAACTTAGTGACTTAGCAAAACCTTGTCTCAAAATAAAAAATTTAAAAAGGCCTGGGGATGTAGATCAGTGTGAAGATCTTGGATTCAACACAAACAAACACATAAATAAGGTGGTGGTTTTTAAGTTCTCAGTTCTGACCTTTTTAACATTTTGTCCATGAAACAAATCTTAGGATTTCATAATATAGTTTCAGATTTGCCTAAAACTATTATCTAATTTGAATAGCAATTCAGTGAATATTTGGGAGCTTTTACAGGGGAGGAAACGTCAAAAACTTTGTTTCTAATTGGTCTAGTCTCTGTATCTTCTTAGATTATGAAACAGGTTTCCACAGACTAGCTTTGGTTTTTAACACCATTCATATTGACTTTTTTAAAAAGCAAGCCCATATGCAATCAGAAACAAAGCACTTTTATTTGTCAATAACCTTATATAATCAAATTCAAATAATCATATTCAAATAAAAGTCACACATGTATGAGACAGCAGAAGACAGATTTTTAAAGTCAATAGTATGTTAAAAGGCCAGCTGATGAATTCAGTGCTAATAATTCTGCAACCAAAGTGCTCATAATACTGCAGAATCAGGAAAGCAAAACCACATTTTGTAAGGATTAATTTATGACTTTTCAGTGTCTTAATAAATCCATTGTCTTAAATAATAAATACGGTTGATTTTTTTGTTGATGCTTTCACTTTTTAAAATCAGATTTGTAATAAATTCAAAATCTCTACAAGAAAGAGGATGATAAAAGAAAATATATCATAAGGTAACATTTTCATCTTCAGTTCTACATTTCTTAAACTAGAATGAATTTTTGAGTATATTACAATCAGTGGGTTCTCAAAGAAGGTGGTATTTAAGGAGAGCCTTTTGTACAAGTACCCAGTGGTGGTATTTGCTCCTCCTCTGTGTACTAAGTGCCTTCTAAAATGGGCTGAGCTTCGTTTGGCCACTTAGGTGTGACTCAGAATCTGATAATAAAACTTGCAGGTTTCTTTAATTATTCACTTAAACTTGAGCTTAAAACTCTTTGCAGCTAATTAAAATTTTAGACATTTGTATATACTTTTTGGAGAGAAATCCTAAGACAGAATGTGTTGGAAATCTTATCTTTCCAGTAGTTAATGAACAGTAAGAGACTTCCAGAATTCAAATTTAGTTGCTAAATTTATTTTGCCTTTCTCAGCAAAAAACCAACTGTTTGGTGGTTTTAATATTTTCAACATGATTATGTTTTATCAGGTGATGTTATTGTAGACATCAATGGCAACTGTGTCCTTGGTCACACCCATGCAGATGTTGTCCAGATGTTTCAGTTGGTACCTGTCAACCAGTATGTAAACCTCACTTTATGTCGTGGCTATCCACTTCCTGATGACAGTGAAGATCCTGTTGTGGACATTGTTGCTGCTACCCCTGTCATCAATGGACAGTCCTTAACTAAGGGAGAGACTATGACTACTCAGGATTGTAAGCCAGGAACACTGGTTCTGGATCAGAATGGAAAATCAGGACACACCTTAATCAGTGATCACCTCAATGGTCCATCTGATCCAAGTGAGCAGAGAGCATCCATGACATCGTCAGGCAACTCCCAGCCAGAACTAGTAACTATCCCTTTGATTAAGGGCCCTAAAGGCTTTGGCTTTGCAATTGCTGACAGCCCTACTGGACAAAAGGTGAAAATGATATTGGATAGCCAGTGGTGCCAAGGCCTTCAGAAAGGGGATATAATTAAGGAAGTTTACCATCAAAACGTACAGAATTTAACGCATCTCCAAGTGGTAGAAGTGCTGAAGCAGTTTCCAGTAGGTGCGGATGTACCATTGCTTATCTTAAGAGGAGGTGAGTAAAAGCACAACCAGGAAATAACAGGGATTTATGTCTGCTAATTGTCCTTCCTTATAGGTCAGAATGCCCCCCCCCCCGGCAGATTTCACTGGCAATTAGTGTGCGTTTTTCTTAAGTTTCTGTCAGATTGCTTCCATATGAAATATCTGTTTCAGCACATTTTATTATTAGTGGTTTCATTTGTGTCCATTATGGATTTCTTTCCCCACTGTATTCTTTTTAAAATCTGATTTACAACTTTAATGATTAGGAAGAATCATGATGTGCTACTTCAAATGAAATATATCCTCCTAATTTCATTTTCTCTGTTGCTGACAATAATGGAAATTGATCAGTGGTGTTTCCTCTGGACCTCTGTAATGCGTCAGAAGAGCTTTTGAAAGAGCCACCATCTCTGTGAATAAGTAAAGCTTTGGATGGTGTGTTAGCCTCCTCTGCAGAGGCACTCGTGATGGCTTATGCTCCTAAAGATTTACTCCTAAGCGCTAGTATCTGCCCGTAAGTGTTAATCAAACCCCACAGTACTTATGTGAGAGAAATGAAATTTTTATTTTCAAAGTCATCAGCTGACGTGAACCACTCCCATATACTGCAAATTCATTTCCAAGGACTTTGAAGTTCCATGTTAATAGCCTTTCTCAGATCCATACCGATGAATGACTAGTATTTTTTAAAATGAAATTTAGTCCTTCACTCTTTTATGACTGTGACTTTTACTTTTCATTTTTGAGGCAAATGAGCTCTTTAACTTCATTGGCAAGTTTCTCATTTCTTTGAACTGTTTTGGTTTCTTCTCTGGGTGATAGGGTAGAATGGGCTCAGTCAGGTAAAAATCTCTTGAGTACTGGAGAGTTATCGGGGCTTCAACAAGCACCACAGAGGGATCAGGGTTTGATGTCAGCTTCCTGCCTTGGCTATATGTATAGAGAAGCTCTCAGTTAACCTATCTAGTAAATGATGATAGCATTTATGCCTGGGGATTGTTGTCAAAACAAAGCGCAATATAATGTATGAATAATATCTGGCACATAGCCCACTAAAAGTGGGGCCACTAAAGTTGAAACTAGTTTTATCATAAACATTAGCAGTATTTATGATCAGAAAATGCTTACTATGTTTTTAAAATCTGGCTCATTTTTTTAAGGTCCTCCTTCACCAACTAAAACTGCCAAAATGGTGAGTATTACAGTGGTCCTCACATGCTTCTTCCCCACACACAAAGAGGTGCCACATTCCCCTCTGTGAGAGCAGCCTGCTGTGGTGGTGGTGATGGCGATGTCAGGAGAAATCGGAGGCAAGCTGCCCTGGACATGGATCAGTAACTCAGCAAGCGGTAGAAAGGCCCCAGTGCTTGGGGTGTGCTCACATAATTAAGTCTTGCTACTGGAAGAATACTAGAAGCCCAAACTACCAGTAATCTTGTTCTCTAATAGTAAAATGTGACCCATTGAAGAACTTACTTAGGGTTCTTTTACTTTCTTTGTGTTTCAGAGGAACACGTAGCTAAATGTTCTTAGTAAACTATTACGTCTCCTTTCTAGTACCCAAAATAAAGACATGGTAGCTGCATATAAACTCCTTGGGGACTGTAAATGCCCACATTTAGTAGATGACCTTCTTACTTTAGAACTAAGCAAAATTTTCTTAAATAATTGTGGCTTTCTTGAGCTAAATTTGCTCATATCAAAGCAGTATACTATCAGACCTTTGACAGTATCCTCTTTGGCTTCTTCTGAACAACTAAGTAGCCTATTTAAGTATTTTGTAGAGAAAAAGATATTTTTTTGTTTGTTTTTTGTTTTTTGTTTTTTGGTACCGGAGATCGAACTGGGGTCCTTGTGCTTGCGCAGCATGCGGTGAAACCACTGAGCTAAACCCCCGGCCTAAAAAAGATATTTTTTAAATGATTGCACCAATAGTGCTTTTGCAGAAGAAACTACTAGGAACACATTTCTGTCTAAGTAGCCATAATTATATGGATATAAAGACGATTATATTTTAAAATCCTAATGTAGTTCTCATTTACTTGAAGTCTTTCACTTCAGAATTGAAAGATAGCTTCCCATAACCACAAACCATATACTATTAAAGGAAAGATCATCCACTCTTAAATACATTAATTCCTTCTAGCCCACCAAGTAAGAATCCTCTGAAAATTTGCTGCTGTTTGGATCAAAAAGGAAGATCAAACACTCAGCTTCAGCCCTTTTATAGACTGTTTGTCCCATTAGGTCAACTGTGAACAGAAATTCCTGTTGTCCATTTAGTTAAAATTGCTCTGCATTTTTCTACTTTTCTCTACTTCCTCAAGCAGTCATTGTTATCTACCAGGGTGTCTATTTCATAAAGATGCCATTGCAGCCACAGTGACCCTGGTGCTGGAGAGTTGATGGGAGGCTCTGGTGACCTTTAAGTGCTCTGACAGAATCCTGGGACATGTGGCAGGGGCTGCCCTTACTTTTTCTGCTGTTTGCCTGGGTCTGGATCAGTGAGGGGGTCCCATGTGACTCAGCAGGATATAGGGGCTGACCCCCATGACTCCCATAGGAGTTGGTGCCCTTGTGTTCTTGTCAGTGTTAATTATTTATTGCAAGTGTCTATAATCTCCTTTATCCTAACAGAAATGCAGAATAAGCTGGTCTCAAAATCATATTTTAGGTGAATTAGATCTCATATTTAAATTTATTATTAAATCATTTTGCTTCAGTATTATTTTGGGAAAGCCTTATCTGAGAAGGAAAAGTATCCAAATATGCTAGTCTGTTTCCTTTCTCAGATTGGTTGCCTGGCATGGGGTATTTTCCTCCCATGTATCTGGATTGACCAAACAGGGTTTTTAGTGTCATCTTTATAAACTAAATTAGAGTTAACACTCCTTCTCCTGTTTCCCTAGAAAGAATGTATTATCTTACCTCTTCACTGGAAATTAAATTCAGTGAGTTGGAAATGAATATCAGAATTTTATAGAGTTATTTTTTGAGTCTTCTTGTTTTACTTAGAAATGCTGTCTTGTATCACGTTCCTCTTTATCTTATCTCAAAGTCAATTTATATCTTGATGGCAGAGAAAGGGATAAGATTGCTTAAACATAGGACTGAGGCCCTTCAGTTGACATCCTTATAAACTGTGTTCTAATTCAAGTTAAATACTATGATTTCACCAGCTATACATGCCTGTGAAAGTGGATTCCTGTCTCACTACAAGCTGGCTGGGGTTGTGACCCTGCCACCTATGCAACTGTACTCAGTTGACATACCTAGTTCAGACAACAGTTTTATGAATTATCTTATTTTTTAAAAGTACTAAAGGACCTTTTCCATTTCAGAAAACAGACAAAAAGGAGAATTCAGGAAGTTTGGAGACCATAAATGAGCCCATTCCCCAGCCTATGCCTTTTCCACCCAGCATTATCAGGTCAGGATCCCCAAAATTGGATCCTTCTGAGGTCTACCTGAAATCTAAGACTTTGTATGAAGATAAACGTAAGTAGTTGTAGAATATTTCAGGAAAGCATGTAATTAGATAAACTTGAATTTTTTTCTTAAACTGGACTCTTCCCATCTTTCAAAAGCATATTGAGAATTTATTCCTTCATTCCCATTTCACTAAGACTGTGTATGCAGTGTTCACACATCCATTTTTTTCAAAATTGTGTAGTAAGTGCCAGCTATCTACAAGATATCATATTAGATAATTGGAATGCAGAGATAAATTGGTTATGTTGGCCTTACATCCGGAATCTGAATTATTAAATCTGAATGGAAAAGGCAAATGTATAATCAAATAAGCGTAGAGATAAGTACACATAAGCCTAGCTGGTGTGGTGATGAACTGGATAAATTAGGATCCCCAGTAGTGTGTGGTCAGTTCTATCAGTGTGAATGGTGGAAGTGTCAGGAAAAGTGTCATACAGGAAGTAAAGCTTGAGGCAAACCCTCAACAATGAAGAGGCGAATATGAGGAAGATAAAGGTGCAGATGGAAGGGCTGCATTTGCATGTTGGTCTTGCAGGGCCTGGGTTCTGCAGGTTGTTCAGTTTGCCTGAGTGTGATTGGCAGGGGGAGGTAGTGAGGAGAGCAGAAACAGACTGCAGAGGGCTGGACGGCTGGAGTCAGTCATAGGTCATATAAATGATAGAGAGCTGTGGAATGGTTTTTCACTGCAGGGAAAATATCACTGGGCTTGTGTTTCAGAAAGGTTTTTGTGGCAGGAGTAAGGGGGATAGATCACAGAGGGGTGTGCACATTGGAAAGGAAGCGGGAGTCAACTCCTTAGAGGAGTCTAACTGAGAAGAAGGGAGAGTGCACAAGCAGAAATCAGTTTTTATACTAATTTACATACTAATAGTAAATCTTTTCCAATGTAAAGTTGCAAATTTAAATAGGTCTAGTTTAAAAATTTGTTTTGTTAAAAAATCTGTATCACTTTGAACAAGATATGCTAAAACAATATGTAATTGACTTCATGCTTATTTAAGTACTTGCAGATCTTTATCTTGCTATCTGCAGGCTATATTTAGAAAGGTGAGAACCAAGTATAAGAATAGCAAACCAGTAATTTAAATTAGTGTAACTATGTAGAATCCCTTTCCTAGACTTCCCATTCATAGCTTGATATACTTTTATTTATTTATTTATTTTGGTACCAGGGATTGAACTTGGGACTTTGTGCTTTCGAGGTAGGCGCCAGAACCACTGAGCTAAATCCCCTGCCCTTGATGTATTCTTAATGCTGATATAAACTCTGCAGCTCTGTTGGGCCTCACCCATAAAACAAGTTTGACTCAGACTCCTGTAATTCTAAATTTCCCTGATTCTGCCACCCCCAACCCCCAATGCTAAGGCTTGAACCCAGGGCCTCATACATGCTAAAGATGACTGAGCTATGTCCCTGGGCCCTAAACTTCTGTAATTCTAGTAGGAAATGTTTATCAAAAGAGATTGCTTCTAAAGGAAATTATCAGAATTCACCCCTTATCTCATTTTACTATTTCTTTTTGTTTTTTGTTTTTTTGAGATAGGGTCTCACTATGCAGTCTGAGTGTACTCAAACTTGTCCTGCCTCAATCTTCTGAGTGCTGGGATAGCAGGCCTGTGCCATTACACCTGGCTGTCACTTTTTACATTGTTCCTTGACTTAGTTCTCTCTTTCCGTAGTAAACACTTTTTACCTGTGCATAATGTTAATATTTTCTAAAATCTTAATCATGAAATAAATTTTTCTGACTTACTGTTCTGATGAATACAGCCTGCTCTTTGAGGACAGTATAGTTAAGAGCCTGGAAACTGGAAATAAAGCTGCATTTAAATCTCCACTCCACCATGTGTGACATTAAGCAAGTTACTTAATCCCATAGTTTCCCTCACCTGGAAGTTAAGGCCAATAAGCATTACCCCTTAATTGATTTTCCTTTAAAATACTATTAGATTGATCCCTGGTACCAAAAAAATAAATAAAATAAAATACTATTACCGCTGGCATGGTAGCACATGCCTACAGTCTTCAGCACTTGCTAGGCTGAGGCAGGAGGTTAGCATGTTCCAGGCCAGCATGGGTTCGTGGCAAGTTCAAGGCTGACCTACACTATATCACAAGACCCTGACCCCCGCACTCCCAAAAAAAAGAAAGAAAGAAAAAGAAAAACAATATTGTATATATGCACGTATGTATATGTATGTATGTATGTATGTATGTGTACATATATTATTTTGTAAAATTAGGCTAAGTTGCTCATGCCAAATACTCTTCTGACATCATTAGTTTAGGAATGGAAATAGAAGCTGGGCACAGTGGTGCACACCTGTAATCCCAGCATCTTGGGAGGCTGAGGCAGGAGGATCACAAGTTCAAGGCCAGCCGGGGCAACTTAGCAAGACTTGTCACAAAATAAAAGGGGTGGGAAGGTAGCTGAGCACTCTCTGGAATCAATCTCTAGTATTGAAAAGTAAAGGAAGAGCAGAAATAAGGTATTTTATTGGATCATTTTCTCTAGGATTTAAAGTACTATACCTTACTCAAAGATTAACTTAGATCATTTCCATCTTTCAAATATCAAATTCATTGGGTAATTATAAATTTAATGTAAAATTGATTGGACAGCATTGGAAGCTACTGACAGTATAATACTGAAGCCATGAAAATATTCCTAAACTATAGATATATAAATATATATATAAATATATACAAATATATATATAAATATATATATTTGTTGTTGTTTGTTTTTGGTACTGGGGATGGAACTCCTGTCCTTGTGCTTGCACAGCAGGTGGCGAAACCACTGAGCTAAATCCCGGCCCTCCTAAACAATATTGATACAGTTTTGTTTAGCACTCAAAAGCATTTATAGTTGAATTTTCTAGTGTGTTATGTTCTTCTGTAAATTTTCACATATCAAAAAGCTCTGAGATTATAGTTTATTGAATTGCTCTTTAGTATTATCCTACTAAATGTTGAAATTTATTTTATTTTTCTCTTTTAAAATGAATCAAAACGTTTACTTTACATTTTCTCATTTTCCTTAGCACCAAACACCAAAGACTTGGATGTATTTCTTCGGAAACAAGAATCAGGATTTGGCTTCCGGGTGCTAGGAGGAGACGGACCGGACCAGTCGGTAAGTGCACATACTCTTGCTGTTCATGTTAAAATTTGTGAATGGCAATTGTTGTTTATTTGTTTCTTGATTTTCCTGTTTAAGTTGTTTTTTTCTCTAACAGTTTCGTTGAAATGAGAACTACATTTCTGTGAGTGTCATAGTCCCTCAGTTAATATGGTGTGCTTTGGCTAAAATATGTACATAAAAACTGAATATGGCAGCTGTATGTTGAACAGTGATTAAGTTATTTACTTCTCTGTGTAAATAAAGCTATTTAGGGCTGGAAGGTATAGTTCAGTGGTAGAGCACTTGCCTAGCTTGGGTGAGGCCCTGGGATCAGTCCCCAGAAAGAATTATTTTAATTTTTTATTTCCTTTGCCTTTGTTAAGCAGATTCTAAAACATTTTTCTTATCTAAGAAGCCTATAATCCAGTGTCCTCTTTCCAAAATCACTCTGTCTTCTGAATGCTCCTAGACTTTTGGCATGAGCCTGTGTGTATTATTTCACCTGATCTTATTAATGACTTGATATTTTCATGCTCATTCCTTTGCCTGTAATTTCATGTGTTAGCTATAAAACTAAAGGAATATAAAATAATAATTCTATCTAGAAGGCTAAAGGTTACATTTGCAAAGCTTTTTCTTTGTGTTTTGTTTTGACGGTTTTGGTGTTTTCAGCTGAGGTCTTGTAGTACAGTCCAGAGTGGCCTTGAACCCTCTCTGAAGCCCAGACTGCCCTTGAACTCTTTGTTTTATTTATTTTTTTTTTGGTACCAGGGATCGAACTCAAACTCGGGTCCTTGAGCTTGCAAGGCAGGTGGCAGAACCACTGAGCTAAATGCTGAACCCTGCCCTTGAACTCTTTGATGTCCTTGTTTGAGCCTTGCAAGTGCTGGGATTATAGGCATGCACCGCCACACCTAGCTGCAAATCATTTAAAGCCTGGGATTTTGTTTATGTGTGATTCTTACCGAAAGTTAGAGAACAAATGTACTGTAATGGGCTTTGTTTTTAAGTTTTTTTGTAGGATTTAAGATCTTATTTTCATTTTCTTTTGTATAATATGAAAAAAGCCTACATTATTCTTGGAAGTTAGATGAAAAGCAGTAATCTTTAAAAATGACAGGCTGCCAGGAGCTGTGGCTCATGCCTATAATCTGAGGAGGCAGGAAGATCACAAGTTCAAAGCCAGCCTTGGCACTTTTGCAAGACCATGTCTCAAAACAAAAAATAAAAAGGGCTGGAGTGTAGCTCAGTGGTAGAGCACTTGCTTAGAATGTGAGAGGCCCTGAGTTCAACCTCTAGTACTACAAAAGAGAAAAAATAGTGACCAGCTTCTTTCTGTTTTTGAACAGATTGGTTGATTTATATGGTACAAATGTGTTCTAATTAGTCATATTGGTTACAATTACAATAATCATTAAGGACATATAAAGCTTAGGCAGATGGCCCTGTATAGGGCAAATATAAGATACTTTGTTTTTGACTATATATATATATTTTTTTTTTCCTACTTTGTTGATATTTCTAGTGTTCACTTAGACATTTTAAGAATTTATCAACTTGGGAGCAGCCTTTCTCTTCTTCTCTTAAATGTCGGGTTTTAGTAGTTTTACAAGTAGCCCACACATCAGGATTGCCTGATTATGGGCTTTTAATTGCTAGTGAGCAGAATGAAGTAGATCTCCTCTACTATACAAGTGAACCTCAGGACACCCTGTTCCCTTGAGATTTAGGAACAAGAAGTGTTTCTCTGTTGTGTGCACTAAATTTGTACTGTTAGCACATAAAAATGATCCCAGTTGCTGTGAACTATGTGTAGAAAGTCTTTCCTGAGGGCATTAAACAAGCTGCTGTTTTTTGTTTTTTTTTTACTTTTAGTAGCTACTCCATAGAATTACATTTTCTGAGTTTGTTTTGGTATAGTGTAGTGATGGAGATCATGGAAGTGCTTTTAAAATTATTGTACAGCGCTTTCTTTTTGGTACTCAACCCTGAGGATCTAGAAGAATTACAGAGTGCAGGGTGGTTATCTGAAGTGCCATTTTTGGGCATGGTCAATTTCTAAGGAATCACCTTTCTGACATTTTGTAGGTAAACCTCAGAGACTGTTGATCTGCACAGTGGTGAGTCAGGAAACTCTTACTCTTCAGTTGATCTTAGTAGACAGTAGGGGCCAATCTGCACATTGCTGTCTTTCCAGATCTACATCGGGGCCATTATTCCCCTGGGAGCCGCCGAGAAGGATGGTCGGCTCCGCGCAGCTGATGAACTCATGTGCATCGATGGAATTCCTGTTAAAGGGAAATCACACAAACAAGTCCTGGACCTAATGACCACTGCTGCTCGAAATGGCCACGTGTTATTAACTGTTAGAAGGAAGATCTTCTATGGAGGTAGATAGTCCACTTTCTACATGGTTTTTATTAATAGTGTTTCAGATAACTCATTTGGCATAACCCAGAACCCCATTGTGCAAGGCCACAGAAAGTCAAAGGGATCCAGACATAATACTCATCAAAAAATAAATAAATATGGGGCTCTATATTAATGTTATATTACTAGAAAGCCAGGCATGGTGGTACACGCCTATAATCCCAGCACTCCTGGCTCCAGGGTGAGGCAGGAGGATCTCTGTGAGTTCAAGGCCAGCCTGGCCTACATAGTGAGGCCTACAGAGTGAACTACATAGTGAGACCCTGTCTCAAAAAAAAGAAAAAAAGGTTATATTACTATATTGATAAAATTTTACCAATATAATATTGTGAGAGTGTAAGTTTAAATCTTTTTTTTTTTTTTTTAATACAGCTAGGCTAGGAACATAGTTCAGTAGTAGTGTGCTTGCCTAGCATGCAGGCAAAGCCCTGGGTCCTATTCCCAGCACTAGAAAAAAAACAAAAAATATACACACATGTACAGTTCTTTAGCCATACCAAGATATCCTACTAGCTAAATATCAGAAGATTTTGAATCCTGATGAAATCCCAAATATTCAAAAAAGTAGAACGTTTCTACTTGAAAAGTTTTACTATAATATTTATTGAGTACTCACCATTTCCCAGATGCACGGTTTATTTATTCCTCAAAACACTGTGATATAAATTTTGTCATAATCTAGTTCCACAGTGGCTCACAGAAGGGTTGAGAGACACAGCCAGTAAGTAGTAGGAACAGATTAAAATTTATAGTTTCATTGCGGAGCCCTGGCGCTAAACCATGACACTAGGATATGTTCATCTCTTACAGTTTTATCATTAGCTTTATAGACATTAACTGGGGTTTTTATGTGAATTTTTCCCACTTCAAAAATAATAACCCTGTAGCGCAAGAATGCAGTGTTATCTCAGCTTGGCTGTGCTGGAGTCAGAGCACAACTATATCCAGCAAAACTTGAAAAATGCACACTGGAGAAAGCACCATGAAACTTCATAGTAGTTTGGTATTATTGGAGACATTTTAGCTACTTCATTCTAACTTTGCATTATGCAAAATAAATCCTTTATTTTTCAATAATGATTGGATGTCAGTGGCATTTTGTTGAGATTCTAAAACATAGTCTTATGATTGTGTAAATTTTGAGCCAAAAGAGTGTGTTCCACAGCTGCTGTGTGTTGGGATTGTTGATTGTCTGACCAAATTATCACTCAAGATTAGCCTTTTTAAAAGTCAGTTGTGGGCCAGGGATTTAGCTCAGTGGTTTTGCCGCCTGCTGCGCAAGCACAAGGACCTGAGTTCGATCCCTGGTACCAAAAAAAAAAAGAAAAAAGTCAGCTGGGCCTCACAAGTGCAAGGTCCCAAGTTCGATCCCCAGTAGCAAAAAATTAAAAATATGTCAGTTGGATCTTGGTATCATTCTTAACTTGTGGTGCCACCCTTGAATAGCTGCACAAGGTGTAGGTTAACTGCCCATTTGCCAGTGATTCCATGTGACCTCATGTGCGCCAGGAGAGCCTGCTGGTACGCACAGCTTATTATGTGTCCCAGCGAGAGGGAGAAGAAAGGCCGAGAACTGCTAATGATGAACCCTCCGATCTCATCAGTCAGGAAACTTCAATTGCAAAGTACACTGTAGAGGACAAATCCTGTGCAGATGGCAGACTTCGGTGAAGTCAGCACTTCTGCCCTGACCCCGTGACCTCTCAGACACCAATAAATACCAGTCACTGAACTCAGTTATATATACATTGATCTTAAAAGGAAGTTTACTGAATCATTTCTCATTATGTTTTTTTTTAAATTATTGCTCAAGGTTATATATAAACCACCACAGAACTAAAACTTTTCAGAAATAATTTTTTTAGTATCAAATTTTAGAGTGGGATAACATTGGGTGGTATTTTTCCAGTTACATCCTTAGGTATTGTATTTACAAATGGACTACTGCTGCCTACATGTGCACTCAGATTATGCCCAGAGCTCCATGGGGGCTGCTTTTCTATTCTTTGTGTTATTAGAAAGGAAACTTTCTTTGAGAGGCTTAGCACAAAAACACTTTCCTTACCAAAACTTACGGTTTTCAAAAAATATCAAAACTGATCATGTTTATTACAGAAAAACAACCTGAGGATGACAGCTCCCAAGCCTTCAATTCGACACAGAATGGATCTCCCCGCCTGAACCGAGCAGAGGTGCCCACCAGACTTGCTCCCCATGAGGCCTACGATGTTGTCTTACAACGAAAAGAAAATGAAGGATTTGGTTTTGTCATCCTCACCTCCAAAAGCAAACCACCCCCAGGAGGTAGGGACCGCTGTCTCCTGTTGTCTCTCCCTTCCAGGCCCTGTTAAACTAACAGGAACTGTGTATAAATTGCCTTAGAGACTTACCTTTTAAAAAATATTTTCCTTTTTTTCAAAGTCAGGTAATCTGAATCATACCTTCCATGCTTCAGGTTTATTTGTTATCTCAGATTCTATAAAATATGTTGCAATAGTTCAGTTTGTATCAAGATTATACTGAGACAGCTTATCAGGGACCTAACTTGATGGATTTAGGGAAAAATACAATACTGATTTTTTTAAAAATTTGAGGTCAGAGACTTTTAGGAGAAATTGTGGACATAGAAATAAACAATAGAAGTAACTACAAAGAAGCAAAACAGATTACCAAAATCCTTGACACAAATATATCTTAAATAGTTCTTTCATATTATTGAATAACAATTGCTCTATTCTAACTATAATGTACCCTTGTTGAATGAGGCATCCTACCTTTCATATATGTTTTATTGAAAGGTAAAAATTTTGTCAGAACCTTTAAGACTTAATGCAAATATCCTGAACCAAATTTAGCAGAGTATTCACTTCTGGGAGAGGTGAATGTAGACAAACACCAGTTTCATCAGTTACAGAGGAAGTAGTATCTAGTAAGTTCAGGGCTATTATGATTCAGCAGATTCAGTGTTGGTCTTGATGTTGCTGAGAAGTAATGTTTAAATATAAAATCCAATTGAATATAAGATGATATTTGTGTATCATCCTTGTATGATAACATTATTTTTGGTTATCAGTGATAAAAATCTTTGACTACATGAAAATATACTCTAGCTTTTGCCATTGGATTTGAATTTATCTTGGTTAGTGAGATCCTTTTAGACTAAATGGTCACTAAAACCTTAGTAAGAAAAGAAAATGTTTTCATGAAAGTGTTGTGAACCAAACCAATTTACAGAAATCTTGCTAAAATTAATCCAAAGTTTAAAGAAAGAAATTCAGTCACAAATATGAGTTATTGCTATAGTATCAGGTCACTGCTCACTGATACTAGTTTCCATTTTCCAAAAGCAGTTGCTATGGTAACACTTGGAACTGGAGCTGTCACTGATGCTGTGAGGATGATTATGCGGCCTCTGTCAGGAAAAGGAAAGGAAAGCAGCTTGTAGGTGGTTTCATGTTGTATCTGTGGAAATCTGTCTTTCCAAAAACAACCAATTAGAATAATCATACTGTCATTCTGATATCATACAATAATCTCAAGTATCTACATTAACAGAAATAGTGAAAGATTACTCCTCTGTGTGATAGACGACAATCACTTTTTTTGGTACCGGAGATCGAACTCAGGACCTTGTGTTTGCGAGGCAGACAGCGGAACCACTGAGCTAAATCCCCAGCCCAACAATCACTTTTTATATTGAAGATATTCCCTCTCTCGCACTGCAAAAATTAGGGGAGAGTCTAATATTCACCATCAAAATAAGCATTAGAGAGGAATTCAGTAAAAAATTGTACTGCTTAAATGTTTAAACATATTTTTATACTTGTTTGTATTTAAATTTTTTAAATCTTTTGTTCATTTAAATAACTTTTTACTGTTTTGATAGTTTTCTGTGTGTAGATGTTCAATCTTTGTATAGCATAGTGTCATTAAGGTAGGCACGGTGGTGTACATCTGTAATCTCAGCACTCTGAGAGGCTGAGACAGGAGGATTGCAAGTTCTAACACAGCCTGGGCAACTTTGTGACTTAGTGAGACTCCAGGCAGGTAGGTAAGGAGATGGGTGGGTGGATGGATGGATGGGGCTGGGGATGTAGCTCAATGAAAAGGCCTTGGGTTCAATTTTCAGTTATCACGCACACACAAAATGATCATGTCACTAAGTATTGGGTTTTATAATCACACAAACTTGGAGTCAAGCTCTTTGTGCGTCTTTGGATGGCAATCTGGCCTTGGACAAGCTGCTTACACTGCAAGAGTACAGTGTCTGCTGTACAGTGTGGAGGGTGATAATGCTTCTGTGCTAGTGCAATGCCAGGTTGGGCATGCAAACCCTGATAGAGAAATGAAGACGCGAGAGTCAAAGAATATCTTTGTTGGGGGCCAGGGGACTTCGCTGGGGTGGAGTGAAGCCCCAAACTGACTCAGACCCCCTGAATTATTGAGGAACAACAAAAGCATAATGTTCTGCTGAGCACAGATGTTTGTTTTAGGTAGCAAGGCAGGCAAGCAGTGCATGGTGACAGTTTGGCTGAATTATTAACCTTTATCTGATTGTCCCCCGGGCCCCCCCCCAAAGGCCCATCTCTGTCCAAGCTGGCAAAACATCCTGTCTTCAAGGTTTTGGCTCCTCAGAGTCAGCAGTCTTCCACCTTCTGGGTCAACCGGAGTAGACACTGACCCATTGGGTGTCTCAGGGAACTCTACAGTGGAATGTGAGGATTACAGGAGATAATCATGTGAAGCCTGTGGACAGACCTTCAATATGTTAGCTGCTGCTATTGTTATTATCATCTTTATTTTAAAATGATTCCTAGCTCTTGACCTGTGTTTGTGTTTTGTTTTGTGATGACATCTCCTTCAAACTGGAGGCTGACCTCATGTCTGTGGGCTTATGTGATCCTCCTGCCTCAGCCTCTCAAAGAGCTGGGAATACAGGCACACCAGTATGCCTGCCAACCTTCTTTTTAGAAGAAACTTTAGTTTATTAATATTGATAATGGGTTGGGAAAGAAAGCCCAATTAAAATGTAAAATTGAAACAGCATCTAAAGTGTGGCAGAAAAACGAGTGTTTGCAGCTCATTAATTATCATCCTGAATGGTAAATTAGGCTCAGCTTGTTGATAAATTTTATGTGAAGTACTTGAGATTTTCTATCATGGTGCAAAAGAAGAACTGGCAATTTTGTTGAACTGCTATTTAATAATCTCACAAAACGCTGAGTCCTCAAGCATTCTTAGTCCTGCAGTAAGGGAAAGGAAGAGCTTCTGCTCCCAGAGCTGAGTGAGTGCTGCTGTCTGTGTGAACAGAGTGCATCTTGGAAGGGCACTCGAACAGGAGAGGCAGGAGGCCTGGCACAATAAATCCCTCCTTCTGGGCCTTGTCACAGAACTCCGCATAAAGTAGATTACATTTTTCTTCTGAGGAAGAGTTCCTAGTGTCTCTGGTGCCAGTCCTGAAATCCTGAGATTCTCCACCGGGACGGCCATCTAGGTCAGCTTCCTCACCATGGGCCTAGGCCGCACAAGCACAGTGCTTAAAAGGCCTCTCCAGAGGTGAAAAGGATGTGGCTCGTTTTCGCTTTGCCAGTGCCTCTGAGCTTTTAGTGTTACTCTTATTATATGGTTTTCAGTTCTGGTTGCAGAGATTTCTTTGAGAAGGGAATATTTCCAGTTACTGTCCTTTCATTTCATGAAAAGAAATATTTAAGAGCATTAAGGTGATCTCAGCAGCGGAACAAGCCTGGCTGTGGCCATTTGAGGCCAGAGATGAAAGAAACGGAGAAGATGGCTTTATGGCGAGTGACCCTGGATTGTGTGTACAACAAAAACAAGGCTTCTCCGTAGCTATGTGTACTCGGAGTGAATACCTTCAAAACCTCCGGGTGCACTGGGGCAGTGTTTAGAAGGTAGTTACCTCCCGGCTGGTCTGTGGTGAGTGTGAGCTGCTGGGTGGTACTGCTGTACGTAAGGACGAGAGAGTAGAGTGTGGCCGCTTTCACCCAGCTAGCTAACCCTCTAGGAAGCTGTGCGCACTACTTTCCAAGGGGAGAAAGGGGCAGCAGAGACTTCAGGTATTAATTCTGCTCGATGCTTTCCCACGTCTGAACGGACCCTTTTCAGTGTGCCAGGTTGCTGCTCAGGGGATCTGTGTATGTGTAAATCTTTTCTAAGACAGAGAGTAACTACAGGAATGATTTAGAAAGAATGGATAAAGAAAGTGTGGTATTCCTATACAATGGTGAGTACTACTTTGCCATAAAAAGGATAAATGAGTTATTTGTGGAAAAATGGATGCACCTTGAGACCATAATGTTACGTGAAATAAAACAGACAGAAACTTAAAAATCACATGATCTCTCTTATATGAGAAACCGAAGGTATAAAAAAGGACAAAATAAGAGAGATAGATATTAGGAGATAGGGAGATAGATCTTTTGCAAAAGGAAAGGGGGCCAACAGATGGGGGAAGAGAAAGGAAAAGGGATTATGATGTGTTACGTACATACTAATAAAAAATAAAAATTGAGAAATAGGGGCCAGGGATTTAGCTCAGCAGCACTGTGCCTGCCTCGAAAGCACAAGGTCCCAAGTTTGATCCCCGGTACCAGAAAAAAAATAAAAGAAAAAAAGATCACCACAGGGCCACTATATGATCCACCCCATGTTTCTGATGCGCCACCTGCTGGGCAGTTAGGGAGTCAGCTCACAGTGCCTGGCACAGGACACGCCCCAGGTTGCCTTGGCGTTTTTCTGTTTAAGTATTTGATATAATTCGGAGCTAGAAGGTACTTGCTTCCAAAATTAACTTTCTACATTTTAAGATGAAATCTCCACTGTATAATCCGAGAGGAGCCAAGGTCCTGTCTGTAGGGACGTAAATCATGACCAGTAATAACTTTGCCAGCCTGTTAAATGAAGATCTATTAAAATGTGCCTAATATAATCCTAGGTCTGATTCAGATACTAGTAAGGAGTGTTTTACTAAGGAAATGAACACAATTCATAGTGCTATCTAAAAATATTAATTACCCTTATTCATATCAGTCAGTAGTCAGCAAGAGCCCAAGTGCCTGGTAAGTTTGCTGATCTCGGCTAGGAAATATAGAAGGAACTTTTGTTTCCTGAAACACACGGTGCAAGGTATTTTGTTTGACAGAATTTCCCAAGTGCGTTTTCAGCTTGGTAACAGCACAGTGTCCTACCGATTAGTAGAGGAAAAGCCCTCTGCAGTGAGAGCTGTGGTCTGGAGAGCTATGCAGAGTCCGCGTGTGTGAGACGCAGCTGTGTGCGTTCAGGGGCGAATTTTATCCGTGAGTCAGAAAGTCTTAACATTAAGTACTTAATGTTCTGGTCCTACTCAGCTTTTGAATTTTGAAAAGATCTAAAGACATAAATAAAAGGAATTAATATCTGTGTAGAACTAAACAGGATTCATTTTAATGGTCATTTATTTCACTGTATCTGGATTTCTGACCAGTAATCATTGAGTCCTAAACTCAAGTTTGGCCTATATGCATTTGAAAGGCTCTTTTGGGAGCAAGTGCCCTCCCTGGGGCTTAAACCCAGGCCCTCACATAAGCTAGGTGAGTGCTATGCCACTGAGCTACACCTCCAGCTGCTCTTTTATTTTTTGAGACAAGACTGGTGTCAGGGGCCAGGGATTTAGCTCAGTGGTTCCGGCGCCTGCCTCGCAAGCCCAAGGTCCCGAGTTTGATCCCCAGTACCAAAAAAAAAAAAAAGATTGGTGTCAAACTTGTGATCCTCCTGCCTCTGCCTCATCCTCCCAAGTAGCTGCGATTACAGGTGTGTGCCACCACTCTCAGAACTAAGGGCCTTTTCACCAGAGCCAGAGAGGGTCTCGTAACAGTTTCTAAAATAACTAAAAACTTGATAAACCCTGGTGGCTAACAATAAACAATGAAGTGCCAGATCTGTGAGACATCATCAGTATCCTTGAGACCAGTAGCCCTTACCCAGGAAAGTTTAGGCTGATGCCATAGCAGTTGGAACAGGGCAGTGCACGGAGGTCTTGGTGGGGGTGGCCACAGGACAGAGGAGGCAGGACTGCAGCGGAGCCCATGGGGAAAGCCAGGGTCGCCCAGCCAGCATCTGGAAGGCCCAGGAGGAGGTGGAGGGAGAGGCCTGACGGGCCTGTGTGGGCCTTGGTGGGTTTCTGGGCCTGAGCAAGGATAAGGAGCTTTTCCAGGACAGTGGTTCTGGTCCCAGCAGTCCTTGGATAGTGTGCCACTGCCGCTGCCTGTGGTGATCTGCGGGCCTCCTCATCTGCGGCTGTGTGGAGTCCCCAGGGCCCACAGCTGAGGAGGGCTGTGCTGTCGCACTCCCGGGCCTGGGAAGTTCTGTTCTCTCCCTGTGTCCGCCTTCCTGGAATTCTCTTGTGCACATCTACCCTCTTCCATCGCCACTTCCGTGCACGCATGACCAGCTTTCCTGAGTGGGCTCCCAGCCCCTTTCCACACCTCCACCTTCACCTCCACTTAGTTTGATGCTCTTTGGTTCTTTTTTTTCCTGACAGAATAGTCACTGTCCTTATAAAGTTTCTAAAATATAGTCTGACCTTCAGGAATAAAAAAAACTGGAACCAGGTTTCTGGTGAATAGAAAACAACAAAGAGGTTTATATTTGTGGCCACAGCTGTGTAAAGAGAACCTGCACAAGCTGGGCATGGTGGCACATGCCTGCAGTCTCAGGTGCTGTGGAGGCCGAGGCGGAGGGTTGCAGGTTCAAGGCCAGTGTTGGCAACTTAGTGAGACTTTGTCTCTAAATAAAAAGAGCTAGGGTTATGGCAGAGCATTTGACTGGCATGTGCTAGGTTCTGGGTTCAATCCCCAGGACACCCCCCACACCCAAGCATCTATGCGTGTTGTCATAGTTGGAGGTGATTTGAAAGTAGTTGCCTTTGGATAGAATGATGATGTGTGGTGCTTTTTTGCTATGTTTGTAAAGATGTTTCTTTGATGTTATATTGAACTTTTAAATGATGATGATAAATCCAACACTAGCAGATATATTGAATAACTGAAAAACCTGGGGGTTCTTTCCCACAGTTATTCCTCATAAAATTGGCCGAGTTATAGAAGGAAGTCCGGCTGATCGATGTGGAAAACTGAAAGTTGGAGATCATATCTCGGCGGTGAATGGACAGTCCATTATTGAACTGTCCCACGACAGCATTGTTCAGCTGATCAAAGATGCTGGCATCACTGTCACACTGACAGTCGTTGCTGAAGAAGGTAAGGAAGTGGTAGGTTTGTCTTCCCGGTGCTGAGCTGAGAGGCACAGAACTACAGTGATAGAACCATTTATATGCTGCGGAGTCTCATTCTTTCCCTTTTCCACTTAATGAACTGAAAAGACAGTTTATTATAAAGTTGTCTGAAGCTCAAGACAAATAATCCAGCTATTGAGTGGTGGACATTTATTTATGTGCCAGCAAAGCAAGCACCCAGGAGTGAAAGATTGGTAACACTTTTCAGATCTTATTTTCTTAAAATAATGTCTTAAGTCTCTGCTTGAGTTAAAAGCCTTTAAGCAGTACAAAGGATATCACTGTTGCTACCCAGCCTTTTATGATGGGCCAGGCCGTGAAGTACCTTTTCTTGGGGCAGGGCTTTGTTCCAGGGAGCTGCTTTATAAAAGAGAATTGGGAGGAGAGTGCAGGAAGGCCTAAAACACTGTCAGCTCTGGAATAGTGTCTTGCCTTGCTTTACCACTGCCTTTTTAATCATTAAAAATTTCTAATTAGGAACCATTTTGAATCAGTCCATGTTCTTTGTTGAGTTCCTAAGTAACCATTGTGCAATGCTCATCTCATTTCCCCTCATTTTGCAAAACTAATGAGAAGGCAAGACAGAATTTATGAAGAGCCCATCTTTAATGTTAAAGCTCTTCATTCTATGTTTATTCGTGTTCCATTTTCCCCCGTGGCCCTCTAATGTAATCAGTTTCTAGGTCTTTTATACTTCCCAAGTGCGCCTCTTTTTCTGTTCCCTTTACCCCACTGTCATGTTTTATCCCTGACATATGATATAAATCACTCTGTGTTGGGTATTCCTGTGTAGCATGAGTCCTGTGGCCTGTCCAGGGCTAGGGACATCCCTGCTCCTCTTCCCCTTCTCTGTTCTGCCCCACACTCTGCCTAGACTCGGCTGTTCTTTTCTCACATCTTCCTCCACAGAAACTCCAGCGCTCCCCCTGCTCTCTGCATGGGACGTGCTTTGTGATTTTGCTCCCACTCTGCATTTGAAATTTACCTCCCCAAGTTCTCTTGGCTCTGTCTCATGGGCCTCCAAGCGCTCCGACACACCCTTCTGGAAGGTGACTCTCCCTATTTAAGCAGTCTGCTTTTGCAGACAAAGGAATTGCTAGTGGTTGGCTCTTATACTTAGTAGGAGCTCAGTAAATATTTTTGAATGAAGGAATTTGAATTCTACTAAATAAATGAACAAAGTAAAAGTCCGGAGGTTTTAGTTCTGAGCCCTCTGTGTTGTCACCTAAACAGAGACAGCAGGAACTCAATAGAATATAGACAGAATTCACTGACACCTATGCATAGCTAGCTGAATGACCTTAAGCCACTTAACCTTTCTAATCTTTAATTTTTGATCTGTAGAGTGTAGCTAGTAGTACCTATTTGAGGGTTATTGCAGAGTTCAAAAGTGAAAATGTATATAAGCCACAAAAATACCGTAAGGTGTTCATCTAATGATAGCTGCCATTGTTTTACCTGCATGCCTGCCTCATTCAGGTCTCTGCTTAAATCTCACCACATAAATAATTGTGTGTTATTTTTCTCTTGTTGCTGAGACAAAATACCCAAAGTTAAAGGGGAAAGGGTTTATTTAGTTCACAGTTCGTAGAGGTTTCAGTCCGTAATCAACAGTTCGTGGCAGAAGAAGGCCGCAAAAGCAACAAGGGACCTCAACAGCATCTTTCTGCCCCTTTTCTCCCATCCAGCCTATGGGATCAGGGCGGTGCCAAACCAGTCACTCATGGGGTTTAGTAATCACAGCCCTTAATCCCAGCTCACACACTCCAGATTCAGCCCCACCTTACATCTGCATGAGGCTTTGGGGGGATGTCTAGACACAGGCCATAACAGTAACATTTAGCATGCACTTTCTATGTGAGAAGCGCTGTTCTCACTCTTTAAGTACTTCACACATACTAACTCATTTACAACAATGACGCTAGGTAGGCAGCACCATTTCTTACGTGGCAGATGAAGAAACTGTTGCAGAACAGTTAGATAGTTTGCCTGGGGTCATAAAACTCCTAAGTAACAGAGGCAGTGTTTGGATCAGGCAGTCTGACTCCATACTTTTCCCTGGCTCTGGGGATGCTCATGCGAGGCAAGCACTCCAGCTCTGAGCTACAACCCCAGCCCAGAACCTGCACTTCTGACTCCTGAGCCTCCTCCACAGTAGTGTCTCAGACACTCATCCCCTGCCTTCTCCATACTCCGCTTCCCCTCACCCCACTTTACTTTTCTTCATTGTGCTTGGCTCTGAGATTGTTTTTATCGTCTATGTCTTCCACTAAAATGTAAAGTCATATGATTCATAAAGTTAGAATTTTCATGTCCACTGCTAAACCTCAAGGGTCTAAAATGTTAGGCACATAGTAAGTGCTCAGTAAAATGTTTTTGAATAAAAAATTCTTTAAATATTATTTAAATGTGAACCTAGTCAAATTTCTTTATCTCAGTGACTTTATCATGGTCTGTGTAACCTGTATTTTAGCCTTAACGTTTGTTCTGTGGCTTATAGGATAAAGCAAGCCCCTGTGAAAGCAAGCCCCTGTGCCATAAAAAATAACACTTCAAGGTCGTTGTAGAAATGATGTTCATAGTACACTAACATCCTCACGCCTGGCTTGCAGTACACACTGATCGAAGGGACTCGAAATGGGAGGCCTAGCCCCCCTCTAGCAGTAGTGTAGATCAGTCAGACCATCTACGGAAAAGGACCAGAGGGTTTTTATCCCCAATCCATCTCAGACAAGTATTTTTAAAATACAATAAAAATTAAAAATTAAAACAAAGACCTAAAATTATTCTGTCCAATTGTTCTAAGATCTTCTAAATTCTTACTTCCAGCATCCTTACTTTCTGCTGACTAACCCCTAAGCCACACTTTGAGTAATCCTGGAATAGACAGTTCAGTAGAAAAATCACCATGTCTTTCTCTTAGTGTACTTTTGTTTTTCAAAAACTTACCACTAATTGTTGATGGTGCTCATTCTTTTTTTTCATTCATCTTAAATTAAGTAAAAGCTGCCTGTGACATTCTGGTCCAGATACTTCTGCACAGGCACTTGAGGTTTCCTGTGTGATGTTAGTCACGGTTCAGGAGAAATAGAAGGGTGGGCAGAACCTCTTCAGAGACATGTACTGAGAATGTGTTTCGTATGTCAGCACCGCTTCTCTATACACAGTCACATTATTTTATTATACTCTAGGTTTTTATTACACTATGAAAACATTCAGAATCCCTCATTTTTCTCAGGGAAAAATAGAAAGCCTCCTTTGTGTCCGTAACAGTCTCATTCATGGAGTTTGTAAGTCTTCCAAGTTCCACACTGAATTCAGCATAAACTTTACCTGTACTACGTCAGGTGAAATTTGTGTATCAAAAGCTGTCTTCAGAAAGCACAGGTTCCGATCACCTCTTCCCGCCCCTCCGGCCCCTCTGCACCCCCATTCCTGTTATGGTGGTGAAGGGCGTCGACATGGATAAAGAGTTGTGTTGTTCGCTCTGTCCTTCCCTTCCTAGTGTCCTGCCCTGTCTGAAACTCTCAAACCGCAGCCTGACTTGGGGCCAGCCCCACTCCATGGCCTTCCCTCCCTCGCCTGCGAGGTTTTGTTCTCAAGTGCGCATAGAAATCAACTAGGTCTGTAGTGTCTGCTAACCAGGAAGAAACTTTTATTCTATATTATGTTCTCAAATTGATTTCTTCTTTTTTTAGGGGCGGGTCAGGCCTTGTTTGATTTATTTTTGAGAGTGAATATAAGTTACCAAAGACTTAATTGGGATGATTCTGGCAGTATTGGCATAGTTTTATTTGCTTTCCATTTATTTATCTGCTTATTCCCATTTGTCTCCATATTCCACTCTCATTTCTCTCACTGCTCCCAGTGGCAACCATTCTAGTATGTTTTTTTTTTTTTGGTACTGGGGATTGAACTCAGGTCCTTGTGCTTGCGCAGCAGGCGGCGAAACTACTGAGCTAAATCCCCAGCCCACCATTCTAGTATGTTTTATGTGCATTTTGGTATGCCTTTTACAATCTACTTTTCGTTGTGTTAGCGTTTATGAGTTATATAAGTGGTCTTGGGTCATAGATTTGTATGCTGGGTTCCTCCTCAGAGACGTGGCTTTGTGTTTCTGTTGCTGTTTGCAGTGCTGGGGGTCGAACCCAGGCCTTTGCTCACGCTGGGCAAGCAGTCTCCCTGAACTGTGCTCTCAGGCTTTTCCCCAAATTAGGATATAATCCTCACATACGATAAAATTTGTTACTCTAATGTGTTCAATTCACTGTTTTTTGTGTATTTACAGGGTTGTGCAGCCATCGCCAGTAATTTCACATTTTAGCACCCCAGAAAGACTCCCATGCCTATTAGCCATCACTTCCCGTTCTGCAGCCCCTGTCCCTGGGCAGCCTTCGGTCTTTTTGTCTCTGTGGATGTGCTGCGCATTTCATATAGAGTCATGTGGCCTTTTGTGTCTGGCTGTTTTCACTTGGCAAAGTGTTTTTCAGGTTCATCCTTGCTATAAATACTGTGTAGCATTTATAACATCATTCCTTTTCATCACTAATAATCTTCCTTTATGTATATGTACATTTTGCTTACATGTTAATCACTTGGTAGGCATTTGGGTTTTCTGCCTTTTCACTCTTGTGAATGATGCTGTTGTGAATATCAGTGTGCACAGTGTTGTGCTGTGTGTGTTTTCATTTTTGTTGTGTGTACCTAGGAGTATAATTGTTCGGTCATATGGTAATTTTTGGAAGAACTGCCAAGCTGTTTTCCCCAGCAACAGCATTTTGTATTCTCACCAGTAATACAGGAGGCTTCCAGTTTCTCCTCGCCTCTCCAACACTTACGGTTTTGGGGGTTCGGTTTTCATTCTAGAAGGTGTGAAGTGGTCTGTGTCTTTGATTTGTATTTCTGCGGTGCATGTGCTTGTGGGCCATTTGTGTATCTTCTGCAGAGAAATGTCTACTTAAATCTTTCACCCATTTATAACTCAGTTTTTGTCATTTTTATTGTTGGATTGTAGGATTTCTTTATATATTCTGAATACTAGATCTTTATCAGATAAATGGTTTGCAAGTATTTCCCCCCCACCCCCCACCCCCCACTTTTCAGATGTCTTTTTACTTTCTTGTTACTGACCTTTAATGTACAAAGTTTTTTGAGTTTGGTTTTTTTTTTTTTTTTTGAGAGGGGAGGGGTTTGGTACCAGGGATCGAACCTGGGTCCTTGCGCTTGCGCAGCAGGCGGCAAAACCACTGAGTTAAATTCCTGGCCCTATACAAAGTTTTAATGGGATGAAATCCAGTTCATTTATTTTTTTTCTTTGGCTGCCATGCTTTGCTGCCGTAGGATCATGTGGTTTTAAGATTTATCCACATGGCTGGGTGAACATAGATGATCACTTCGAGCTGCTTGACGGTTTCCAAAATGTTTATTCACCACATGCCACCTGTCCACTTCCCCGTGGACAGCCACACTGGCTCCATCTGCAGAGTATCACACAGTCTGCATTTGTGTTCCTTATAAAACAGGGTGAGGACTTCTGGGGGTACACCTGCTAGATCAAAGCACGCTTATATGATTAGTTCAACTCAACACTGTCAGATTGCTCTCCGTAACTGCTGCATCCATCCGTACTTCCCCCAGTAAAACACTGGGGATTTCTTCCCTACCTTTATATCCCAGCCAGTACTTGACATTACCAGCTTTTGAGTTTGGTAAAGCATGGGAAGTATTATCTCACTGTCATTTAATTTTCATTTCTCAAACTATCCATGAAGTTGAATATCTCTTCTTATGCTTGGGGTTTTTCTCTTATGAATTGCCTGCCTGTTCATACTTTTCATTTATTTTTCTTTTGGGATTTCTATTGTTTTCTTGTTGGTATTATGGTTTTTTTGTGAATTATACAGGCATTTGTTCAATTTTATTTTAAAAAGTACAAATATCTTTTCCTTGTGTCATGCTAACTTTGACCCATGGTACCCATGTTATACTGAATCTTTTAGTTTAGATGTTGTCAAATGTTTTACCTTATGGCTTGAGCTTTTGAGGTTTTGAAGTAAGTCATCCTTTTACTCTACATCACACATTCCCCTTATATTGTCTTCTGTTACATTTATTCTGTTGCATTTAGATCTTTAATTAATTAATTAATTAATTTATTTATTTATTGGTACTGGAGATCAAACTTGGGCCCTTGCGCTTGCGAGGCAGGCGGCACAACCACTGAGCTAAATCCCCAGCCCTAGATCTTTAATTTATTTGGAGCCTACCTCTGTATATGGTTTTGGAAAGAATTCAGTTTTTCTTTCATTCCTATCATGAGCCACTTTCCCCACATCAACCACTGTACCTCCTCCCCCCATTGACTTGTGCATCTCTCCTATACATTAACTTACCCTATAAATGTTTAAGATGGATAGATTATTAGACATAGAGATATATACACAGATATCACATATACTCAGAATTGTTTGTCTGTAAATTTGCATTTATCATTATTCCATGTGAAATTTTAGAGCAAATTATTAAGCTCCTCCAAAAAATCTAATTTTATTGGGATATATTGAAATATATATATATATGTATACACATACATACATATATATACTCTAAGATTACTTATATTTTAAAACATCCAAGTCATCTCACCTAACAGAATGGGATATCTCTCTAGTTTTTCAGATCATCTTTTATGCCCTTCAATAGAGTCTTAGTTTTAGAAAGTTCTCTCATGGGGTCCTTATTTACTCTGGATAAAACAAATCTTAACCCATTAATGGTTGTTACTATAGTTTACTGTGGATTTTGTATGTATCTTCTGATAATATACTTAGGTATTTATGCACAATAGTGGAGCAAAGACTGTCATGCTTGTTGAGAGAGGGAGAGATATACTTAACCCACTTGTTTACTATTTGGAAACTTTGGATAAAATACAAAGAGAACAGGCCAGATTGACATCATGGAATAAATAAATTTAAGAAGTAGATTAGCTTCTAACACAGAAATAAATTGGAGGAGGTCCATAGCATGGGCTGAGGACCAAAAATGAAAAGAATGCCAATAAGTTTTTAACCATGATGAAGACATGAAACATGGAACTTAAAAAGTAAGCATCAGCTTGTACCTTTTGCCTAGAGGTGGTGTCTCTCCTCCTTACCGGAAGGTGGAGCAAAACTTGAAAGTGATCAGCTTATTTATGCTGTCCTCTGATATCAATTAGGCTAGCCAAACTCATAAAGCCAAATAGGTATTTATGTTGGACTTATATGGAGGTACAAGTATTTCTCCCAGTCATCTTGTTGGTAGATACAATTTTCCCATCAGTTTCCATCCCCTGCGTAGTAACCATGAATTTACAGTGACAGGAAGAGGTTTCAAGTCTATAATGAGCTCTCGAGCATAGAGCTGGATCACTTGAAACTGACACAGCCAGTCAGCAAAGGTGGTGGATACAGGGTGATAAAGATGGGGAGAGGCCACAGTCCAGCAGAAGAAGGGGCTGCTGAGCCAGCTCACAGTGTGGTCAGATGCTGGTGGGACACTGACCACCGTGTGCTTAGGAGCCATAAAGGAGGTGACATTTTGAACAGCAGGTGATGTGGGAAGGCAGGAGTGACAAGCTGAGACAGTGTCTTAACATGCAGCATAAAGCCACTGTAGCTGCTTAAGCGTGTTTCAGTCTGCGTGTTAGAACTGCAATCCTGGAAGCAGAATGAAAGCCAGATTGGTGGCAAGGAGACCAATTAGAAGGCCAACTGGTAGCTCCTGAAACTAATTAGGAAAATAAAATTCATGATAGCTCTACTATAAAAGAGCAACAGATTTGTTCCCTACCACTCCCAAGAAAAAAAAGTTTAGCAGCCTGTTCCACTCCCATCCCACCCTGCCTTCCTGGACACCAGGCATCGAAGCAGAATCACCTCTGTGCAGGTGTGCAGAAGCTTCAGCTACACCCCCAGGTCTGCTGCTCCTTGCTGAAATCCATGTTGACATCCAAACCCAGCAGCCACAGAATGTTCAGAGTCCCCAGGGCCCGTGGCTGACCATATACTGTTTCTCTGTCCTACCATTTTTCACTCTGCCTATTTCGCTTCCAGTTCCAAGACACTGTTAAATAAGAACACATTGTGTTTTCAGTCCCAAGAACATTCAAGAGACACAATCCAAACCATAAAAGTGGTACATATAATAGAGCCTGAAGTTTCAGCTTCCTCAGTAGAAATTGCTTCCTGACACTCATATCTCTTATATTTAATGTCAGACTTTTTCCATTGCATTCCAAGATTCAGTTCATATATCTTTCCATGTGGCATCCTAACCTAAAATGCATTGAACATTTCTGCAAAGTAAGGGAAATATTTCAGACTGGATACTTTAAGAGAAATGTAACTTCAAATGAGACATATGATAATGATGACAGTTGTATACTTTTTTTTTTTTTTTTGGTTCCAGGGATCGAACTTGGGTCCTTGTGCTTGCGCAGCAGGCAGCGAAACCACTGAGCTAAATCCCCGGCCCCCGATGACAGTTGTAATAGAAACCTTTTATAGTGAATATTGCCAAGCACTGCTTCTAAGAATGTACACTTACAAATTCATTTGCTACAATAACCCAATGAGATAACTATGATTCCATTACAGATATGATGATTAAAAGTACAGAAACTGTAAGTAGTTGCTCAAAACCATATAGCTAGTAAGTGATGGAGTCAGGCTTAGAATTTCCTATCTTGCTTCAGAGTTGGTGGTTGTAATCACTAAGCTGTCTGTCCTTTAAATATCCTGGGCTTTGATATTTGTACAAACTGAGATGTTCAAAAGCTTCAGCTTTCAGAAAGTGAGTCTAGCCAGGTGTGGCAGTGCACACCTATGATCCCAGCATGCCCAGCGCTCAGGAGGCTGAAGCAGGAGGATCACGAGTTTGAGGCCAGCCCTGCAACTTAGTCTCAAAAAAAAAAAAAAAAGTCTGCCAACCTTAAGAATCTCTTCTAACTGGCATCCCCTTTGACTCCCATCTAGCTCTAATGCAGGCAGTTACTGTGCTTGGCTATGAGATTTGCCTTCAAGGAACAGCAGAGGATTCAGCGCTGTTTGGAATGATATGTAAACATGTTGCTCTTTCACCTGTATTGTGTTCTTAGGAAACAGAAGCAGCTGAAGCTCTCTAAACATTTGCCAACACTCAGGATGATTTCATAATCTTTGGTGCTAGTGTCAGGCAGAATAGTAGCTCCTTTATTAAAACGTGGGTTCAAAGATGTGTGAGTAGTTTGCAAACTGGCCTCTGTGTTCCAGATTCCCGAGGCCTGTCACTGTCACCTAGAATGGCTTACCGATTAAGAAACAGGCATATGATCTGGAAACCAACAGATCGTGCCTGGAGCTCTGTCTTCTAGATAAATATGACTGCATTTCTGGCTCTCAGGTTGCACGAGTGACCAAAAGGAGGAGGACCATGGGAAGCAGGAGTATGCCTCCTGTTCTCTTGAAACATGAGCATCAGTCAAAGCCAAAATGGGAGAGATACTACTGTCCAGACATCTGGCCACAGTGTGCGCCATTGTTTCACTTTCCTAGATCCACTTGGCCTTCACATTTTCCTGTGCAAATCCTCATTCTGTTTTCTCATTTGAATAGAGCACCATGGTCCACCGTCTGGAACAAACTCCGCCAGGCAAAGCCCAGCACTGCAGCACAGACCCATGGGACAGGCACCAGCCAACCATGTACCTGGGGACAGGTGGGACTGTTCTCCTCAGCCTTGGGGTTTTTCTCTCCTCTCGACCCCTGACACCAGCTACGCAGAAGGCAGCTGCGGAGGTCAGGAGGAGAGCATGTGTGTGTCCTGCCCTCGGCTGCCTGCCCTGTGTCCAGCAGCGCCCGCCCCCGGGCACAGCATCACCATCCAGCCTGACAGGAGGGTTGGAAGGAAGCAGGGTAGCCCCAGACCTCAGAACCGTGTTTCTCTCCTTTTCTGCTGAAAATATTAGTATAAAACAAAAACTAGATTTCTAGAAATTCAGCATCTCCCGAGGCACCAGTGTTGCAGGAGAGTCGTTTCTCACTGTGACAAGGGTGCTTTACCTGCCCTCTGGCTCAGTTCTTTGAGTCCAGGTGTTCTGCATGGAAACTGCACCAAGACACTCTTTTAAAGAAATGGGGAGGTTGGGGACGGTAAGTTTTGCCCGAGTCAATGATCAGGGTCTCTCTAGCAGCTCTCGCTCTAGTAAGTCTGTCTTTCCAGCCCTTTGTCAGAGGGAGAATGGCAAGGATTCATTCTCCAAGAAATTAATGTGCTTTTCCTTTTCAGAAGCTTTTTATTTTCTCAGTTCAGAGAGTGACTTGACTGCTGTCTTACAGAATTGCCCTGGAAGGTGAGATGGGGAAGGACCCCTCCGGCTCTTACAGACACTCGTGGTCTGACCATAAGCCCCTCGCACAGCCTGACGCCGCTGTGATGTCAGTGGTCGGCAGCCGGCACAGTCAGGTAAACCAGCGCTCCGATAATGTGAGTTGCTCTGTCACTGACATTGCCGATTTTTACTGCACATGAGCTCAGGTAAATTTGTTTCCAAAATTAATCATTCTTGCGGGCCTGCTCTGTTTGATACTTGGTTAGCTTCCATGAGAGGATATAAAGAATGAAGGAAAAGTATACTTGGGAACAAAACTGACCCCTTGATCAGATACTTACAGGCACATAATGTTGTAGCTAATTAAAATAGGGGGCTTTTGTTTGTTCATTTTTCAGAAAAATTACTCAAATCTCCTTATTAAAGGAAGCATTTTCTAAAACTCTGTTGTCTTCCATTGTACATTAACCAACCAGGAGACATATAATCTTTAGGCTGTGTTAATAAAGATTAAGTAACCCTTCGACCCAAGCTTGCATCCTTTTGGTGCAGAAATGCACATGGAGTGCCCAGGATCCTTCCTGCCAGCCGTCAGGTAGTCAGTCGTTCCTCACAGGTACTGGAGCATCCCCTGCGAACTTGTTTCTCTCACTTCTCTCCCGGCAGAGCCTGGGCTGCTACCCTGTGGAGCTGGAGCGCGGCCCCCGGGGCTTCGGGTTCAGCCTGCGAGGCGGGAAGGAATACAACATGGGGCTGTTCATCCTCCGCCTTGCCGAGGACGGCCCTGCCATCAAAGACGGCAGGATTCACGTGAGTGGGCTCCTGTCTGCAGCCTCTGCTTCCGGCTCTAGGCCAGAAACGTCTAAAAATAATTGCTTCAGAGGGAACACAGAACCCTCCTAAATCTAAGAGGCAGAACTTTTCCGTGACAAAGACTAAAAGCCGGTGCTCCTCCTCCTTCTCGTGCTTTTAACCCCCGCTGGGTGCCCGGTTCCCTCCAGCGAGCTCGCCTGCCCTGCAGCTGTGCTGCTTTCTCATCTTGGTCAGTAAGCAGTCATTTCTCGTTACTTGTGTAGCGAACATCTGAGGGTAAATGGATTAATAAATAAAGTACTTTCATCTTATTAAGGCTTGAGAAAGCCAGGATAAAACAGAATCTTTAGTTTCTTCCAAGAAAAAAGCCGAGGGTTTTCTCCTCTTAGCCACCTGTAGTGGTAACCAGGGGTGAAGTTCTGGGTCTCCCAACCTTCATTACTATTTGAAGAACTAGATTCACATTAGTAATACTCTCCACTAGGTGTTCTGAGCTCTCGAGCACTTCAGCTTTGCACAACACAACTGCAGCACAAAACTGGTTATAGATCTGGTTTTCCCTTCATCTCTCTCTTTTTTTTTTTTTTTGGTACCAGGGATCGAACTCGGGTCCTTGGGCTCGCGCAGTAGGCGGCGAAGCCACTGAACTAAATCCCTGGCCTCTTTATTTATTATTTATTAATTTATTTTGTGGTACTGAGGACTGAACCCATGGCCTTTGCACTGAGCCACATCCCCAACCCTTTCTCCATTTTTTATTTTGAGTCAGGGTCTTGCTAAGTTACCCAGGATGTGCTAGGCTTGAACTCTGACATCCTCCTGGCTCAGCCTCCTAGAGATCTGAGATTTTAGGCACCACACCCAACACTGTCCTCAATTTTTAAAAAGTTAATTCACTGCTATTCAGTTAGGTACACAATAAAAATTTTAAGTTCTAGACAGTCTTCCCCTTACCACCCAACAGAACGTCAGATTTCTTCCCTCTAGCATCAAAAGGCATCAGCGAAAGAGAATCAAAGACACATGATCAAAGCCAGGCACAGTGTTAACACACATGCAATCCCAGAAACTCAGGAGGCTGGGGCAGGAAGATCACAAGTTCGAGCCCACCCTAGGCAACTTAGTGAAATTCTCTCTCAAAAAAGGCAGAGGACGTAGCTCAGCATATAGTACTTACCTAGCATGCACATATCTGATTCAACTCTAAGGACTACCAAAAAAGGGCAGGGGGATCTGATTAAGATTTAGGGAAGTGTTCAGGGTAAGGTGAGAAAGAGTTGAATAGAAAAGGTTTGTATTAGAGAATAGTGTCATACTTGAACCCAGGGCCTTTGCACTGAGCTACAGCCCCAGCCCTTTTTGTTGTTTGAGTCAGGGTCTCATTAAGTTGCTAAGTTGCCCCAGCTGGGCTCAAACTTGTGATCCTCCTGTCCCAGCCTCCCAGAGTTCTGGGATTACAGGTGTGTAACGCATCCAGGTGTGTCTGACATATATTTAACACAAAGCAGAATCAGGTCAGTTAGAAAATTGAAGAGCCTGTTATCTTCCAGGCAACGTGTGTTTTACCTCGTATTACTTTTAGTCTCTGTGAGGGAGGTGGCACTACCTCTATACAGATCTACAAGTGAGCTTGGGAGACTAAGTCACTTGCTGAGATGACTTGGCATGTCAGCCTGTGGCTTGGGTCCCTTTGGCTTCAATTTCATCAGGAGGCATAGAGTTCCTAACAGTTGTAAGATAATGCAAGCCATGTGTTGAAATGTTATTTTGTAAATGCATTGTATTTTTAGGGACTGTTTTTTAAACTACAAGATTGCTAAAAGGCAGTAGGCTGTGTGTGTAAACTGGGGATTGAACCCAGGGCTACATACTCAGTCCTTCTTAGGGATACAAGGGTCTAAATAGCCAAGGCTGGGCTTGAATTTTCAGTCCTTGTGCCTCAGCCTCAGACTGCTGAGACTAGGAGCCTGTGCCTTTGTCTTCTCCTTTGACTGTTCCATTTTTTTCTCACTTTCATTTTCTATTCTCTCCTCCTCTCTTGTCCCTTATAGTTTTATTTTTCAATAATAACAAAACAATTTGAATCTTTATTATACTTATCAAAAGATGCTTCCTGGACCGGGGATTTAGCTCAGTGGTTTTGACACCTGCTACGCAAGGGCAAGGACCCGAGTTCAATCCCCGGTACCAAAAAAAAAAAAAAAAGATGTTTCCCTATTTTATTTTTATTACATTTAAATTTTTAGAGTAACTTAAAATGACAGCAGAATGTCTGCATTTCCTTCTCAGGTGCCTTTTAAAAACCTTTAGTTTCTCATAGCTCAGTATCGAACCCCTCCCGCAGTACATCGTAAAGCCACAGCTCCCCTCCTTTCCCTCATTTGGTCTTAAACAAAAATGACACCTGGTGGCAAGTCTGTTCAGTTACAAGCTTCATTTGCAGTTTTATAGACAGGTTTGGCCAGTTTAAGCCCAACAATGTGACTGAAATTAACTATAACTCAACCATGTTTTATGAGATACACCTGAGCATGTTCCAAATACTACTTTCTGTACTTATAAGCAGGATTATTTATCTAGTACTAATTTATCATTGGCATTTCCTCATGAAAGTGACTCTACCAAGACTTAGCAAGGGAAGTCTAGGCATTGGCTTTTGTTTCATTTAGTCTGGATAGTGAAGTTTTTTTGTTGTTAATTATCTTAATTTTCTCCATCCTGTTATCTTTACTGTCTTAGTGTTTTAGTTCATTTTATATGTCTGGCTTACTCTGTTTCCTTACTTGAACTGAAAACCTGAAAGAGTTGGAAATAGGTAGTTTGTGTCTCACAGTCTAGAGGCCTGGAAGGCTAAGGCTAAGGGCACACGTTGATGGGTGTCCAGCTGAGCGCTGAGGCACACACAGCATGGTGTGGAGACAGCACGCCTGCCACTTCTTCAAGAACCCACTAATCCACAGCGGGGTGAATCAACCAGTCACCACCTAAGGCCCCACTTCCAAATGCTGTTAACATTGAATTTTGGGAATTCCATTTCCAGTACGTGCATTCAGGGGGGCGTTCACATCACAGCAGTATTAAATTCATCGGTCTTGTTTCTGATATCCTTCACTAGCATCTTTTTCTTTTTAAATACAGTTTCACACAGTTTATGTGGTATTTTGCATTGTGTAGAATGGGATATAGACTACAGTTAAATCTCCATACTAATGTGATTTATAACTTGAAAAATAACAATTATCTGAGGTTGGTGTGCAGTCAGTCACTTTTTAATCTCCCTAACTCTCAACTCCAGGAGGTAGGTACTGTTATCCTCGTTAGCAGAGGAGGAGGTGAGGCCAGAGCCCAAAAGGACCAGAATGGACCCACAGACATGGACTTAGGTGCCAGGCTGTGTCTAGATTCAGAGATGGCCCACCCTATCAAAGGATTACGGAGTCCTTTCTGTTACATTACTTTTGGATTTAGAAAACTCATAAATATTTGCTTTTTAGACTGTTAGTAATGTTCTATAGTTTAGTCCTATTTTGAAACCAGTACCCTTCAGTTGCATTGTCACCTTGAGATTCTAAAATCACTAATAACATTATCTTTAATCAAGTCCTTTGCAAAAGTTATACTTGATTTTCCATGTTTATTCCAGTGAATAACAATGGTACTAAATCATCTTATTCTGATCCCTAGTTTTGTTTTCTAGGGAAATGCTTTCCCGCTAACATCACTGTGAGCTAGCAACTGCTTATAAATAAGTGTTGATATCAAACTCTTCACCAAGCTTCATTCTTTTAGAATTTTAACCTCTGAATTTGTCATTTAGCTAAGGCTTCATTTACAGACAGGATGTAGGAGCAGCACAGAGAAAAGGCAATTCTCTCAGAGAAGGCGTTAGGAAACTGAAGATTCTGCTCACGATTAAAAGTACTCTTCACAGTTTGATCATTCAAATACAGCTTTGCGGTATCATTTGATTTTAGAAACTTTACCTCTCTTTCCTGCCTAACTTTTGGTAGAAAACTTAAATTTTTTTTTTCTTATCCAATCCTGGGCATCGAACACAAGGCCTTATGAATGTTAGAGAAAAGTTTTTGGGGTTTTTATTTTGGTGGTGCCTGGGGACTGAACCCCAAACCTTATGCATGCTGTGCATGCTAGGTGCTTTACCTAGAATTTGATTCTTGCTTTTAAGATGCCCAGATCCCAACTTAGTAACCATACAAAACTTTCCCATGTAGGATTTTTATAAAGTAAAACTGTACATTGTCTCTCCCTGTCGCTGCCATCTGTCTATACATCAACTCTAGCATTACAGACATTGTGTCATTGGTTGGAGAGCTCTAGAGTTGACACAAGCAGAACTGAAGGACACAGTTTCATCTTCTTCCTGTGAATGTTCCCTGTCTAGGTTGGTGACCAGATTGTTGAAATCAATGGGGAACCTACTCAAGGCATCACACATACTCGAGCAATTGAGCTCATTCAGGCTGGTGGGAATAAAGTTCTTCTTCTTTTGAGGCCAGGAACTGGCCTGATACCTGACCATGGTAAGTAAAGTTGCTAAAAATCTACTGGTAGCTAAAAGGTTGTGTGTTAGGGAGGGGGCAGCAGAAGAAAAGGATTATCTGTTTGGATATTTTACTAGCTAATTCAGACACGAACACCAGAATCATCAAAAGCACTGACTTCCATTTGCTGGAAAAAAAAAAAAAAAAATATATATATATATATATATATAATTTTTTTTTTTGTACCAGGGATCAAACTCGGGACCTTGCACTCGCAAGGCAGGCGGTGGAACCACTGAGCTAAATCCCCTATTTTGATTTCATCAGAAAGCATAAAGTGCTTTTGTAGTGAAGTGTACCTGTACGGAATAAGAACATTAAAGGCAAACAATTTAAATGAAAAACATCAAAAATGACTTAAATATTCCAGTTTCCTCCCATTCTTGGTTAATTACATATTACCAACAAATGTGACTTATTTCCTTACAGTAAGATGTTTATCTCTTAACGAGCAAACACCCCAAGAACGTTCTGCTTTTCTGGTCACTTGTCAAAACCAAGTTGCCTCCCTAGAGATACAGAGCTGGACCTGAGACCATGTCTGTGCTCCTGGACTGGTCTTAAACTCCCTTGGTTTCACTGTATGTTTTGGGACTTTCACCGAGCTTGGAAATCACTGTTGTTTGAATCCATCAGCCTAAGAGTAAAGGCAGAACCACACCTACTTAACCCTGTCTCCTCTGGTGTCCTCACCCCCGTCACAGATCTTCTGTAGGATAAGCGTAGATATCACCTCCTACAGTCCCCCTGCAGCTTATGATTCTGACTGTATAATCTTCCACCATCTGCTTGTAAATCATACATTCCCAGTGACATCTTTGCTAACTGCGCTGATTTTTTTCATATAGTCCTAGGCTTTTTCTCTTCCTTCTTCAGGTTTGGCTCCTTCCGGTCTGTGCTCCTACGTGAAACCTGAGCAACATTAAGGCTTTCAGGGCTTTTCTTGGTCTTTCCTTAAAAAGACTTGGTAAATTTGCATGTCTTATGAATCACTTCCTTCTTTTGTTTTCTTTTTAATTAAAAAATGATGCTATTAAATACATCCATTTCTATCTTCTGCACTCTTCAGTCTCCTTTTGACATTAAATTTGATAGCTTTATGCAAGAAATTTATTTACAAATGCCCATGAACCTCATTCTGGTTACCACAGTTTCATCTCCTTTATTAGTGACTTTGATACATCCATTGATCATACCTTAATTAGCCTCATGGACCAGGTAATTTGGTCCAGTTTTATTATTTATTTCTTATATGCTTCTGATTGGGCTTTACTAATAAAGAACTTACAGATTACATATTATCTCACTAATTATACATAATTATAAAATTGAAGCATCATGTACCAAAATGTCTACCCTTCAAGTACAGATGTCTATAAACATCTGCCTTTACAGAGATATGTAAACATGTATAAACTGTGAAGATACTCAGACTTAGGCTGTTTAAGCAATCAGTACAATTCAAATAGCTGTCAAAGTTCAAAACTATGGTTCCTATTATGTAATAATGTTCCACTCAAATCACTTTTTTAGGTGATTGGGATATTAATAATCCTTCATCTTCCAATGTGATTTATGATGAACAGTCACCATTTCCCCCATCTTCACATTCTGCTTCCATATTTGAAGAGTCTCATGTGCCAGTAATTGAAGATTCTCTAATGAGAGTTCAGATATGTGAAAAGGCAGAAGAATTAAAGGACACTGTACCTGAAAAGAAAAGCACTTTAAATGAAAATCAGCCTGAGATAAAGCATCACTCTCTTCTTCAGACAAATGTGAATAAGAGGGATCCACCCAACAGTCATGGGCACAGGCACAGTGACAAGAAAAGTCTACTAAGAGTAGAAAATGGTGTTACACAGAGAGGTAGATCTGCTAGTCCCAAAAAGTCAGCTCACCGCTATTCAGAGGAACATTTGGAAAAGATTCCCAGTCCTCTAAAAAATGACCCCAAAAGAAGACCCAGAGATAGATCACTGAGTCCTCGGAAAAGGTGTCAGATCGACACCAGGGCAGGTTCTGGACAAGATCATTGCAGAACCAGCCCAAAGCAGCAGCAAAAAACTGAAGGAAGCAAAGACTTGTCAAATGCTGAAGCCAAATTACTGGACAGTGAGAGTCGCAGAGTAGCAGGCTGTGCTAGTGACAATGCTGAACAGCTCCCAGATGGGAAAGAAAAATCAGGTGCGATCAGTAAAGATCTGAAGCAGAGTCAGTCAGGAAAAGATAGAACAAGGTCTCCAGAGAAAAAAAGCAAGAGAATGGATGAAAAATCTGTTGCCTCCAAAAAGACTAGCAACACTGCTAGTAGAGAAGTGTCTGAAAATGAAAAAAGAAAGAAAGCAACCACAGGAGAAACACGTCCTGGTAAAGATAAAATAGGAGAAAATGTCCAAATATCAGAAAAGAAGCTGAAACAGGAACCTGAAGAGAGGATAGTGTTAAATAAAGTAGAAGATCACAAAGGGAAAGAACTACAGACAACTGACAAATGCAAAGAGAGTGGAAGGTTCAAACCTGAAAGTAGCTCTCCAGTTAAAAAAACACCAATAACTCCAGGGCCCTGGAAGGTGCCGAGTGCAAATAAAGTCACAGGCATGACTGGCATGGCCAAGAAACGGTTGTGACCTTCAGCATAAAACAAAGAAAAACAAGTTGTAATCTTTTCTTACTAAAAGCATTTTTCCAGAAAATCATTTTTTTTCAGAAATTCTGAAACACCTAAGAACCTTTTAATTTGCACATCAAGTTTCAAGGCTGCATGAAGGGCCTTTAGGATTGCTAAGAACCAACCATCCCTGGCTAGCTGCCCTCCCTCTCGCTAAGGAAGGAGCTGCGTCCCCACGCTCACCTGCCCGCTCATCTACATGGGTGTCTGACAAGTGACATGTTGATACTAACAGTGTGGTCACAACTCACTTTGTATTTGTGCCAAGTTATCTACTGTATAATGTCTGTTTTATCCTTCTCATTCAGTTATTTCCACAATAATGAAACCAGTTTGGCTTGGAAGTTGGTGTTCTCAATAGCATGTTGCATGTTTACAGAGAGAAATATTTGAGTCCTTGCACAAGAGATTGTTAGCTTATCATTCAAACTAACAGCTTCTGATGGAGTCCTAGTTTAAAAGTAAAACTCCCAAGCATCGTTAATTTAAAGCAAAAGGTCAAATAGTTATGCTTTCTTACAGCTTTTTTATTTTAATTTGGCTGGATAAGGTGTTTCAACTAACTGTTACAGATATTACAACTGAATGTTGAAAATGAGAAAGTCCTCTAAGCAGCAGAGTTCACGTCCCAGCTGTGTTACCCAGTTACCGAATCTCGGGTCACCCTTTCTCATTATGAAACCACAAAGAAGCATGCTTACTGTCCTTCAGAGAGAAGTTGCCAATTATCTATTTCTGGATATTTGGATTATATCTACCACTAAAATCATCAGTCTTTAATAGAAAATACATATTTGAAGAGTCAGATTATATAGACTGTGAGGGACTTAATCATGAAACCATTTCCCAGTCCATTGCCAGACACAGTAGCAACTCACATGGCAGGTGCACAAGCCCAGGTGCATAGAGCAGAACCCGGGTGGGGCCTACCCGGCACGTCAGGACAAACATGGTAGACAGTACAATGCTGGATCTTTACCTTTTAGTTACACTGACTTTCTTACTGAAAAACAGATTAAACATCTGCTTAGCTTGTACACAGTTCTCTTAAAAGTCTAAAGATGTGTGCTGAAAGGTAGCTTTTAACTCCATAAAATATGTCCAGGTTTTACAAATCCCTGAAGCAGCATTCAGTAGCATCTATAAAGGCATACTTGCAGTGTAAAAAATATTTTATGGAGTATTTAACACATTTGTTCTGTCGCCCTGAGTTCATCTTGTGGAACACACTATGTCCAGGTCCACCCTTCTGCAAATCTGACTGTGAGACGCATAGAACAGCTGTATCAGCCCTGTAGATAGCACACGCTTCCCAGAGTGAGACTTTTACAATCCTCTTTCATCCAGGACTTATTTACCCACCTACTGTAATTACTTGAATAGAGAAAAATTAGGCTTAACTGCTAATAATTTAGTAACACAGAAATGATTTATTTTCCCTATAGTCCACAATTAGTGATACAAATCCTATTTTTATCGTTGACTGTGGCATAACTTTGATGTCATATGTTGTCTGATGTGGCTCTTCCCTAAGCACCCTGTCACTGTACTGATTATATACTGACTTAGCAATGTGGCCTTGGAATGCTGAGCAAAAACATGGATGTACTGGTTGTAAATGTTTATATATGTACAGTACGTTTATATATACACTTGAGGTTCTGATTAGAGAAAGATCTGTAAATTGCTCGTTATTTTTTATATAGATATTAAAAACAAAAAACAATGCTCATGATCTCCATTTCTGTGACTTTTAGCTTTGCTTATGTTGCTTTCTACTTGTGAAGCTAGTTCTCAAGATTTTGTCCAAGTAACATTCAAAGTCCTACATTCAGAAAGATTCTTACAATCTTTACAGCTAGATTATACATATAAGAGATTTGAGTTAAATATATTTTTCACCTTTCATTGTAAAGAAAATAATTTTGCTTAATTTGCTACTAAAAAACCTTTCTTAAACTATTAGGGAGAGAAGACAGTTTGTCTTACTATTCACTAACTAGACAGTTGTACTGCTACAGCATAAGTCCCATTACCACAAGGTTGCAGAATTCTGTTTCATCAGACTGTAGCAATCCAGTGTTCTTACAGGTTGTTTTATTTACTTTAAGAATGAAGTGTTTTGACTTGATTCCATTTAACTCTTAACTTACTTCAAGACCCAGATTAATTTAATGCTCTTGAGAAAAATAAATTTCTACCTATCACTGCATGAACTCACACTAAAAATAAAACTCAGTCCCTAGTTCCCAGGCCCCCCAGTGAAGACGTTGCTCTTCCGTAAGCAACCTGTATATAACATGTTGTAGCAAAAGCTGCAGAAAGTACCTGCAAGACAGTCCCCTCTGCCTGATCTCTCAGGCAGATGAGTTTTGGGGATATTATGACATCTCACTAGAAAGACTGGGTGGCTAAGATCAAAAGCACTGTCTTCAAATGTAGTTACATCAATCCTTATGGGATTCATAAGGGTCAACTCTTATTTCAGGAGTTCTGGACCAGAAAAGCACTTGGCTTATTTTCACATGAGAATATCTTGCTATTAAGGACATAGGGCTGGGGATGTTGCTCAGTGGCACGGCGCCTGCCTCGCAAGTGCAAGGTCCCAAGTTCGATCCCCAGTACCAAAAAAAAAAAAAAGGACATAAGTTGTTTTCATGTAAAAGAGTTTCATGTTTAATATGTCCACTGTTCACAGAGTTGGGTTTAAGGAAGCAAGGAGTACTGAGATTAAACTGGAACTGAGCCCACAGTGTGCTCCTGGAACTCAAGAACACTGGTACCAACACAGCCAATCACGAAATGTGACATTCCCGCCCACAGGAGGAACGTATCAGAGCAACTTTTTACATCACCATGGCCCATGCTCCAATGCCTAAAAGCCATCTGTCCTTTTAAAATAGTAATGTTTTTATTTATCAAGGTAACTTTTCTGGTTCTGCTGTTAGGGTTTATCAGCATGGTCTACAATCTTTAGTTGGCTCGATTAGTTTAAGATAACCGTAACTTGGATGTTTTCACTGTTGCAATCCAAGTAGCATTACATATAAGAAGGAAGTGTGAAAGCGTCCCAGGATGGAATTCCAATCGGAAACCCTGAATTGTTCTCACATATACATTAAAATATAGAAACTGAATTGCTCCAAGTTAGCCTTAAACTATGTCAAAGAATCCTGTGGATATGTGTCTACTTTATAACATTTACATTAAAGCAACCTAAACAATTAGCAAATTCACAAATCTGAAGGTTCATTTTTGTCCTTAGTATAAGGACAACCATTTGTTCACTTGGGCAATACCTTATGGCAGCTTATAGGCTGAAGATACTCTGCAGGAAAGGTATAAAATTACTGCACATTTGTGACACTCAAACTTCATTATTCAACATGGCACCAGTAACTGCAAGAAGCAAAAGATTACTTAAAATTACTAGTTAGTACATGTACAAATTAGATTAAATTTAATGAATTTACTTTTTGATTTTCAAAAATGAGTTTCATTAATTTGAAAGTTTATTTTTACAGTGCATAGGTCCACTTACCTCTAAACACTATGTACCAAAAGTAAAAACATAAACCATTAAACTTGTACTTTGTAAGACATCCTTGTATTTAGAATTTTTCTACATGTCCCTGAAAGTCAAGAAAACCATATGCCAATTAGGTCTTTTGTTATGCAACTTTTCAATATATGTGGGCCACAGTCTACATATTTAGGAAATTTGTAGAGCATACTTCCACGGCAATTTTAAGAGGGATAATTTTCCTTAGTACAGCAGCAGATTTTAAAATTAAGTCTAGTTATATTTCTTACACTTTTATGGTTATGAGTATTCCAATTAAATTATGAGTAGCTTAACCTATCTGTTTTCACATCTTGGTTTAATTACTCATCCTTTGCTGGGAATCAAAAGCACAAGTCCCTGGAAGTGCTTGTACAGGGATAAATGAAGCAGTGAGGGTAGGAGAATCCACGAGTGACTGCTCTTCCATCCTAACAAAAAAAGTGCATGAATGGTAACAGACTTGAGGTCTGGTCATCCTGCACACTGCTCAGCGCCATGAAGGAAATCAGCAGATAACTGTGTTACCAGGGAAGGCTCCTTGAAGGAACTAACAGCTAAGCGCTGAGAGAGAGGCACCAGCAAGCAGGTGGAAGTAGCAAGCTTTTGGGGGCCTGACAATGAGAACTCGCTCTACCAGAAGAGTGCAGTGGGAAGGTGAAGAGTGAGAATCCACAGGGTGAGAGAGAGAAAGTTGGAGAGGGAAGCAGAACTGATAAGGGAAGGCTTGGAGGCGATGATGGGAAACCCAAGAAGGGTTGAAATAGGAATGGTGTAAGGATAGCTTCCATATTATAAGATGATCTGTGTGGCTGTGGAGAAGTAACTGTAGTAGGTTGATAACAGAAACAACAGTGGGTCTGCATCAGAGTGCAAGTAACTTAAGGTTAAGTGCAGGAGGCTTAACCTAGTGGCAATGGAAACACAAATGATACTAACATGGCATGGTGCTCGCTTCAGCAGCACATAAGACTAAAGTTTCGTGTGATGGTGCATGCCTGTAATCTCAGCACTCAGGAGACCACCACAAGTTGTAGACCAGCCGGCGCTACACAGACTTTTCTCAAAAAACCAAAAACAAAACAACAAAAACTTTGGAGCCTTTAGCTTGAGTAATTGGGTATAAACTTTTTGTCATTTACTAGGGTAGGGAAAACATTTACTCTCCCACCTTAACTAAAAAGAATGAAAAAACATTTTTAAAGGATATTAGAGGGGGCCGGGGATTTAGGCTCAGTGGTTCTGCCGCCTGCCCCGTAAGCGCAGGGACCTGAGTTTGATCCCCCAGTGCCAAAAAAAAAAAAAAAAAAGGGATATTAGAGGACAATAAGCAGCAAAGGACAGTAGAGCTAAACAGGCAGCTCCAGGACTGCCCCAGATGACTGAGGCAGTTTCTATGCTGTGGTGTAGAAAAGGAAAACTCAACAGAACCAAGCAGTCTACTGAGTTGGAAGGACAGAACTGAGCATTCGGGCCAGGGTGGCTAGAATTGGCAGGACAGAGTACCACAGAAAATCCACTACGCAGAGGAGAGCTGCAGAGACATGCAGAGGGCTCCTTGGAAGCCTCCGCTGACCATGATGGGCACAAGCAAAGGCAGAAATAGCCAAGAACAGGAGGAGGCAGAAAATGGAGTTCACACAGGGCTGGGAATAGCTTATGCTCCCACAGCCAAAGAGGAAAGCCTCAGGAGATAAAGCAGCAGCTACGATACTGTATACAGAAGGCTGCCGCTTCACAGTGCAGAAAAGTAGCCCCAAACTTAAGACCGCTCTGGCCCAGCTAACAAAGTTTAGAAGCAAGCCATGACGAGTAACAACTGTGTTCCAAAATAAAGCTCAAGAACATTTAAATGATTACACAAAAAGAATACACACCAAGACCTAACACCCAAAATGTAAACTCGCATAAAAACAGTTATTAGCATGTAAAATCATGAAAATATGGCCTCAGAAAAGGAAGAAATCAAAAACAAGCTTAAACTTAAAGGTACAACAAAAGAAACCATCCAAAATTATAAAAGAGACTAGAAAATCGTTTATCAGTGAGCAGAAGGTTAATTTTAAGCAGCTTAATATACATGTAAATTCAAGTTCTATAAAGTGGGGCAGAATATAAAAATTATTTTAAGGAATGTCAGGTTTTTCCTCATTTGACAATCTGAAAATACAAACCATGCAAGTTTTAAGTCCATACATTCAATAAGTCCAATAAACCGTAAGAAACAAAAATGCCCATGACAAAAACTATACCAATACACAATACACATTATAATTTCCACAAATTTCATGGTAAAGATAAAAATCTTAGGAGTAGCCAAAGTTAAAAAAAAACAAAAAACTAAATGATAAAAGTGAGGCAAACTTAGAACCCAACCCAGAGAGCAGTGAAACAGCTACATCTTTAAACCCAGACTTTTACGCATAGCAAAATTATTTTTATGTCAAGTTTCAGAACTACTTCTCAACACAGTGGGCCTATGCACCTTGCCAAAAGGACCCAGGTTATCTTCAAAACAAGTTAACTATTAATGGGCTCTAAATGACAAAACTTAATACACATTTCCTTTTTAAGAATGGGTTGTTTTGGGGGAAGGGAAAGCCATGATATGTAGGAACAGAAGCACCAGACACTTGTTCAAAAACCAAATGATGTCAATTTAGACCAGTGGCAGTGAGAGAGAGAAGAGTGGATTGATTAGAAAACATCTAGAAGAAATCCAAAGACTTGGTGATTGACTGGATGTGAGGTATGAATAAGGAGTTGAGTGATTCCCAAGTTTCTGAAATAATCAACTATATTTTACACTGGATTTTACCCAGGTGAAAAATAATTTAAACCAACTGTACACCAGCAAAATCATGGCTGAAGAAACTCACAAGAGCGCCCACTGGAATTTGCAGTGCAAAAGTAGGGGGTAGAAATAGAATAGCTTTATTTTGGCCAGAGAAATATTCAAAGGCATCAGCTTTCTTCATCTGAAATCTGCACTGAGCTCAATGTTGTATTTGAGACAGTTGCTATTGTTCATTACAGAAATTCTATGAGCCATCTGTTGAGACTCTGAAGTGCCTCTACAAAACAGGTCTTACTAGCGGTACATCACAATAATGAGCTTTTACCATTTAAAAAAGGTGTATTTCCCCATGTGGCATTTAGAACAGCTGCATGTGATCCACTTTGGTCAGCAACCTTGCTTCCTATGTTTCTATCTTCAGGATTAGGAATCTTATCAGTGAAATTTTTAAGGGACTTTTAAGTAGTAATAACATGTTTATTGAGGATTTACTATGTGCTAAAATACCCTAAGTATCTTACATGATAATCTCAATCTTATTAGGTAGATTTTATCCCTTTTTTAAAGAAACTGAGATGCAAAGATGTTAATTTGTCCCAGATTAGGAAGCTAAGGGGCAAGGCCAAGGATTTGAACCCAGAAAGATCTGATCTCAGTCCCTAGACTTAAAGATTGATATTTAAGCCTCACAAATCTTTCTGCATATAGAATATGTACTACCAATATACCGATTTTAAATGAATACATGCTTTACAAGTAATAACCAGGTTTCACAAAATCTGGTAATTAAAATGTTCAGGCTTTCAATTTGCCTCAAGAGATGCTTCAAAGCAGGTAACTTAATGAGTGAGAAAGCTGGAGTTTTCATTAGCATACATACAGGTGTGCATATGTAATAGGAGATGCTGATAAGAGAACCTACATCATCAACAGCCCGATGGCTTGGATAATCATAGACACTGAGGACCTGAAACTACTGAGGGTTGGATACATTAAGTTGCATGACAGATAAAACTATTAACATGGAAAGCACGTCATATGATGGACATAGATTAAGTAGACATATACTTACATTTCTCTGGGTGAATTACTGAGGTTATTATATGCATGACTTACCAGCAACTGTACTTATTAGAATTAGCTCAAAATCAAGCTAATTAAAGATTTTTTTCATAGCTGAACCAAAAATGATAGCTTAAAAAGATGTTTTTCCCTTCAGCCAAAATAAAAAAGCCTAGAAACTGAAACTCTCAAGTAAAGTTTTTTTTTATTTGGATTCAACCTAAAATAGTTTGACTCTCTTTGATAGAGAAAAGAAATCTCCAATTTCATAGACTGTAATAGAAAAGTGCTGAATTTCTGTATTTCCAGTAAAAAGATGTTTGCTTCAGGCTTTGGGCATCTAGCATATTAACCCAAAAAGCCTATTTCCAGTAAATGTAACTGTCACAGTTCTACAGTGCCCAGAATAAACTTCCTTGCAAAACTGTCCTCATATTCCTGTAACACAGGCTCCAGTCTACTCCTATGCGTACTGCTGGACTCGGGTTTTTAGCATGCACACCCTGGGGAAAGGACTCGCTCCTCTGAGAACAATGTTCATCAGCTCTGGCAGAGCTGGGAGCACCTGTGCACGTGAAGCAGCACACGGCAGGTGGGGCTCACGCCGTCTGAGGCCCTCTTGCTCCTCAGCGGTCAGCACCGGGGCCAGCCAGGGGCAGGAATCCAGGCGCACGACTCAGCTTATGACTTAATTTTCCACAGCTAAAAGAAGATCACCAAAAAATATAGTTTTAAGATAAGTAAGTAGGACTTAAAAGTACATACACTGACCATGAACCAAAAACCCTTTATATAAGAAGAAAAAAATAGAATTTCATGGAGAAAAAAAATTAAAAACTTCCAGGATCAAAAATGACACACTGCAGTTCCTGTGTTACTGGTTTCCATTCATTTTTCCTCTGTATATTTCCCTAGACCAGAGAGAACCTTATCCAGCACATGCTATTGACATGAAATTCAAACCTGACTTTTTTTGTTCACTCAAGAGTTCCATCTACTGTACTCACGTAATATGAGGCACAAAGCCTGTGCTCCACCAACCAAAATGCTGGCTTACCTCAGTTTCCCTGCCATCCACACCCATACAACATGCAAAAAACAGAGATTACTACACACAGTAATTTTTAAGTCTAAGATGCTAGAGTATAATCACACTTACTCTTATATTAAATCCTAGAAGATCACTTATAACTCCTGAGACAGCAGAAAGAATAACTACTCTTGTGATATTGTAGATTAAGGGATTCATTGTCAGTCCATAGAGTCTAAATGGTGTGTCCAGCTCCTACAAAAACATGAAAAACTGAAATGAGACATGGTTTTTCAGATTTTCAAAAGCAACTGGTAATTTCTTGCTGTTTTTTTAAGTCTTGGGTGAAGATGACTGCTTAAGGCTCTCTTACCTTAATGTTTCAGAGCTAAAACTCTGCAAAAACTCCATAGTGTAGTGTATCCTGAACTACTTTTTCATGACCTTTATTTTTCTATTTTTGCAGTATTGGGCACTGAACCCTGGGCCTCATACTGAGCTACATCCTCAGTCCTGTTTTTATCTTTTATTTAGAGACAGCGTCTTGCTAAGTTACGTAGGCTGCATTCAAACTTCACATGCTCCTGTCTCAGTCTCCCAGAGTGTTGGTATTACAGGATTGTGCCACCACATGTGGCTTATGACCAATGCTTTTTAAGGTAGATTGCAACAATAGTCATTTCTGGTTCGAAAAAAAAGTAATTTAAAAAATGTGATAGACATCAGCAGTCATCAGAATCTGGGTAACAAGATGAAATTTTTTTTCTTATCAAGTTATTAACCCAAAACCGTCATGTTGGTATTTTGAATCTATACAGCCTGGCATCTATGTGCTATATATAGGGTCTAAGAAGCAAAGCATTGATTTGACTAATTAAAAGTGAGCTTAATTCACTTTCTTTTCCATGTATGAAAACATTACATGGGGCCGCACTGGAGCCTGAGTGGTCCTTGTGGGGACTCTGGACGGGTGCACAGGCCCTGCTCGGTGAATTCCTGACAGGGTGTCTTGGCGAACACTGCCTTCCAGAGACCTGAAATGAGGCAGCTGCAGGTCTTAGAGACAGCATTGACATGGCCTTGGTGAAGCTGCAGTGCAGCTCTAGCCGGAGGTGTAGCAGTGGTGGGCACCAGTGTTGGTGGTCACTAGCATATAGCATGGGCCCAGACCACACTCACACCTCTGGGAGCAGGGAGGAGGCCACCAGCACAGAGCTGCAGCAGCAAGTCACCCTGGGGCACACTGGGAGGTATGCCCGCATGGGTCCTAGAGCAGCCTCCTGCACAGAGATGACGGCGAGGTAACCACCATGAGGGCTCCTAGTGTGTGGCAGGCTGCACAGCACCCTGGCAACACGACCAGCGTGGTCCCTGATGGTAGCACACCTGGTCTGTGGGCCAGAACATGTGTGCTTTCACACAGGCAGAAGCTCTTCCTTGAGGGATGTCTCCACAAGAAACCCAATGTTGGCTCCTTAATGGATGGGAAGAGGCCGCTCTCCTCCAGGAACTTGCTCTTCAGCCCGACCCAGTGATGGGGAGCCACCCACTGGCCTCAGCCTGGCCCCGGAGCTCAGCAACCTCAGCTCTGGCCCTGACCACTGCCTTGACCCAGAAGGCCTTGGCTCCAGAGTCTCCTCCAGAGCCTCCTGCCCCAACTGGGGCACTGTCCACGATTTGCTGTTTTCTTTTTTTTTTGGTACCGGAGATCAAACTCAGGACCTTGTGCTTGCGAGGCAGGCGTCAGAACCACTGAGCTAAATCCCCGGCCCTGCCGTTTTCTCAGAGAAGAAGCAAATTTAATTTGTAGTAAAAGTATATCCTAAGATATGACTTACTTTTAACAACTTGGTGGACAGCTTTAATACATTGTTTACTAGAGTGAGCTGTTCTTTCTTATTTGGCTTTTTTTCCATCTTAAGATATAAATTAATCTAAAGGAAAGAACAGAGAGTAAGGTTAATTTCACAGGAGAAAAAAAAGATGCATATGTATACTGCACAAAATCCAGCACATTTTAAGGGCCATTTTTCAAGTAAAACAAATTTTGAATTTCCAGCAGCTCTTTCTATAAAGACCATGTCATGTACCCTAGCCCTCACTGCCAACCAGCTGCCCTTTAGCAAAGAAAAACTAGTAAAGAAAAAAATAATTAATGAAGCAGTTTGAACACCCAAACGATGAAATTTTAAATTTTTCTTTTTTTGGTACTGGGGATCGAACTCGGGACCTTGCACTTGCCTGGCAGGCGCCAGAACCACTGAGCTGAATCCCCGGTCCAAAATTTTAAATTTTTAATTGCAATGTAATAATATTAGTAGGTAAACTCCTTGAGTTCAAAAACTATACATTATTCATCTTGGTATCCCCCAAATAATCTAATATCCTCATTAAACACTTGTGGAAAGAAAAAAGAGAGCTGCTTTTAACTTAGTAATTCCTTATTTTTTCCTCTTATAGGAAGAATCCTCCACTATAATTTTAGAGATTAAAAAAAAGACAGATTCCAAATGTATTTATTATAATCAAAATATAATCAAAATTTAAAAAGAAATCACCTTATGGACTCTGTATTTACAAGAAATATTTCTCAAGGCTGGGCATGGTGTCACACACCTACAGTCCTAGCACTCGGGAGGGTGAGGCAGAAGATCACAGAGAGTTGGAGGCCAGCCTGGATTACGCAGTAAATTCCAGACCACTACACAGTGAGACCCTGTCTCCAAAAAATTGAATAAATAAATAACATTTTTCAGTCTTAGTATCTATTCACAAAGTGGAAGTATTTCCCAAACACTGAATAATGCATTCTATAGCTGATACAGAAAGAGACAAGAAAAAACACCCAAAAAAAGAAAAAAGCTTATTATCCATATTAAATGACAATTATTCTAAAGATCTATTATTTGACGTAGAATATAAGATTAAAAGCATGTTCCACTACCACCAATAAAAACATCCTTACAGTACATGAAGTATTTTCAACTCATTAGACCTTAATTCTCACAATTTCGGGAGCAAGTAAGGAAGATGTAATACCCGTTTCATTTTTTAGTATATGTGCTGCCAAAGCGAGCACTATAATGCCCGTTTTATAAGGAGTAAACAACTATAAAATAGCACAGTGACTTGAGAGGTCGTACAGCTTAGAAAGCGATAGCTAGATAGTGATTCAACCCTGAATCCTCAGCATTGAGAAGATATTATACTAGGCCACCTTTAACCACTGAACCAAACTGACAGGACCAATCAATACCTGTTCTGTAAGTAATATTGAAACATTGCTGTATTTCTTATTGGTCTCAGATCCCAGGGAGGCCAGGCGTAGTAAGAAAAGCAGTAAAGCTGTTTCCCAGATCAAAAACTCCCAGTTATATGCATCATTCAGGAAAGTTTTATGTCCTTGGAGAACCTATCGAAGGAGCCAAGAGAAGTTCAATTTATCATATGTCTTAAAATCATAAAATTACTGCTTTATTCTACCAATTGTAGATTTTTAAGAATTCAATATTTTAATATTCAAAGCAGAAGTTTTGTTTTGTTTTTTTGGTACCGGGGATTGAACTCGGGTCCTTGAGTTTGTGCAGCAGGCGGCGAAACCAGAGCTAAATCCCCGGCCCCTTGAAGTCTTAACATTATAAATATCATTTATTTCATTATGTATTTCTCTAAGTTTCCTACTTTTTTTCCTTTTCATGAAAGACAGCCAGAGTTTTGAAGAAACAAAAGAAGAAAACATAACACAATAAGTAAAATATGATAAATGCACTTCCAGCTACTGTAATCACTGCTATCCACTCACAAGTACATGATGACCATTGTTCAAAGTACTAAATTTGCATCATTAGCTCCCAAAAACATGTGGCCCATTCCATGGTTTGACTAAAAAATCTTAAGGATCAGTTCTCTATTCCATTTTAGAATCCAAAATAACAATAGCAGCAGCAGCAGCTACCATTTACTAGCTGCCAGTAAATGTGTTTTCTGATAAAAATTTTGGCTGCTTTTAAAACTGTTGACATAAAATTAAAGCAATTGATTCTAGAAAGCCCAACCAAGGCAAGCGAAGTTATTGAGAAATACACAGAGAACTTTCACAGAAACCAAATGCCTTTTGAATAACAGGAAGTCACCAAGTAGCTGTCCTTTCTGCTCTCTTCCCTTAGCACCAGTTGGGCACCCACCTCCACTCCTCCTGACAGTTCAATCGCCTCCAAGACCGGGCTTGCTGCTTCCTCATTAACTCTGACTTAAGCCAGCTGTGGTTTGTCAGGCACCCTATGGCCTGGAGACCCCTCCTGCCTTCCTTCTCCAAAATCCATGACTGATACCTCAGGCTCTTACTAGTTCTAATTTCCAAACGAGAGACTAGGTTTAGCTCAGTTTGGGTCAGGTTCAATTTGGTCAATTAGTTATGAATAGGAGGAATAAAGTAACAATTGGTAGCAAACTGAGCCTACCTGCTCAGAAAAGTGATATAATTTGTTGGGCATAATAGATTACAAATATACAAGCAAACCAGTACAAAATGAAATACAAAGAAAAACTCTTAAAATAAGCCAGGGAAAAAGGACATATTACTTAAAAAAAAACAAAACAGCAGTAAGACTAACTGGCTTCTCAAGATCCTGTAAAATATGGAATCCTAGCAGCAGATTAGCACTAAAATAAATACTGATTAAAGAAAAATAGGAGGAAAACAATCCCAGAGAAAAACAAAAATGCAAGAAAAAAAGGCAATAAAAAGGACACATATGGGTAAATATGAATGAATAGTTGCAAAAAAGACAATAATCACATCTTTGGGGATGTGTGTGTGATAATGGACAATAAAACAAAAGATGAAGGAGTAAAGGAGATAGTGTTCTAAGATCTTCACATTATCAAGGGGGCTATAAATTAGTCACTTAATTAAACTATTCAAGTCAATCATTTTATTAGACTCCTAATCTCTGAGGTTACTACTAAGAGTAAAAGAATGTATAACAAGTTAATGATGAAGATTAAATGGAATACTAAGAAATATTTGATTGATAAAAACGCAAGGAGAAGAGAAAAAGGAAAAATTAAAAAGTAGACCAATCAGGAACAAATAGTATTTGTAGTTACAGTAATTAAGTTGAAAGGAATAAGACACTCCAAAATACCAAGACTGTAAGGCTGGTTTAAAAAACAAGGAATCAACAAAGGACATGATGATTACAAGAGACAAGCCTAAAATATAAGAAAGTAAGAGTGTAAAGATATAAAAGTCAGCTGATGTAATTAATACCAAGTAGAAACATTAGCAATACAGACATTTAATAAGATCACAAAAGATGAAAAAAATCGTCATTTACTGAGTGCTTACTAAGTTTCTTTTTCTAAAAAAAGTTTTTGTTGCTTTTTAAGTTTTCAGATTAAAAGAGACTAGAGACAAGACAACTAAATGCAACGTGTGATTCTTTTTTTTTTTTTTGCAACATGTGATTCTGAATTGGATCCCACACTCAGGGAAAACACACACACACAGACACACACACATCTACCTATAAAGGACATGAAAGTCAATCCAAGCCAGGCATGGAGGCACACATGCTACCTTGGAGGCTGATTCTCCTGCTTGAAGAATCAGAAGTTTGAGGCTAGCCCAGAGAACTTAGCAAGACTCTGTCTCAAAATAAAATAAAAAGGGCTGGGGTATATAGCTCAGTGGTATAGCCCTTGTCTAACATATGTGAGGCCCTGGATTCAATTCCCAGCACCAAAAAAAAAGTCAATCCCAAGAAGACAGATCCAAGAAGACAGACACCAATCCAAAATCTGGATGTATCACAACAGCCTCATGTACATAAAGCAAAAACTGAAATAAAAGGGAAAATAGACAAACTCACAATCACAGTACATTTGAACATACCTTTACTGATCAATAAACAGACCAAAAAATAAGTGAGGATATAGGCAGTTTCAGTAATATAACTAGTTAACTTGGATTAATGAACTAATTATATAGCAATAGGGAGAATATTGTTCTCAACAACGACAGAATACAAATTCTTCTAAAGTGCTGATGGAAGATTTAATAAAAGTAAATATGTGCTGTATAATAAAGGGAACCTAGACATAGTTCCAAGAAGTGAAGAGTAAGAGTACGTTTTCTGACCACAGGAGGACTGAGCTACACCCCATAAATGGGAAAGCACAAGAGAGGCCTGTGACTCCTTGTACTGCAGAAAAAAACAAAAGGGCTTAAGACAGGAGGATCTGTCAAACGGACATAGGAAGTGGCCTCAAGGGGCTGCCATTGGCCAAATCTAATATAGAAATGGATTATAGCCCATGGATAAAAAATAACCATACATGATCCACAGTGTAATAAATGAGAAAGGGCCACTGGAAAATCACTATTTTATGTGGTTTTTTAAAATGGAGTACTACTAAATGGTTTTTAAAATGGAGTACTACTCAGCCATAAAGAATGAGAAACTAGAGACATTTATAGCTAAATGGATGCATATTGAGGCCACACTCTTAAGTGAAATAAATAGGACACACATGTGTAAATACCGAATAGTTTCTCTGGTGTGAGAAACTGAAAGTGTAAATAAGGGTTAAAATGATTAAAACGAATAACTGATAATTTGAAATAGGAAGAAAAGGTCCAAAAGGGGAAGTGGGAGGGAAGGGGAAAGGAAAGAAGGGAAAGGAAAAATTATGCGAAAAGGAAAAAATGGAAACAAAGTCTTTGCAAATAGGGAAGGGTGGAGGGGGTGAAGGGAGGGCAGGGGAATGGGGAAAAAATAAGAATCAAGATACATCATGTACAGGTACAAGATCCCAATGATAAATGTAAGCACATTGTATACCCAAAATGTACCAATAAAAGAATTTAAGAAAAAAAAAAGGATCACTATTTTACAATATCAGGGTCTGACAGCCTTACTATCAGTCAAAAATTGCCCACTAAAATTAAATTAGGATGCTCTTAGAATTTTAAAGAATTTCAAATTTATCTATATTCCCACTTTAAGAAGTTAGAAAAATTAACAAGTATTCAAAATAGCAAAAGAAAGAGACACATTTTAAAATTCATACTTAAACACATAATTACCTGGTCTACTACAGGAAGTTAACCCTACATAGAATTTCCACTGAAACACACATGAAACTTTTACCTGGGCACAACAAATGAAAGCAATCGAGAGTGTCAATAAGAAGATCGAAGATACAACCACATCAACTGAACGCTGGGGACCGCGTCTCTGCAGAGTGAGACACATGTTAATGTTCCAGGTTACAGTCAGAGACAGCAACAGGCCTCACCTCATTAAACTCTGAATTTTACTACCATAATGTGAAAATAAATGTTCACAAGAAGTTTCTGGTGAAAGATTTTAATACATTTCAGGCACTATCGAGCTGCAGCACTGAAATCCATGCCCTTCCAAACTGAGAAGCTGACTGACTCAGTAATATATTTTCAACTAGATTATTTCTCAAAAATCAAAAGATGCGATACTTACCATTCTGCCCTAAGCAATTTGAATTTTCTCTTTCTAAGCCTTTTGTAAACTTGTCCCACCAGTTTTGTGGGTGCATCACACCCAGTGTGGTGCCCACAATCTGTTAGCCACTGATGTCATCTCCGTACCCAGAACTAACTGCCCGGTGGGCCGCCGCTGCTACAAACTGAGTATGCTCTCTACATATTCTTGCATATGTCTAGTGTTAATCAAATAAAACTCACCTTCAGGTAGGAACGCAGTGAGAGCCATATTTTAATGTTCTCCACCTTTTTAAGTCTGAAATGAGGTATTTCATATTTCTTTGCTTTTCTGGCAGAAGTAATATGACTGAAGAGTTTTGCAAATAAAAATCTCTAGAGAAGGTTAAAAAAAATCACAAAGAGAAAGGTACACATTGGTTTCTAAGTATTCTTACAACTATCAACAATATCCCCAGGATTTGTTAAAAAGAATGAAATTCCTCGAGAGCCGGGTCCGGGCCGGGGCTGTCGGGGGCTTGCGGGTCCCGGCCCCGGTCCCCATGGACAGCTGCTTCAGCTGCGAGCTCTCCAGCCACGCCCGCTCCTTCACCTTCAAGGTCTAGGAAGAGAACGACGCAGAGCACGTGCTGGCCCTGACCATGCTCTGCCTCACCGTGGGAGCCAAGGACGAGCGCAACGTGGCGGAAGTGGTGGCCCGGAACCACGACCACCAGGAGATCGCAGTCCCTGTGGCCAACCTCAAGCTGTCCTGCCAGCCCGTGCCGTTTGGATGACTTTCCACTCCAGCTGCCTGTAACTTTCCGTCTGAAATCAGGCTCTGGCCCAATGCGGATCACCGGGCGGCACCAGATTGGTGAGAGCCGGGCGGGCTCGCTGCCTTGCCTCCCAGGGACTCACTCTCCATCCTCGTCCGCCACTCCCCCGTCCAGACCTGCATGCCCTCCCCGCCGCCGTTCCCTGAGCTCGATGTCCTCTCCACTCGGCCCCACCAAGCCTCCTGCTTCCTGCAGCCTGCCCATTTCCCCAGCTCTAGACACTGCAAGCACTATGTTTCTGAGGAAGAAGAGGAAGCCGAGTTGTGCTCCATCCTTCCTGCCAGAAAGCAGGGGGCCAGGCCCTAGGCCTCCTCAGGCAGCTTCTGCTACATGTGCCACCCCTCAGTGTTCCTGGACACGTTTTAAGAACTGTAAATGTTTCTTCTCCGTTGAAGAGGAGAGTTCTGGAGCAGAGATTGGGTGGGAGGGACCTGGGCCGGTGCTAGGAGAGAAGGGGCTTTGCCATTGGACCCCGGGCTCCCCTTTCTGTAGGGTAGGAGGGACTCTGAACTTCTATCCTGACCCTCCCTCCCCCCACCTGCCTGTGAGGATTGGACGTTGGTATCTGCAGCTCTTTTTAACACTTTTTACATTTTTAGATAAAGGTGAAATAAAGTGATGTGGGTTTTTTGAAAAAAAAAAAAAAAAGGAAGGAAATTCTTATCAGTAATCACTAAGATGGACGTGAAAAAGAATTTAACATCTCATTACCCTGTTGCTTCCAAAGCACATATGCTCATCCTTCTTCACAAAACAGTACACCCTTGACATTTGTTAGGAATATCCTTTGGATACTTGTTGTGAATCCTCAACTGCACAAACTCAAATCTTCATACATGAGTCTTCCGGCTTACTTTGAAATTATCTTTCCATACAAAATCACATTTCTTATGTATATCACCAATATAAATATATTAAGGCATCAATCTAGAACTCATCAAATTTCAATAAATTTCTCACTTGACCATTTCTCTCTCTGACTGTCTCGCTCTTTCTCTGTCTCGACAGTCTCACTAACTCATTAAGTTGCCCAGGCTGGGCTCGAATTTGGGATCCTCCTGCCTCAGCCTCCAAGACTTAGTCCTTTTTTTCACAGAAATATTATCACTTTGAGGACTGCTATGTATGTTATGGATAAGAAATAATAAAGGCACACTGAGGTGCAGATGCTGAGCATTAGCTACCCAAACCACTTATTTCCATACATAGGGTTCAGCAAAACTTCAGATTACAACATGTAATTTGTAAGCAGTCAATAACACAAATATTAAACCCACAGGTAACCAAAATCAAGAGAAAAGCAACTCAATGGGACATCATACAAAAAAGGGAAATTTTACTTATTTGTTCACTAACCTGTTTATATGTTCTCTCTGCCACACACATCATAAAAAAAAACATCCACGTAAGACACAATCTTTCAAAAAAATTAATTATAGACAAAATAATAATAGATATAACAGGTGGAGCTCCACAAAAGAGAGTCAAGATCTCCTCAGCAGAAATGGACTTTAGCTGGTCAAAGCTCTTCTCCCGGAAAAGGCGATGTAAAAAAGGAAAAAATGCTAATCCAATGGTGACAACATTTCCCAGCATCTGATAACCTACTCCTTGCTGATATGCATTGACCTGGGAATTAATTTAAAATTTCCATCAGTATTGCATTAACAAAATGGAGATATGAGAAGCATTTATCAAGTGGTATTTAAAATATTAAAAACACATTTTAAATGAAGTACAAATAAAAATGACATGCAAATTTGAGCTGAGGATATAGATGAGTGGTAAAGCATGTGCTCAGCATGCACAGGGTCCTGGGTTCAATCCCCAACACCAAGGGAGGAAAAAAATACCTATAGACTTATGGTTTATCACAGATCATGCCAAACTGAGATCAGGCATACTTACACCTGAACAACTGATCGTGCTAATAGAGACCTTGTGCAGCAAATTAAAAAACAAAACAAACACTACTAAATAAAGACTGTGGCTACAAAATTTAAAATATATATCTGTATTTCAAAAACAGAATTATGAGACTAGGCATGTAGCTCAGTGGCAAGAATGCTTGCTTAGCATGCACAAGGCCCTGAATTTGATCTCTGGTCCCAGAAAAAAAAGAAAGAAAAAAGCATAGTCAATATTGTTTTAATCACTGAGTAGATTGTTATATAACTCCTGATCATAAGTAGATTCGTTTTTAAATCTGGAGCTTATTAAATCTTACCCTGCTCATGATGATACCACTTATTTCCAACACAGACATATCCATCTTTTTGCATTCACTTCCTTCCCAGATTATTGCACTAACTCGATCAGAGGCAGGACTTGAGTTCTGAAGCCAGAATAAATGGTTCTGGGGAGGAAAATATAAAGACGTTTCATCCACTCCTCCCTCCACGTGTTTTCCTTTCTGTTGTCCAGTACCCAGGCTCTATTAGACAATGTCCAGCCTCATCAGCCTATTCTCTCTCACACACAAAGCTCATCACTGCAAAACCACTTCTATGATGCTGATTTCAAGGCTTTTTCTTTTTTTTTGGTGCCGGGGAAGGTTCTTTATTCTTTACTGAGTCATTTTCCTACCTGGAGAGAGGCTAAATGACTCCTACAATGAAGAGTGGCAGGATTCCATGATGTCTAAAGTTGCTTACCTCTTTTTTTTTTTTTTTTTTGGTACTGGGGATCAAACTCGGGACCTTGCACTTGTGAGGCAGGCGGCAGAACCACTAAGCTAAATCCCTGGCCCATAATTTAAGTTGCTTTTTCTTTTTGGTACCAGGGATTGAACTTGGGTCCTTGTGCTTGGGAGGCAGGCAGCAGAACCACTGAGCTAAATCCCCAGCTCTGAAGTTGCTTACCTCTTTAAAGTCATGGAAGAAGAATAAAATCAGTGTATTCACAGTCTACTAAGGAAGAAAGTATCTCTGGAGTAATAAGATTTCACTGGGAGTACAGTAAGTCCTTGACTTACGAACACTCATATTGTGAACTTTCGGTTACCAACGACCTCACATTATGAACATTCGCAGATATGAGCAAATTGCGCAAGTAGCTCACATGCCTGTCGGACATTGTCACAGTTGTACCACTGCGTGCTTACTGTACAGTGCAGCAGTTTTCAGTAGCCCAGGACATCCGGAAGCAAGAGGGAAAGCAGCAGTGATGTGGAGGGGACTTCTAGGAAGTGGGAAGCAATGTACACTGTATATTTGTGACAAAGGTGTGTAAGACTCACTCTGATGGACTTATGAACGTTCTCCCAGGACAGAACTCATTCTTAAGTCAGGGACTTAATGTAGCAGGAAATAGTGCAAGGTGCAAGGGCCTGATAGGCCACATGAATGTCTGAGGAGCTAAGTCTTTCTCTGGTCTAACAAGGGAACAGAAAAACAGGATGCTCAGGCTCAAGAGGAGACCGTCCCCATGAAAGCAGTCCCCATCCTCCTCTGGCAGAGCATGTCCAATCCTTCAGGTACCAGCACAACTGCCATTTCCCAAACATGGTCCTCTCAACAGCCACATGCTCCACAAATTTTGCCCTTCTCTGAAATGAAAAACCCTTACAGTCTATATCGGACAAATCAGCATCTAATTATATGGTGCTTTTATTGTGTCCTCTACTTATTTCCTATATAATCATTGTTAATATGCAAGTTTCTACAAAAGGACCATATGGTGCATTTCTTCTCTTTCCACTACAATGCTCAGCATAATGCTGATGAACATTTACTGATTTTGTTCACTGTTCGCTGATTTACCTAAAAAAATATTTAAGCATCTCTATGTAACATGTGATGTGTTACTGTGTAACATGTACTGCAGATACAATGGATAACAAGATATATGTCCTTGTTATCAAGGTGCTTAGACTTCTGAAGAAGACATAATTAAATAAAATTCTTTCACAGCATGGTAAGGAAAGGAAGCATGGTTTAGGCATATACAGGATAGGTTTTCTGAAAGAAGTAAATCACTCCAGCAAAGGCCTGCCTTAAATATAAAAAGAAGTGAGCCAAGGAACAGATATTAGAGAAAAGTGTTATCTCAAAAATACTAAGGAGCTCAAGATCATGATGCCATGTGCTGTGCCAACCACTTCATATTATCTCAGCTATTTCAAAACATTCCTCAAAAGAACTATTACAGCCATGTGACAGATGGTTGAAAAAATTTTATAGATACAGGATGAATGCCTAAATTGGTTCTGAAGGCTAAAATATGTTCCAAGGCTCTCCAATTCTAGCCTATCTGATTTTATATTGATATAAAACCTAAAATTAAAAGTACTACTTGATTTATAGATTAGAGAAGCAATGTCATCTTCTAGTAATTTATATATAATACTACAATGTTTGTGGGGGTACCAATTAAACAAACCTGCTCATATAAAATAATGTTTTGTTTTGGTACCGGGGATCAAACTCAGGACCTTGTGCTTGCGAGGCAGGGGCTGGAACCACTGGAGCCAAATACCTGGCCCTCATATAAAATAAACATTAAAGATCACTCTTGTAGCTGGGTGTGGTGGACTATGCCTATAATCCCAGCTCTCTGGGAGGCTGAGGCAGGAGGATCCCAAGTTCAAGCCCTGCTTGGGCAATTCAGTGACTTAGCAAGACCCTTGCCTCAAAATAAAAAATAAAAATGAACTAAGGATGTAGCTCAGTGCCAAAGCTGAGTTCAATATCCATTACTGGAAAAAAAAAATTACTCTCATTAGTTTCAATGGGAAAAAGTATTAGGAAGAAAATTTAGGTCAGGGCAACTGCATGGAATTCTTGAGTTCTCATCCCAACATCTTCACTTACAAACTATGCTCAATTTCCCACCTCTAAATTACAAATGATATTTATTTATAGGATTACTGTAAAGTTCAATGAGATAATACAGTGCCTGACATGAGTACATAATAAATGTTAGCTATTCTGATCAATTCCTTCACAGACCTGCTGAAAAACATCTTCTTTGGGGTCACGTTTGGTCCCTGAGTGTAGGGTATTCACATGGGCCCCCTCGCTGTCGCTGGTGACAGAGGACCGGCACTCTGGGCCATGCAGCAGGTCGTCCCATAGCATATCCTCAGTCTCCGAGTCATGGCGGGTGCTTTCTGAGTCTCTTCTTGACAGGCTGAGGCTTCGAGAGCCACCACTCATGCCAGATCTAGAGCCCTTTAAAGGAAAATCTTAAGAAATTGTTTTTCATTCATCTTTAATTATATATCTGAAATAAAATTAAAACAAGTTATCTCTAGCAATGGCGAGCAAAAAATTTCACAAGTTAATCACCATGTTGTTATTTACTCACAGGTTTCATATAATACATTTGAATATTTAAATGTTAAACTCTGATGACCCTAGCAAGCACAACTTTAAAGGGACTCCCTCTAGAAGTTATCACCAAGTCATGGGATTGTTCAAGTTCAACTCAGGGTTCTGAGATGGGAGCATTTTCTGTAAGGACTCACTCAATTGGCTTGGCTGGGCCTCGGACACACAGTGTGCCCTACTTAAATACTGTGATCGTGACTATAGATCTAGTGATGACCAAGGCCCAGCATCACCATGTTAAAGGATAACTGGGGAGACAGGAGCATAGACAGTTTTTTCATGACTTCAACTGCCTTGTCAATCAAAACAAAACTAAAACCACATCATCATCTACTCTGCTTACCTCTGAATTACCATATTACAAATATGCCCCTTAGCTTTCAAGATGAGATTTTGTTACTGCTCCCACCTTTCAGAGGTCCCCTTTCAGCAATATCAACCCCACTTATGATACTTAAACTCCGGGCTAGGGGTATAGCTGAATGATACTTAAACTCCGTGCTCCAATTGAATATTAAGTAACCACATTGCCTCTTTCTGAACATCACCTGTAATACTTTTATGATTTAAATCAAACTAAAACAGAACTCATTCTTTTTCTAGGTGTAAGCCAGTCATCTAAGTTTCTAAATAAGTAGACAAATAAATGGAGATAAGGAAAGGGTAGGCCTATATAAACACTATCTTAGGGTAACCAATAAGAAAAAGGAATGGATGAAGTTGTTACACTCTACAATACACCTTGAATGCTGATCTTTCGAGAATTCTTTACCTGGCTGAAGGCTGCTGATTCAAATTCCGATTCAGCCACACTGTCTGAATCTCGTACTATATGACACCACCTTGTAGTGGTTTTCTTTACCTGCCAAAAATCAAACCAAGAAACAATAGGAAAACATGTTAAATACCTTGTTACTACTGAATGATTTAAGAATTTAACTTCTAAACTAAAACAAAAATTACCTGAGAGTTTAGATGCCTTGAAAGTATTGATTTTCTATTAACTTCACAATTATTGTCACTTGAAGCCCCTTCCACACTCCTTCGCAACAATATCATCTGTGTCCGGGCCTCACCATCTTCCTCACTGGACAGGTCATCTGAAACTCCATTGCCCAAACGCCTGTATGCCTCCTACAAAGAGAACAGCAATACCTTCACAGGGACAGCCCAAAATACCCTGTAAATTGCATATGTAAAAATTAAACGTCAAGCAAAAGCTACCAAGCAGTAAAAGTAAACTAAATCAAAACTAAACAAACCTGCATATTACTTGATCTCAATATTAAAAAAAAATTTTAAATTAAGGAAAACAAGAACTTGAAACTAAAACAGGCTAAAGTCAAACTCTAGGCCTAAATCACAACTCTATTTTTTCTTTTTTTTTTGTACAGGGGATTCAACTCAGGACCTTGCACTTGCGAGGCAGATACAGCACCACTGAGCTAAATCCCTGGCCGCAAATCTTCTATTTTCTAGCTATGTAACTTTTGGAAATTTACTAAATTTCTCTGAATTTACTAAATTTTTCCATCTGAAAAGAAATGACAATAAAAGCATCTGTCAAACAAGGTTGTGGAAAAAAAGGAAGTTTGCATGTGTAAAGCACTATACTCAATAAACATTAGTAGTAGTAATGGCTCAATGAATACTAGACTAAAAGCCATGGGCTAAAAAATAAACAGTCCAAGACTGAAAAGTAGAAGTTAGTTTTAGACTAACAGAACAACGCATTTTCACCTAAATTTAGAAAAGAGTGCCATGCCTGGCTGGCAAGTACAAGGTCCTGATTTTGATCCCCAGTACCACGAAAAAAAAAAAAAAAGAAAGAAAGAAAAATAGTTTCCCAAGCCCTAATATACTACCACTGCCTCCCTGGAATAAGACACAGTGGTCTCTACACTAATCTATTGGGAAGACTGGATCAACAGTAGAATCAATAACAAGTTCTAGTCATAGCTGAAGAATAAGCTCCAATCTCCGTGTGATATTTTCTTTTTCATAACCTGTGGTCTTATTTATTAGACAAACTTACAAACATGTTAGTATCTGTTTCGTATTTCTAGCAGAGTTCAAGAACAGGAAAATTTTACACATGAAACAAAAGGTTTTGTTACACCCATCTAAATCTTACCCTATGGCACTTTTCTCCATCTGAAAATTTTCCTTTCTCTCTTGTTTGCCACATTCTAAAATATGGTTGACACTGCCTCTTCTTAATGATAGGATGGAGACAACTTGAGTGGTTGTCAGTTTCAGTCCCTTTGTTAGATAGTAACTTTACTTTTTTAATCCTATTTTTAAAAAAGAAAGAAAAGGATTACTAATTACTTTTCTGAGAATGACTCCTTTCATGAAATCACTTTCTTCTGAGGAATGCAACATATTCTGGAAATGAAGAAAAATCAAATTATTTTCTAGGCCTCCAGCTTGCTAAGGGAGAGACTCACAGAGAATATGAATCTATTCGTGTCAGGTGAGAAGCGGCATGTATTTTTCAGTTTTGTAAGGAAACAGACTAACAGTCCTACTCACTTGTCCTCTCAAACCAGTGGCAACTCCTACTTCACATGGCCGGTTAAAGCCACGTGATAGCATGTCTGTCTCGCCTCTGTCCATCCTCCTGAATAACGGCCATGCTGCGAAGCCCAGCAACTCTCAACTCCTTCACCATTGGATACACCTCCATTGGCTAGGTGACATGGCCATATAATCATTCATAATATTCTTATTCCTGTGACTGTACCACACCTGCTACCCTCACCTTCCTAACCACACAGTAAGATCACTGAGGACAGGGACTCACAAGATCAATGAGGACAGGGACTCACCACACCCAGCACAAAGAACTCAAACACTTCAACCAAGGGTATAAACTTATCTTTGGAAAAATAAGTGAATACACTGCATCTTCAAAAAAGTAACTAACTGCAAAAGAAAATTTAAGTCACCATCATTAATATAAACAAAATAAGCATTTCTTTGAGTCATGTTAGTGCTGCCAACTGTAAAATTACAAATGAGGTAATATTTCTCCTTGATCCATTTGTCTTTCTGCCCAGGAGCCCATCAATACCAGGTTCCTGTGCTGCATCCCATCATCAAAGAGTCACTGGTGCTCACACTACCATATTTCTGATCTTTTAAAAATTTTCTCTCAAGATGTTAGATGATAAGGCTTCAAATAGTTATCCTTTCAGAGTATTTGTAGTTTTTGTAATCCTGTGGTCTGAAAGCCTTAAAATCAAACAGAATAAAACTGCAATGGTAGAGTACTAGATTTATAAGTAACATGAAAGAGGATCATTTGGAGTAAGCAAATCTTTCTAGAATCCTTAAAAATCACAACACAATAACATGTCTACACTACTTACTCCTGTGGCCCAATCATATGATATACCTTGTGAACACTAATGTGAATAGAGAATCACGTAAATATTTCAATGTAAAATTCCCACCTGTTGCCAAAGAGAGTCCCCCAAAAACCACCAATAATGGATGCAGATTCCAAAGTTTCTATTCCTCTGACTTTATCAGAGGAGTTACTACTTCCATTTTCTCGGCTCCCATCACCATTTACAGTTTTTCGTAATTTTCTACAAAAAAAAAAAATCAATAACTTCAGATTATTTAAGGCCTTTTCTGTTTTTGCCCATAATATCCCTAGAAAATTATACCAACAGATTGCTCCCTGTAATCAAGGATAGTTAACTTCATACAATAAGGATGAATAATACAAGAAAATTTCTCATTTGGGGACACAAATAGATTCAAAACTGAAGTCCTATGTCAATCACTTTGTTCAGTCACTAAAGAAATAGAATTGCTATCCAGAAACATTACTAGAAAAAACGTTCATTTGTGTGACCACAACAGACTTTTCCGACACACTCCACACCACCAGCAGGAGCCACTTAAATATAGACATTAGAAATCTACCCCTTTGGCACATTTAATCAGGACAACACAAAATAAAAGCAACTGATCATTTTTTATTGACATCCTATGCAGTTTAGTGATATATCTCACAAATATCAATGAGACACAGTGCAGCACTTATTTCCTCAGAAAATATTGAATCAATTTAACTGGATTTACAAGAAATCTTCTTTTTAGAAAAATGTTTTGAAAACTGGGGCTGGGGTATAGCTCGGTGGTAGAGCATTTGCCTAGCATGCACAAGAGCTGGGTTCAATCCCCAGCACCACAAAACGAAAAGATAGAGAACATGTTGAAATACATTCCACCAAATGGAAAAATTGTTATTTTGCTATTGGTTAGGGAAGAAAAATTAGATATTCTAAAGAAATATAACTTTTGGAAGACAGTATTGAATATATCTTTGACAATGTCAGCAGTTCCAAAAACAACAAATATCAAATAATAAAAAGTTCACATGAATTTAATATGTTAAAGACTCAAATTGATCTTGATCAAAAGTTCAGACCACTTAAAAATCAATTATGCACTTTTGGAAAAAGGTAAAATTTTGGTAGCACTAATCCAATGTACCAAGATACTTGTGGACAGTGAATTTTCAACAAAGTTTGATTAAGCCTGAATTTCAAAGAAAAAATTTTTTCTTTTGGCAGTGCTATGAATAGAAACCAGGGCCGCACACATGCTAGACAAGTTTACAACTGACCTATACCTCCGGCCCAAGAATGGATTTTAAAGGCAGTATTTAAAATAAATTTTAAATAATAATATAGTATAGGAATTCTCCTTTTAAGAAACGGCAATGAATGACAAAATCTCACCTGAGATTAGAAGTTAATAAGGCTTTTTAGTATGAAGAAAAAAAGCATTTGAGGTAAAAAAAATAATGAACAATATACATGGAAGAGGAAGATTTTTAATTAATCGAAGATTTTATAAATCTCTTTAAGTAACACTTCCAGAAAATACAAAAACTAAGATATAATTTCTCATCTCACCTCCTTCTCCGATTGCCATTGTTTCCTAAAGGCCTTGCTATCTGCGTAGACACAATCTGACAGTGGACAGTTCCCATGAGTAGCATAAGGCACAAGGGTCCAAGTACTTCACTTACATTCACAAGAGGCATCATAAGATATAATACAATCGCTATAACTGGATAGAAGAGGTTTCAAAATATAAAGCATTAGAATTCATCTGTAAAATTAATTCTAGTAACTATATAAATTGTTTCTACAATCTGTCATTTTAAAAAGAACTTAACATAAATCATTTCCTAGAGTACCATCCACTTTCATGTTAGCTGAGTGAAAATCTGAAGCCACAGACTGCCAAGTAAGTGAAGGATAACATGTTGAAAGTACTTGCCTTTCTGGTAGCCTGATAATCTAAGTATTACTAAAGGGTTCTCATCCTAAAACTACTGTAGATGCTACATTAAAACACATTGTGAAGTGCCGTTCCTGTCAGAGGAAGGGTATTTTCTAAACCTCAGTGTGCACCGAAAGCAACCAGCAAAGCTGAGATTTGAACTGAGGCATCCAGACTCCAGCATTCTCATCTTAACTACCATGCCATGTTGCTGCTTTGCATATGTTTATGAAATGTTCAAATAAACAAATGATGCAAGATATGACAACTATCAGGAACTATCTCCAAGATTTTCAATTTGTAATTGTATAGGTATGTTCTTTCAGACTTTAACACAGTGGTAATTCTTGAGCTGTATAAACTATTACAGAATAGAGAAAAAGAAATCTAGCACTTACCCAACATACCGAGATCCTTGTTGGTAATGAATTTTCAACAAATTTTGATAAAGGCTGAACTTCAAAGAGAAGGCTTTTTTTCCTTTCTTTTTACCTTTCTGGGGAGCAAACCCAGGACTGCAACATAACCATAAAACCCCAAGAAATGGCAGCACCAAAATAAATTACAAACTTTGTTGACTTGTGAATGTGGATATAAATTCATCAATAAAAAATTTAATGCACTATGAAGGCAGGGATTTTTGTCTATTTTCTTCACTGATAACCCTGGATCAGCACTCGACACATAGTAAGCACTCAGTGTTTGTTGAATGAGTGGTTGAAATTCAGCCTTTACAACATGAGTTGAGCAATATAGCAAAAGAACTCACCAAGACCATGAAGGGTTTATACTAGCAACGCAAAAATAGTTTAAAGTAGAAAATCTGTCTGTTATGACTTGTGTTTAGATGTGCCCCCAAAGCCTCATCCTTTTTCAGAGATGGCTGGATCTAGAGCGTGTGATGCTGGGACCGATCCATGGTGCAATGCTATGCTCAAGAGCACCAGGATTAAGGGTGTGAGTGTTACCACCCTAAGTAGCCTACATGGAGTATAAATGGAGCAGAAAGAAGCTGTTAAAGCCTCTCGTTGCTTTTTCTGTCTTCCACTGCCATGAACTGTTGCCCCTCTGCCACCCTGCCTTGGAGCCAGCCGATTATGGATGGAAACCTCTACAAACTGTAAGCTAAATTAACCTTTCCTCCTTTAACTCTGGGTGTTGGGTATTTTGTTTCAGCAATGAGAAAAGTAACTAAGACACTATCCAAACCCTTGCAGAAGGTGACTGGGCTCTGTGCACATGAATGAGATCAGTGCCCTTATAAAAGACTGTCCCTTAGGTCAGGCGAGGACATAGTAAGAAGACTGCCATCTAGACAAGCAGACCCTCAGCAGATACTAACTGTGCTAGTGTCTTGATTTTGAACTTTCCAGTCTCCAAAAGTGTGAGAAATAAATTGATTATTTATTAGTCACCATGTCCATGGTATTTTTGTTGTAACTTCTCAAATGGACTAAGACAGAGACTGGTACAGAAAAATGAAGGGAGTCGCTGTAACAAATACCTAAAAGTGTGGAAGCAGCTACAGAACTATCCACTAAGTGGACAGTCTAACAGAAGAGTTTTGAGGAGTGGATCAGAAAGCCTACATCTCCAGAACAAATTTCTAAAGGAGATGCTTAGGGTTCAGAGGGAGAAAGAAATAAGTTATAAAGAAAACTTCATGTCTATAATCCCATTTCCTTAGAAGGAGCATAAGTTCAAGGCCAACCTTGGCAATTTAGCAAGAATCTGTCTCAAAAAATAAAAAGGGATGGAGATACATCTCAACCCAAGGCTCTGAGTTTACCATCAAAATATTTTAAAAGCCAGGTATGGTGGGACACATCTGTAATCCCAAATACTTATGAGGTCTGGGCAGCAGGATAGCAAGTTTGAGCCCAGTCTGTGTAGCTGAGCAACTGAGTCTCAAAGTGAAAAGTAAAAAGAGCTGGGGCGGTATTATGGTAGCTCAGTGCGGAGGTCCGAGTTTCAGTTCCCACCACCACCAAAACCAATGAAGGAGGGTGGCAGAGAAGCAGAGAGAGAGGAAGAGGAGGAGGGAAATGAGGAGGAAGATGGAGAGGAGGAAGGAGAGAAGAGGAAAACACATCAGGTAGTGATGTGCAAAACTGACAATAAAACTGCCTTGGGTGACAGTGAGTGGGGCAGCAGGACTATGGGGAAAGTACAGATAGGGATGGCTTCTCTATGAAAGCGACACTGGAGCCGAGGTCTTAAATTTGGGGGGAAATGAGCCACTTGAAAATCCCTATGAATGTTTCAAAAAGAAAGAAGAACTCTGTATGAAAACCTAAAGAAAGGCATTATACCTAGAGTGAGCATGGAGGAACAGGGCTAAGAAGCGGAAAGCTGATGTCTGAGAGGAGATAAGGAACAGATTACATAGGGCGATATAAGCCATAGCAAGGACTTCAGATGTTTATTCTAAAGTCAAGTGAAATGAAAAGCTTATAGGGAGAAAAATCACAGGATAAAATTCCCAGTTTAAAGAGTTTCTCTAATTGTTGTGAGAAGAACAGTGGGCAGAAAGAAAGCTGAGTAGACATTACTTCAGTGGCCTGGGCCAGAGATAAACGTTCTGGGACTGCGTTATTGGTAGCAGAGACTGAGGTGAAGACTCAAGATAGGCTCCGGAGGCAGAACATAAAGAAAGGATGGCAGACTGGATGTGAGAACTATGGTAGGATAGAGTAGGAAGACTTATTTTCACTTGAAAATGGGTGATGGATGAAATCAGTTAATGAAATGGAAAAGATCTAAGAGGAATGAGTTTGTACAAAAAAATCAAGATATGATTAAGATGACTTTGATATGACTAAGTTCAAGATGCCTACAAAGTCTCCATATGGGAATGTCAAGCAAACGGTTAGATTTACAAGTCCAAAATGCAGAAGAGAAATCTGGCCTGAAGATATAAAATCTGGGAATTGCCAACATGTCGATTTATGCTTTTTTAAAAGGAGCTTGCTAAGAGCACTTAAAGAACAGACAAGAATACAGGATCCAATCTTGAGGTAATTCAACACACAAAGGTTAGACAGAAGAAAAGTCTGACTAAGCTAGCCAGGGAGAGGGATGGAAAGACGTTTCAGAGAAGAGTTAGATGATCATGCTTGCTCTCTTAGAACAGTAAGTCCAAATAGTTTACTTCCCTTTGTTTCTTTGTACTTTAAACCATTTTAAATGGAAGGGTAAATGTAAGAGTAAGTCTTTATTATCTGAAAACAAAAGCAGCAAAATGAAACTGTCAACTCTTCCAATTACCTTGCATGAGGTAAAGCAGTAGCAGCCAAACAAAGATTCTTAAAGAGGTAACCTGAATCCACCAATTGCTGAACAATGGAAAAAACACAACTCGAACAAGCCCCTTCCGAGTCAGAGATGTCCATGGAATTTCAGGTTTGGCTTTGGCAAATGTTGAGCCTTTAAATACAAGAAAACAAAATAAGACACCTGTACACACACTATATTGATGGCCACTTGCAGTACTAACTTCAAAACAGGTGAGAGCAAAAATAAGCATATGACTTGTGCAGTTAAAAAGAACCCTCTAGAATGAGCATTAAATATAATAACTTCTTGGCCAGGGATTTAGCTCAGTGGTTCCATCGCCTGCCTCGCAAGCATAAGGACCCGAGTTTGATACCTGGTACCAAAATAAATAAATAAATAAATAAAATAACTTCTTGTCTCAGTCCCTAGGAAAGGAGTGCAAAATAATCAGGCTCACAATATATTTTTCTAAATTATACAAGTCTGCAAGTTCACCCCCCTTTCTCATTACATGAAAACCATGTAATTTACATGACCACCGATATATTAAGGCAAAGAAAAAAGGTCTCAAAGCCTGAAAAATGAAGGAAGAATTTTACTAAGTACATCATCACATAGAGAAGGATACCTAAAAGTAATCTGCAGTACCACTATGAAATAATACAACAATATGCATAAGAAACAAACCAGTGTTAGGACTCACCTCTGATTAAGTCAACATCAATCAAGTCTGGTTTTATGCGACCCATCTTTTTTGGTTTATTTTTGAACCCCTACAATAAAACAAAACAAAATAGAAATAAACACATAAGAAAGACAGTATTTTTAAATACAAAAAATAAACTTACGTTTCGTGTCTGACTTCCTTTTACTGGAGATATTTTCATCCTAACGCTCCTTAAAAGACTTGTTATTAATTTACGTTGTTTCAGTTTTTAGTCTTATCAAATAATACATGCATATGCTTTATCTTTTTTAATAATCAAACAATGCCAAAGGATCAATAAATTAAAAATAGTCCTCTGAGCCATGTCCCCTCCTCTCAATTTTGTTCCTCAGAAACAAGTAACTTTCATCTTGTTTTTCTATACTTCTAAATAATATGCTAACACTGTTATTTCTTAATTTAGATTCATCACTATCAATTCTTCTACTGATTTCTTCATATAGTAAATGAGAATATAGCTTTTAGACCACTAATATCCATAACCTAACTTCTACACCCAAAACATATATCCTCACAATATACATACACACTTGTGTATTTTTAAAAATGCAGTACCTTCACACTGAATTACATTCCTAACTCCCTTTTCATTTTTTATTTTGAGACAGAGTCTTGTTAAGTCATTAAATTGCCCAGGCTGTGCATGAACTTGGTCATGCAGATGCCTCAGGTTGAGATTATAGCATTATCACACATGCCTTAATTTTTTGATAAATGAATAATCAGTACAGTATTTTCACTGTGAAAAATGTTCCCTGCAAGCAAGAATATTTTATAGTCTTTCATTTACTCTATGAGATCAGTCAAAATATTTGTCATTATGTAAATTTAAATAAATGCTAGAAAATTATCTGAATTTGAATAAATACTAGAACTTATTTTAAAGTTCCTGGAAACCCCCTTTCCGGAGCCCTCTATCTTCCCATACCAGATAGACTGTTCTCTGGGTCTACTGCACAGCTGTAATCCCAGGACTTCTCTTTACTGTCATCCTTCACATTCACGACAGGGCTGTAATTCGTATGTCTCGCTGCCAAGCAGCTTGAACCACTGGTGGTACATGCATGACTGCTCCATTGGGTGACTTTTTATTAATTTTATTAGTAAAAAGACTGGTAAAAGTGATTAGATCCATTTGTACCACTGGTGGTATAAGCCGCCCAATGGGATAGTCATACATGTATCACTGTTAGTTCAAGCCAACAGCAACATGTTAATGTCTCCTCTCCCATTCTCTTGGTCCTCGTGGGCTGTTATCTTTTTTCTTACTTGTTGTAATTTTAGAGTAATTTCAGGAAGAGAATAAATGGAGATTAATGCATCCACTCAAAATGTCACCTTTAATGAGGAGGCTCATTGATCATATACCCACCAACCACATAAGAAATACAGCTGAAGTAGCTTCTGAGGTTGACCAGCCTTTTTTTTTTTTTTGGTACCAGGGATTGAACTCAGGACCTTGCACTTGTGAGGCAGGGGGCAGCACCACTAAGCTAAATCCCCAGCCCTAGACCAGCCTTTTTTATTTCCTAGGGCTAAAACTATGTCATTTATGAACAGTGGCTTTTGTTTTTCCTAATATTAATTTTTAAAAATCAAAGAATATTTAAAAAAATATGAGGATGTTCTGCTCATCTTAGCAAATGTATTGCAAACAGCATGTTAAACGCCAGTAACAGAGAATATTCTTGTTTTAATTTTATTTTGGAGGACTCAGTTTGACCATCACTAAAAATGTTAGATCTAATATATTCTCTCAAGAAATTTTAGAAGACAATTTTCGTTGTGAATATGTATAAAAATTCTGGGGTATATTATTTTTCCTACTTTTCCCTACTATTGGTGTGATTTTTAAAATAGTTTTCTTGAGGTATCATTAATATACTAGTAATGGATGCATTCATTTTTAAGAATGCAGTTTTAGCAAATTAATTCAGATTGTTAGTAAATACGTAGTATACAATCCTTCTTACTCAGGTTTTAGGGTATATCAACCCAAAAAGTTCTTTTGTGCCTGCCTATTAGTCCATTTCTCATTACCATTATAAAGTAACTGGCTGGGTAGCTTTATAAAGAAAAGAGGCTTATTTTGGCTCACAGTTCTAGAGATGTAAGGTCTAGAGGTGACATCTGGTGATAACCTTCTAGCTGGCAGCTCTGAGGTGACATAGAGCATTGCATGGCAAGAGAGAAGAAGCATGTGTAGGTGTGTCTTCTCATGTCCCTTCCTGTCCTTATAAAGACACCAGGATTCAATCATGGTGATTCTACCCTTATGAATTTATCTACTCTGAATAACCTCCCCAACACCCTCCCTTTAACTACCACAACCAGATTACACTTCCACCCTCCAAACACCTCATAATGGGGATTAAACTTCAGCACACGAATGAAACCTTAAAGGATACTCAAACCATACCAAAACCATAGCAGCTTGTTTGCAGTAAATCTATTCCTACTTGCTACAATAGGCAATCACTGCTCTTTTTATTTTGTATCTGTACAGATGGCTACAAATTTCATATAAACAGAATCACACAATATGTTTGTGCCTGATTTCTTTCATTTGGAATATTTCTGAGGCTCATCCATGTTTTTAGTATAAATTAATTATTGCACAGATATAGCACATTTGTTTATCCATTCACCAATTGGATTTTTTCCAGATTTGGGGCTATTGAGAATACTGCTGCTGTAAGTATTTGTATGTGTTTGTTTTTACTTCTCTTAAGTACCTAGGAGTGGAAATGCTGGTCCATATGGGAAGTATATATTTAATTTTTTTAAAAAACTCACTTTGTATTCTCCACTCCAAACAGCAATATATAAATTCTAGTTTTTCTGTGCCTATGCTAACACTTGGTAGAGTCAATCGTACACTTGGTACAGTCAATCGTTTTAATTTTAGCCATTCTACTAGGAGTAAGTATCTTCTAGTGATTTTAATTTGTACCTCTCTAACAACTACGAGCATTAAGCATCTTTTCATGAGCCCACTAGCTATTCATTTACTTTCCTTGGTAAAATGTCTCTTTTAAGTCTTTTGCCATTTTTAAATTGGGTCTTCAAACTCTTTACATATTCCAAATACATGTTTGTGTGTGCCTGTGTGTATGATTTGAAAATATTTTCTAACATCTTATTTCTAAGATACGGCAATTTTCAGTATTTTCTTCTACAAAATCTATAGTTTTAGTTCTTGCGCATATTATTTATGATCCATTTTAAATTTTTGTGAAAGGTATAAGGTTAAGTTCATTTTCATATATGTGGATATTCAATTGTTCCTACACTACTTATTGAAAAGACCACCATTTCTTCATTAAGTTGCTTTGGCATCTTTATTAAAAATCAATCTATCAGCTGGGCATGGTGGCACAAGCCTGTAATTCCAGCACTGTGGTAAGCTGAGGCAGGAGGATCATAAGTTCCAGCCCAGCCTGAGCTACTTAGTGACTTAGTGAGATCTTGTCTCAAAATAAAAAAATTTTAAAAAGAGAATGGAGTTCAGTGTAAAGGCTCCGGGTTCAATGCCCAGTGCCACCCTCCCAGCCAAACTGAGTATCAAAATAGGATTTCTTTCTAGATTTTCTATCCTGTTCCATCGATCTCATACTCATGCCAGTACCTTCTATTTTTATTACTATAGCTTTATAATAAATTTTCAGATGTGATAAGTCTTCCAACTCTGTTTTTTTTTTCCATTAAGTTTACTGGTACATTTTAGGTATAAAATACAGTTACATTCATCATTGGGATCTTGTACCATTACATGAGTATCTTGGTTCTTATTTTTTCCCCAT
>NW_004624772.1:9411279-9447009 GCF_000247695.1 Heterocephalus glaber
ATATATAAATTTGATTCATTATAACTCTATCTAGACTTTTTTGGTTCATATACTCATGTAGAATATCATTTCATCAAGTATTACTCTGGAAACATTCCATAGATTTTGTTACAATGTCTATATTTTTATTTCTATACTTGGATAACAGGATGTGGCTTGTCTACTAAAAAATTATCAACATCTTTCCATTTATTATAGAATAACTAAAGTGTGGTAGGGCCCCTCCGGACATGTCAGGGTGGGAACTTTTTATAATGTAGCAATATCAGCCTCTGTGTAGCTCTGATGTAATTCTGTAACATAAATCGTACCCAACCAGACTGTAGACTGTTATTGTATACCCAACCAAAATAAAATGTTAGTGTATGTCCCTATAAAGAAGACAAAGGCATAAAAATTGTATAAAAGGGTGCAATTACACCATGTTCAGCACTCAGGCCTTGGATATGAATCCCGAGTCAGTGCTGGCATAAATAAAGCTGCTTCCTCAGAAAAGGGTCTTGGTGTCCCATCTCTCGGCACGAAAATCTCACAGCAAAAGTTCTTAGCAAAGCAGTTGGGTAATCTTCAAACTCATGTATGGGCTATCGCTGTGCACAACCTATACTCCAACCATACTGGGCTACTTGCTGTTTCCTTAAACAAGTCTTATACTTCTGTTTGTTAATCCTTTTCTACTTCTTCTCAGCGTCTAGCCAAAATGCCTTAGACACAGTAGTTCAATAAGCATTTGTGGAAGAATTCATATTAGGATAGAGATGTAGCTTAGTTGTAGAGCACTGGCCTAGCAGGTACAAGGCCCAGGGTTCAATCCCTAATACCATGCAAAAAAAAAAAAAAGAAGAAGAAAAAAAGAATTCATATCACTTTTCATGATCCATGTAAGAAGTTTAAAACTTCAAAAATTTCAAAATTTATATTTAAATTTCATACTTCACTTTTATAAATGTAATTAAAAATTCGTAATAGTATTGTGATTTGATGATTTCTTATTTTTTAAATTTTTTTTCTTTATATTTTGTTTGGCTTCAAAATATATGAATGTGTGTGAAACTATTATTAAACTGCATTAGCTACTTTTATTTATTTTTTTGGTACTGGGGATAGAACTCGGGTCCTTGCGCTTGCACAGCAGGTGGCAAAACCACTGAGCCAAATCCCCAGCCCTCAATAGCTACTTTTATATCTTTGGCCAATTTCTATCTAAAACCTAACTAAACATATTTGAAAAGATATCTTGAATTTTCTCCCACCATCACTGACTCTATAACACCCAGGAAGACAAGAAGAGGTCTATCTTTTTCACTGTATTCTTAGTACCTGTTGTGTGTGCACATTAGCTCAGTCAACATTTATAACTGTCTTCAATTTCATTCTTTTCACTGCTGCTAAATTAAAAAGTATATATTAAGGAACTGTTAGATCACCATGTGACAGAACAATAAGTAAAAAACATGCATGGAAATGTAAGTCAATTTAGATGGAAGTCAATTTAATTCAGTAACAAACACTAAGTCTCTAGTGTGAATCAAGATGTTTTGAGAATGGGATATAAACATAATTTTTGCCCTTGAGGCCTATGAACATGTACAGGTTAACAAATAACTGATATGGTGCACTAAAAGAAAGGTATTCAGTAAACAGCATGGAAGTAAGAGTTGAGAAAAATCTAAATTGGTTAGAAGAAGGTCCTTTATAGAAGTAAAATCTTTTTAAGGGGGAAAGGATCAAAAATGATCAAGATATGATTTATATATGTACTAATTCCCCAAAATAAATGCAAATATTATGTAGCACAAACATAAACCAATAAAAATCTTTTTTAGAATATGGAAACCAAAACCCATACAAACTTAACTTGTTCAAAATCACAAAGCTAGAGGTCACAAAGCTAGGTCTGTTCCATTACATACTTACTGATACTGTTTAGCTGCTCACAAAGGAATAATAGGAGATTTACAGAGTTATAACATAAAATTAGGGGATCTAGTCATCCTAATCCCATCTCCCATTAATATAAATAATCAACAATTGTGCAAACTGAAAAGTTACCATGTAGTTCAAATAGCTTTCTAATTGATTGGTCTATAAAGAAATGTACCCTATATGTTGGTTAAATATATTTTACCAAAGAGATTTAAATGGTCCAATCTAACTAATGTGACTTATAGATAAGTAGAACACTATTAAGTTGTACATAGTATTTTTTAAAGTGATAATAGAAGTTCTGCAAATCTTTTTTAAGAAAAGGTCCAGAAACAAGAATCTGCTGGCATTTATGAGCACTTTCCAAGGCAGTAAGACCCTGAGAACGTATAGATTTAAGAATTAAGGTCAGTAGACAAATATATTCTTTTTTTTTCTGGTATCGGGGATCAAACTCGGGACCTTGCACTTCCGAGGCAGGCATGGCACCACTGAGCTAAATCCCTGGTCCTTGACAAATACATTCTTTTAAGGGCCACAGCTGGCTCTTCAGGCTTTCCACATCTCTCAAGACTATCTAATTACATTTGACCATCAAGCTACCATTCAATGACTTCATTGGCACTAGAACCACCACTTCTCTTGACCTACAACCTAACTTTGAAACATTAGAAGATTAACTCTCCCCATATTATAAATTAGTAAGCTGGCATTCTAAATTATACATCAGTGTTTGCTTGCTTGGTTAGGAGGAAAGAACCTAAAAACCTGCTCAGTTCTAAAGATAGTATATTAAAAAAAGGTTAAGAACCTGAAAAATATAAACACTGGGGGCCATCACTTGAGAGGCAGGAGGAGGATCACTATGAGTTCGAGGCCAGTCTGAACTGCACAGCAAGATCCTGACACCAAAAACAAACAAACAAACAAACAAAACCAAGGAGGGGGACCACAAGCTGGATTCAGGCCAAAAATGGATTTTATTTGGCTTGCAGGGTGATTATGGTGATGGTGAGGAGGAGGAGGAGGAGGGAGGAAGACAGAAGAGAAAAAGGAAAAGAGAAGAACAAATACCTTTTAAAAATCTGGGAATTTCACATAAAAATGCATATTTCCAGCTTCTCTTGAAAAATCTGAAATTCTGGCAATACTGGGCCTGACTTGCCACGTGGTAAAAACTAATCAAAGTTAAGTAATCATAGCCCCACTTATATGGGACGTTTGGTACTAAAGCCATGTGTGAATTGACACATCATTATGCATGCTGTTTTCTTATAAACTTCAAAGAATGAAGAATGCCATACTTGGTGGATAAGTGCAGATTTTTTAAAGTACAATCCACTCTTTACAATAATGCAGTAAAACAAAGCTAGAGTCAAAGAAATCAATTTACCTTAATCTGAGTCTGTTCGATTGACTTTTCCCATATCTGCTGATCATATGCTCCAATCTGAAATAAGGAGCAAGCTATTTAAATGATGCAAAGGCAATACTTATATTTTTACGTCAAGCTTCACATGGAAGTCAAGTCATTAATCTATTAAGTATTAATATATCCAAAAAATGTTTCTGCTTCTCAAGAGTTAGAATAAATATTTCCAAAAACTATTTCCTTTAAAAATCTAAAATAGCTGGATTTAAAAGTAGGTTAAAAAGCAACACCCAAAATATTTCAAATCAAATATTACCTTAAAAGATATTTCCACTTCTTAAGGAAAACATCAATAGGAATACTGGAGAAGAATAAAAGGTAAGGGACAGCTCAATAAGAGGACAGTATCAATTTAAGCCATGCAGATAAAGGCCTCCTTCGTATTTCTGAAGTTTGATCAGAAGTAAACTTTCAAAGCATTGCCTTGGCTTGTGTATGCAGCTTGGAGAAGGGAAAGAACTCGAGAATCTTATCCTAGACCTGGAACTGAGTTTATAATGACTTCTACATCCATTTTTGCATTTATGTTGAGATACTATATAATACCTGGCATTATCAAACTCAGGAAAAAGTAACGTGATATTCCTTGTGGAAACTTTCTGCAGGAAGTATGCTCTGCAAATAAAAATTACTGATATTACCTTCTTTTGATACCACGATATAGCATCTCTCTCATTTGAGGCCATCTGTGTCTCCAGCCAGAGAGTGGGATTTCACTGAAAATTAAGGAAAACCGGTCGGTGAGTCCAGTCGCTGAAGGTTACTCTCCCAGTTTGGGGTGCACTGGGGAGCAGCAGTCTCCTTCTCGGGCTGCTGCGGGGGGGGGGGGGCAAACGGTCCCCGCTGCGCCAGGGAAGCTTCTGCGAGACTTCGTGAGCGTGTGTTCACGGACGGAGGGAGGGAGGGAGAGAAGTACCGGGGTACACTCGCCCGCCCCCAGCGTCCCCTGGCGTCCGACTCTTACCTGGTGCTCGCTGCCAGGCAGGCCGACGGCCGGGTCCTTCCTCCTCAGTGGCCCCGGCCGGGCCGAGAAGCCGGGGGCGAGGCGGCGGGCCCAGCAGGCCGCATCTTCCCCGAGAGGCCGCGACGCCGGCGGGGCCGTTACCATGGAGACTGCAGCGGCTGCACCAGCCTCGGCAGCAGCTGGCAGCCCGCGCTCCAAGGAGGGCAGTCTGTTGTCACAAACAACGCACCTACCAAGTCACCGGATGGGCCATTAAATAAGCAAAGAATGGCCTGGGCAATGAGGGGGGTCAAAGAGAAGGGGCCTTCGCTAGGCCGCCACTCACTACAGCAACGGTAAAAGGACTTGTACCCCTCTGGAGAAAGCCAGGTGCGAAGGCCCAGGCCCTGGAGGAGGCGGCAGAGCGGCGACGCGCGTCTCCACTGGCCGGCCGGGTAACGCTGTGACTCAGCCGCCCGAGCCTCGGTGCAGACCACGGCGCTTCGGCTTCCGCTTTCCGCTCTAGCCGCCCAGCTGGCTCCGCCCCCGGCCCGGGCCTTCCCTCTCAGGGCTGGGGCGCGGCGCTGCAATCTCCGGCTTGGAGCGGCTTCCCCCAGGGCACCCAAAGGTCCCGCTTAAAAACCACTTCCTCAGAAACGACTTTCCCATCCAGCGATCTCTGGTTCGCGTCTTCGTAGCACTTTGTTTCACTACTCCATATTGGTTTTCCCCAGTGGGCTGCAGGGCCCGAGGATCTCGGATTGAGGCCTGCCCGAGCTTGCACACAGGTTCTGTGTTGGTTGAGTGAACGACTGCTGTGAAATGCAGGGCCCAGGGCTGCAAATTAGTGACTCTCTCTCCGCCCCTCGGCACCTCTGGGACTTAAGCTTTGTGGATTTCAAGGGTGTAAAGGAAGAGGAAGGAGAGAGCCTGGTCTGTCACTGATCGCTTTTCCCAAATTATAAGGGAAGGTGGCAGCAGGAATTTCAAAATTCAAGCAGGCCGGGAAGGTCTGGAGAAAACGGTTGCAACCCTCAAATGAATGTTAACGATGGTAAGGTTTCCAACCTGCCTTCGCCTTCCTCTTCCCAATTCGATTTTTCTCACCTGCTACTAACCCCAAGGGCCTTTTTCTTCATTTTATTTGAAGCTGTGTTCTTGCTTGCTCACAGAGAGGAACATCTGGGTCAGGTAAAGCTAATTACAAATTAATAACTACCACTTGAGAAAGCCTAAGAGACTTGGTGTTAAACATTTTATACACATTCTTAAAATATTTCCGTTATACCGACGAGGAAAATTATTATAAAAGTAACTCAGAACTTTAAAAACTTATTCACCCACATTGGCGGTGGTTTCCAACAGCTCTTGCCCATTTGCCCTTTTCTCTTCCTTAGAGCTGAGCATTACAATTCTGTTGGGTTTCAAGTCAAATAGCCATCTGAAATGAAGAAAGAAAACTTTCAAGATACTTGCTTTAAGACCCAAATTACATTAATACCAAAAGCATTTTACTTTGTTATCACGGAGGTTTTTTAGGGGGGAGGGGGGCTTAGAACTTGTTTGGGAAATGGTACTGGGAAATAATGGAAAGTAACACCATTTTTAGGAGCCTTGTTAAAAACTTTTCAGTGTTCAGGGTGCCACTGTGTAAGGCACGGGGCTTTGAACCCAGGACTACACTCAAATCCCTGCTCCTACTAATGAACTGTGTATTTTTAAGCAATGTATTCAATCTAACAAGCCTGCTTTCTCACCTGTATTATGGATTATCTTTCTACTAAACAAAAAACTGATGAGGGGAAAGAAATCCATTTTATGTTAGGCGCTTGCCTATAACCCAAACCGCTAGAGGCTGAGGTAGAAGGATTTCAAATTTAAGGCCAGACTGGGCAACTCAGAATGACCCCGTCTCAAAAAGTTACTACTTTGTAGAGTTGGGGATGTAGCTTAAATGCAGAGTGCCCCTACATTCAAATTCACAGAACTACCAAAATATTGCTGGGCTGCATAGTATATGGACACCTGAAAAATCTACCCTCCATATATTTTCAAGAATTATCTACATCACCAGAATAAAAAATTTAATATTCTGATAAGTACAGACAAACCAATTCAAACAGCAAGAAGCGTAACTGCCACAAAGGCAAATACTGGTTTTTTTTTCCAGTACCAGGGATCGAACTCAGGACTTCCTCTTGCAAGGCAGGTGCGGTACACCACTGAGCTAAATCCCTGGCCCAAGGCAAATATAGTTTTTCTTTTACCCAAAACTAGCTGCATCTCAATATAGATGGATCCTCCCTCCCTTATCTATGACCATTTCTTTGGGAAGGAAAAGTCTAAGATTTAAAAAAGAATTTTTTTTTAATGATAGGATAGAGAAGGCAGAAAGGAAACCGGTTTCTGGTACCTAGAATTCGCATGTGCTATTCATTTTGTAATGAAACATCAGTAAAGGACAAATCAGACTTTGTTTATTAAAAAAATACTTTACAGGAAAAAAAACCTCTATGCATTCCATTGTCCTATTTTACAAAGAAATAGCTTAACAATTTAACACACTTAGACAGCTACAAAAAAGCACTGTTAAAAGGATTATTATTCACACAAATTTGGATTTAAGACTATTCATTAAAAACCTTTTTTAAAACACTTGTTAATGTCAATAAACAAACTAAGGCCACACAACGCAAACAGTCCGCCAGGCAAATTATACATTTCATCTATATGCAAAGACCTCTTAGATAAATTAAAGCCACAGGAAAAAAATTCTTAGCTGCCAATCAAAATGGAGTTTAGTCACAGAAAACACTATTACATGAAAATTTACAACATGTGATAGAAGTAGTACATATTTCTTTAGAGAAAATTGAAAAGTGCTATATTTTAAGAGACAGTGGTCTCAACTACATGCACAAGTGGATCCTAAAAAATTTATGAAGAAAATGGAAGGCCATATGTATGGAGAGGTACTTGCTTTCAAAGCAACAAACTTTCAGGATGAGGATGAGTCCTCTTATGCGCTTAGGAAAAACATATGTATTGTGCATTTCCTTTACTTGCATGACCAATAAACACAGCTAAAACCTGTTTTAAAAACAAAACTTAGCAAAAATGTGAACCTCTGGCATGTGCTACTGAAAGGTTCCTGTTTTAAAATCTGTGGTAGTGACGAAACATATTTATTAAAAAGATACAAACAATCTTCCTAAAGGTATAAATACAAATAACTTTTTAATGGCTGATACACATGAAAATATAATGGGTTAATATTAATGATATAGTCACTAAGAGTATATTTTCATAGATTTTGGAGTCCTGTTCCTATATTAGCTTTGAGACAATAATATTTATATAGGAAAAGGCAAATAAGCAAAAGTTTCTCCACTCATAATGACCTTTATGCCTACTAAGACTGATGATGCAAGACATCTTTTTCAAGGTTTTGTAAAAAATTTATCTAATAAGCTCATTTTCCCCCTACTAGAGCTTGTAGTATTAGTCAGTTGATGGTCCAACTGTCTCTGAGGGGACACGGCACTTTCCAAGTCTTTAGCTAAAAATAATGTACCAGTTAAACAAATTTTAAGTACTGAATAAGCAAATTAAAAGTACAGTTAAGCTTAGGATTTTTAAGGAATTTTTTTGAAAGTTTGAAGGAGGGACTATGTAGGTTTTTATTATTATTGCTTTCTGAATTTGAGATATCTCTTGGAATCATAATCTTACTGCTAGCATTATCTTGGTAATTATAGAATGACTTTTGAGGCAGGGGGAAGACTTTTATCCTTTTTAATGGATACCATAAAACCATCCTATTTACTATTAGGAATATTCATTTACTAGGTCCTTTCCATAAGCACATTTAAAAAATTCCCTCTTCTCCACATTTCTCCATAAAGCTTATAGCCCACATTCTGCAAGTAATCTCAAGAGTTGGCACAACAGATAATATACCAAAAAGGAAGATCTGCTTAAATTTGTTACAATTTCACTGCCATCACAACTTTACAAATCAGAAGACGCCAGATTGTTCCATGCCTCACTCCACCAAACCAAATAATTTAATGATTTAGAAAAGTTGCAATCATTTGTATCACTAAACTAGGATACATTTTTGAAAGCAGCAAGAAATTCAAAACTTCTGCTTTTATATTCATCAGTCTTTAAAGCATGCTATCAAAATCTAATACTCACATAGGACATTGAGTTTCCAGATACATTACTAGCTAAATATTTCTCTCCATTCTATTGCAATTCTAACATACAATGAATTTATTAGTACATGATTTTAAACACTTTTTATATTTTTAATGCATTTATATTGGAGGTGAGGGTAGAATGTTTTATAAAAGGAAAATGGGGATTTGCTTTTGATTGTAGGTCTTTGCAGATCCGCTGGTTCCTGAGTGATTATACACAGTGCTGGCTGTCAGGAGACAGTCTCCTTGTTTACTAGTAATGACCAGCTTAGATGACAGATGGCATCTGCTGGATGGCAAGTGGGAGACAGGGAAATCGGATCTTGGAAGACAAGAAAAACAAAATAAAAACTTTTTGCTTTAACAATCTTGCTCTTCATGATTATTTTAAAAAGCAAATGTTGCCTGAGAAGAATTTTACTTTGCACAGCCTGGTAAAGCTCAATGAAATTCTTCTGGACAGAAAAATAAAAATAAGAAATAACCCAAACCCATACACTTTGTGATTAACCCCTTTCCCCACAAAGTAACAAAAGAAATACCCTCAAATGTCCCTTAAAAACTAGCCTTGATAACTAGAATTTACCCAAGAATTTATACACAGGATTTTAAAACACGCCTGCAATAATCACATTACCTTTCATACCATTTTAATTACCTATTTACAAAGATAACTAAAACCAACATCACTTCCAATCCATAAATGGTTTACACTGAAATATTTCCCTATTTGTCTTCATCCTTTGTAACACAGAATACATACATATACATATATATAAGGAATAATATAGATTCTAACTAATCACTGTAGTATTTGCTGATGGTTACTTTTCTATCAATTTACACAGTGACCGCTATACTTTGCTAATATCCATTTAACTACACAACAATATTGCACAAAGTAATATTTATATAAGATTTAACTATTTCAGAATATTTTAGAGAAAATTCATATTTGATATTTCAAAAGATGCAGCTAAGTTTTCATGGTGACAGACACAGTAAAGCAGCATCTTTTTTTTTTTTTTTTTGCCTATGTTAATGTAAATATTTCAAATCTCACCATCCAAAAAAACAAAACTTCAAATTGCACTGTAACCAGGTAGATACAAGAATCCGGTCTTAGGTGTGGGGAGTACTCTTCCTTTAATAAACAAAAGGCCTACTGTATTATTAACTAAGAGAAAGTGTGTACCACATTAACATTCTAAAACAATAGAAAGTTAACATCACACTAGCTGTATGAACTATGCCTATCTGAAAAGAGAAAAAAATTTAAATACTCAGGCACTAAGTTTTAGGCTACCCAAAACTCTAGGATGAAGTCTAGTAGTGCTATATTCTTTATTAGAAAATAGCAACACAGAGTAACAGTAAATAAATTCAGTTATTCACCAGTTAAAAATGCGAGGTGTCTCAAAAATAGATATTTATCATGAATACGTTGATGCCAAGTCACAAGAATAGTTTTTCTTAAGTTTGATGCTCAAAATATGGCAGCTTCATCAGAAAGATTGATATCATTCTCTTAAGTTTGATAATTGTGATCAATTTAGAAAGCAAAAGTATCCACATGAAATGTGAGAATGCTAAGAAGCAGAACAATAGAGTATCATGTCAACATTATCTCTTTTACCCAAAATATCTTCCATAGTTACTATGTATTTTACAAGAGATCAATGAACCATGGATAATGAATGACTGAGGACTATTCAGCTTTAGATTTTTTTAACTGAAATATCCACTGAGCATTAAATAACAGATATCCAAAAAAAAGACAGTTTGGATCAGAAAGTGCTGTGCTTTCTCTTTTGTTAAGAAAACAGAGAGCCACTGAATTTTCCTTAGAAACTACTTGTTCCTTATGGCTGGACTAAATAACTTACTTGCCCATGTACCAAATGCAAGAACTGCCAAGGGATTTAGCTCAGTGGTTTCGCCGCCGCTGGGCAAGCACAAAGACCTGAGTTCGATCCCCGGTATCAAAAAAAAAAAAAGAATAAGGGCCGGGGATTTAGCTCAGTGGTTTCACCGCCTGCTGCGCAAGCACGAGGACCCGAGTTTGATCACTGGTACCAAAAAAAAAAAAAAAAAAAAACAAATGCAAGAACTCTTTCTTGCAATCTATGCTATTTTTTACTGAGGAAACTGAATATGTGCCACAAAGACACAAATACTAAACCGTAAATCTGACTTCTATCGTAAAAATAGCAAATAGGGCAAGAGACAAGGTAAAATAAAATTAAGCAAAGTGAATGATGTAACAAATAAGAATCTGTTATTCCAGAGAATTCTCATTTTGACTTGAAGAGATTGAATTGTTACCTCACACCTTAAAACAGAAAATAGCAGCAGACCCACTATTACATACTGTACTAACGGGATAAGATATGACTCTTAATTTTGCATAATCTGTGTAAAAAAGATATGCTTGACATTTGTGGAATGTCATTTCTCTTTATAGAATTATAGGCAAGATTTCTCCAATAAAACTTAACTTAAGCCAGTTATAAAACTATATAACTTCACATCAAAATTTTAAAAAGTTAAAAAATGTGTTTGAATATGTACACCTCACACAGGACTGCTTGCATGTTCCTGCAGATTGTGTTGCTGGTCTGAGTCCAGTCTATTCTCCACCTTCAAAACTGGAATAGGCTGAGTCTTCTGATCTTGCTGAAGATGATGAAGTTCTGATGAAGGTGAGAAGGACGACGAAGCAGTTGTCAAAAGCTGCATTTCTGTGCATGTGTCCTCAGATTCAGTTTTTACCCTCACACATTGCGAGTCAACTTCTAATTCTCGCTTTCCAGTTAAATCACAATCCATGTTAGAATTGCTTTCTGTGTTCTGAGTTGCTTCCACAACAGGGTGGTACTGTTTGAGTCTTATGTGCCAGGCTAAGCTGCACACTGCTGACACTGTTTTGAACTGATGAATAACATTTCTAGGGATGAAGTAGATATCATTGTCACATAGCTGAATTCTAGCATAACGAATGCCTTCTCGCCTCATTTGGTTTAGTTTAGCTTCATCCACCCACTGTACACACTAAAGAAAAGACAAAAAGTTGCATAAGACTTTAAAATGTATAATAATTTAGTCAAAATATTATAATTAGCACAACAAAACAGTAGGGATAAAATGTGTTATAACAATCAAAGTCAAACAGTACTAAATGAGATATAACTTTCTAAAGTGTCCTGTTGGGAAACATTCTCCTGCATATTTTCCTCTCTAGTCAAAACAAAGGACAGGGTAAAGTCAGATGGCCTACAGAATCATTTAAGTAAGTACCTGGAAGTGCAGCTAAATATCATTATTCTTTGGCACACGTAATGGTTAATATTTTATCTTCTCCTTCAATGTCTCAAACTCGTGCAGTTGAGGGCCCACAGCACAATGAGGTTAACAAGTGAGACTGCTCATGGCCAGAACTGAGCAACCCTGAACCTTCTTTACTATCTGAGGCCCACCTGGCATCCCATAGATTAAAGTAATGTCAAGCATTCTGCTTGAGAAGCTCTGTTTTAGTGATTTCTGACATTCTACATTCACACAGCCTTTAATAAAAATAAAATTACATTCTATAACCATGTATCCAGTTATAGGATAAAATGCAAAATAAAATGGGTACAGACACTTATTTCTAATATCTAATACAAAGGGTAATTAAAAAGCAAGAGTCATTACCTGGGAAACAGGAGGTTCATGAAGGTCTAATTGAAGTCTCTGTACAACATCAGCAAAATCCTCAGCATGAAAACAAATCACATCTTTGGTTATGCGAGGTTGGTCACTCCTAATATTAACAAAATTAAGTTATAGGACCAAGCATTCACTATAAAAAATGATGACAAATTTCAGTTCTCCATTTCCTGGAAATCCTACTACTAACAAACAAGCAGAATACAGATCTTCTAAAGACAAAGTATACACTTGATACTTTAATCAATTTCCAAAAAACAGAAACAAACCAATAAATCTACTTTTAAAGAAAACATAAAAATCAGATTAGCTCTGCAAAATTTCAAAAACAATGGCCAAAAAAAAGTTTTATTCTAAATAACATTTGCAGTTTTCCCAACAGTTTGCACCTCTATGTCCTGAACTTTATTAAAATTGGGCTCCAACTGAATGTAACGTGGTTGGTGCAGCCACTATGGAAAGCAGTTCCTTGAGACATTAAAAGAGAATCACCATATGATCCAATACCACTTCTGGATATATACCTCAAAAAACTGAAAGCAGGGACATGAAGAGATATTTGGAAGCTAGTTAGCTATTGGTTCACAACAGACATAAGGTGGAAGCAAGCAAGTATCCATAAATGGACAAAATGTTATATACACACACACCCGATATATATAGTTGGTACACAGCCTTTTTCAAAAAGGGAGATTCAAATACTTGGTACATCAATGGATTAACCCTGAGTACTTTTAGTAAGAAAAATAAGCTAATTACAAAAAGACAAATACTTTATGATTCTACTTATATGATAGCAAAAACAGTTAAATTCAAATAAACAAAATACAATGATGGTTAGCAGAGTTTAGGCATGAGGGGGGAAAAGGGAATAATTCTTAAATATAGAGCTTTAGTTTTGCAAGACTGAAAAGTTCTGGAGACTTGTTCCACAACAATGTGATTATACTTAACATTAATGAATGTACATTTTTTAAATGTTTAAAATGGTAACTGTTATGGTTTGTATCTAGACGTCCGCCCCCAAAGCTTCATGCGGTCATAGTTGGGGCTTTTCAGAGGTGGCTGGATCTAGAATGTGTGATGCTGGGATTAAGGGTATGATTACTAAATTAGTCCACTGATTAGTTTGGCATAGTTCTGGGTTTGAGCGCTACCTGCCCTACGGGTGGGTAGACTAGATAGAATATAAAGGGACACAAAGAAGCTGCTATTGTACTATTGTCACTTGTAACTGGGAACCTCCTACTATTTGTCTTCTGCTCACCACAAACCATTTCTCTTTTGTGATGCCTCTCTGCCATGCCACCCTGCCTTGGACCCAACCAATTACGGATTGAAACCTCTACAAACTGTAAGCCAAAATTAACCTTTCCTCCTTTAACTTTGGGTGTTGAGCTTTTTGTAGCAGAAATGAAAAAAATTAAGAGAGTAACCTCCACGATTATTTTACTACAATTTAAAAATTGGCCCCCAACCTTTTTTTTTTGGTACCGGGGCTCGAACTCGGATCCTTGCGCTTGCGCAGGAGGCAAAACCACTGAGCTAAATCCCCGGCCCCCCCAATCTTTTAAGTAAAGTCTGTATTTCCCTAGACAACACTAACCAACCTCACAGCTGACATCCACTTACTTACCATTCACCAAACTGTACAGCTTTCAAAACCCCAACAGCAGCCGTACTCTGCCAGTCAAACCCCTGACCTACATGATCAGCATGAGCTCTTGTCCTATCTTCAAAGAGGACTTCACGGGGTTCACTGGTCCGAGGTAGGTACTGGAGATTTTTAATTTCATTCATTGATCTAGAGTTGGTTTAGTTGTAAAACAAAAGGAAAGCAATGAAGTTATGAAAAAAAAATTTTAAATTTAACAGCAACAAGATAAAAAAAAGTCTGCTGAAGTATCAGATTTAAATAAGATGACAGCTGAGAATACAATGGTTAGGCTCATTAGCACTTGACATACCATATCGTAATGAGTAATATGATTTGTTTCCTTTCCCTGTAGATCAAGATAAAGTAGAAGTTACATCCTTGATTACACTCAAATATAGTGTTAAAATATAAAGCATCTGGTTGTCTAGCAACGTAAAGTATAATTCAAAGTTTGAGGCTGTTTGCTTCTTTACCCTCACCTCAGTCACTCTCATTTTGAGCTCTCAAAATATCCTACTAGTCCTATGATTCAAGAAAGAGAACTGAGCATCCATGTACCCTCCTTCTGCATTAAAATGAAAGTAAAAGGCTTACTGGGAGCAGGACTGATTAGAAAGGATGGAGGGAATACAGGTGAAATAGAATTGATCATGAGCTAACTGTTGATACTGAAGGCATGACAGTTTATTATATTCTGCTTTTATAAGTGCCCCCAAATTTCTACATATAACCATCTAACAATGATAGTAAAATAAGAAAAAATAAAAGGAATAAATTAGTAAATAGCAACATCAACAAACTTCATCATGATTGAAAATTACACATCTTAGACTAATAAAACTGAGCAAAAAAAAAGCTATAGGGCCCTAGAATATAGAAAAAGGGATCAGCAGCCAAAAAAGGAAGTAGACCTATTCAATGAACTCTGCAGAAAAAAAGTTAAAGACCCAAACCAAGACATACTGTGAAATTTCAGACTGCTTATGGCAGAGGATGCTATAATCTTTCAAAAAAGGAGGAAAAATGATTACATACAAAAGAACAAAAATTACACTGGATTAAAAATTCTCAGAAGTAATATTAGATGACAGAAGTCATTAAAATAATGCTAAAGGAAAATAAAGCCTCTGGATTCCAACTAAGGTATAATGACACACCTAATGTCAAAGAAAGAAACTTTCAGACATAAAAAGACTCAAAATACCTTCCTTTTCTAGAATATTACTTGGGAATATGCTCAAGCAAAGGAAGGAAATAAATCTAAAGGATAACCATAATGACAGGTTAATGATAGAAAGCATTAAATGAGAAAATCTAGGTTGATAACTGTGAAATATACTTTCCTCACTGAAGTAGGAGAACACAAAGCTCCAAAAGATTTTCATGTAAAGGACTGATGTGCTTAAATGGAAGCTAAAAAAGTTGATCTCACAGTATAGAGCAGAACAGTGGTCACTAGTCACTGGGAAGGTTAGTAGGGAAAAGGTGTAGTAAGAAAGAAGCATGTGTGGGAGGGGCAGGGGAAAGGAAAGAAGGGAATGGAATTAATGTGAGAAAATGAAAACAAAGTCTTTGTAAATAGGGAGAGATGGAGGGGTTGAAGGGAGGGCAGGGGAAGGGGGAAAAAATAAGAACCAAGAGAGATTATGTAAAGGTGCAAATTTCCAATGATGAATGTCATTATATTGTATACCTAAAATGTACCAATACAATTTTTAAAAAAAAAAGAAAGAAAGAAGCATGTGATTCCCAGCATGGTAAGACTCTGGGTACAGACTTTCTGATGTCTTCTGAAGAAAGATCAATCAACTTCTTGTTCATGGACTACTCTTCATGAGATCGCATTATGGCTTTCTTAAAATAGATAGGAGCCATGTCACCCACTTCTTTTGGAGAGGAATATATTCATTAACCATGTGATACTGTTTCTTCATGCTCATATTAGTTTCTAAAAAGATGCAGTCTAACCCTTTATCTTCACATATCTTTACTAATGATATCCTAAACATCTGAATTTCTTCTCAGATGTCTTCATCCAGTTAGGTAGCGGCTTGATGATGCTGCAAAGGAACTATCAAGCAATGCCCCTCAGAAAGACACTGGAAGTTGGGTAGACATAAATAAACCTTAACACCCATTGCAACAATAAGGTGCTTGGGAAATTGAGACTTGTCAAAACAATACATTTTTCCACTTGTGCAGCAAGATGCTGGTGCTCAGCAATAGCCTGTTTCCTCTGGTTCTGTTCCTCTTCACCAAGATGTTTTCTCTCACCTGTTTTGGGTACAAACATGTCATCCAGAGTATAAGAGTCTCCATGTATTTTTCCCATAAACTTAGATGCCACTTGGGCCAGGGGTTTAGCTCAGTGGTTCTGCCACCTGCCTCGCAAGCACAAGGTCCTGAGTTCGATCCCCAGTACCAAAAAAAAAACCTTAAGATGTCATTCTCATAAAAAGTTTATTTTGATTTTCTGATGTTCTCATCTTTTCATTTTTTACTAAATCATTTAGGCTTAGATGATCATCATCATGAAAGCATCTGATTCTTTGTTTTTCCTCATGGGTAGAAACCCTGTGTTTATTCCAGAGGTCCTAGCGTGTTCACAGGCCACTCTTCAGACTCATCTGTTCTGACAAGGACCCCTTCTTGATGGTCTGCATTCTCCCCTATTCCTGTTGTTTTTGATATTTGTGCTACAGATTCTTTTAATTTATCAGCCTTTTCAAATTGGCTTTAAGTTCAGCCAGTTCAATATTCTCCATCATTTTTCCCTTAATCATCTTGGCTCCCAACTTGTTCATCAACACTCAGGACATGCATGGATTCATCCTCTGGACTCAAATCTTTCACCTACAATGTCCTCAAATTTTCTATTTTGTTTTTCACCTTGTTCCTTCATTATTTGGTAAGATTTCCTTAGCTAGCTTAATCCACCATCTTATACTCCTGAGGAGATAAACTATCAGCTGATTCTTTTTTTCATATTTGTTTCTTGATTTTTTTTCTTCTCTTTCTTTACTTTTTTTGAATGCTTGTCTTCTTTCTTCGGAGAACATTCCTTCAAGAACTGTTCAATTCCCTCATTCATATCAGGTAGCATCCATGTATCTTCACCTCAAAGTCACTTAAGTTCTTTCCACTTTTCATCTTTTCAAAATTGGCTTTCCGCCTGATGCAACACTTCTGCCCTGGCAATTTGGGTCTGTTCCATATATTCTTCAATACTCTTTGCCAAGGTAATCTATTTTAAGCAATGACACTAGAAGATATTTAGGATACAGTCAAGAAAAGTGTGTAACTCCCTCAACAAAGGGTAATCAGAAACTGTAGGCAAAACAGAACAATACTTCTAAACGATAATGTAAATACAAAACTAAAATGTAGAATGATACTGAATACCACACTTGGATCTCAGACAAAAGGCCGAGAAGCGATGATGATTCTGAATACCTAGGTGAAAGATCATTCTTTATATTCTTCCTATAAGTGACACTATAACCTTAAAATATGAGTTTTTAGCCTACTACTTGGGTCTGCAGTAAATATACTTAACTCTAATATTATGCATGCTATTTACTGGCTTTCCAGTTTTAGAATCTACCTATGACAAAACATTTAAGACCTAACTGTGGGCCAGGAGTGGTGGCACACACCTGTAATACCAGCACTTGGGAGGCTGAGCCAGGAGGACCACCTCAAGTTCAAGGCCAGCCTTAGGCTACATAGTAACTACACAGTGAGACTTTGCTTCAAAAAAACCAAAAAAAAAGAACAAATAAACAAAAAGAATTGTGGTATTAAAACAAAATATGAATTAACCTCAACAGTGTTTAAGTGCAGTTAGGAGGAAGAGGGTACTAAGGACCATCTAACTATTCAGAATATAGTAAGAGGATAGAATACTCACCTAGCATACCAAGAAATCAACACCGTGACAAAGCATTTCAAGCAATAAAAAAGCATTATAAACAAATGGGTTTTGCTGTAGAAAAAATGTTTGTTTCTGGGAGGGAAAGATAGGCAGGATTTTTCCTTATCAGCCCTACTGTACTATTTAATTTTTTTAACCTACATGTCTGTTTTTTTAAGAATTCATAAATCCAAAGATCATCTTCAACAGCAGGGCCCTTGATAACTGGACAGATTCTCACATCAATTCCACCATCTTCAGTAACAAGAACTTTTAACACAAAAAGATAACATCTGTATTTATGTTAATCTGTATTTATGATAATTCATTACTCTAATTCAAAGTGCTTTTGGAAGCGCAAGGTCCAAGGTCCCAAGTTCAATCCCCCGGTACCAAACAAACAAACAAAGTGCTTTTGAATGCCTCACTTAAGAATACTTAATCCCAACAGAAGTAAAATTTGATGGCATTTCAGATTAATGTTTGTCCAAATACTGTTTGGACTAAAAAACTAGAAACAATTTACACAGAAGAATTAGTTAAATCTTAATACAACCATACAGTGAAACTACTTAGTCATTTAGAAGCTCCCTTAATACATTACCCTAAGGGGGAAAAAAACTCTCAACTTTTAATGTACACATAATGTAAAGAATAAGTTCGTTTTTTAAGAAAGAATTAATAATGAGTATAAATGGACTAAAATTTGGTTAATGCATAAATAGATGGGATTATGGCTGGTTTTTTGGCTATTTAATCTTTTCTATTATCTTTTTCTAAGTTTATAATACTCAACAAAAAATGGTCATTTCTTTTTCAGAAATATACAATAAAAATGCACATAGTACTTAAGAATTTAGCAGAATTTCAAACTGCATTATCATCATGTACAAAACTGCTGTGGTCTAGGAATGTGTAGAAGTTTTAATTAACTGTAGGTTTTACTACACTACTACTTGCATTCATACATATATAGTTTTCAATAAGTATTTTCATGTATCATCTTAAGTACCTAATGTTATTCTATACTTAGGTGAAGCCATTCTCCTGTAAGTTTTAAGTTAAGGTTTAGACTAGTTAATTAAAATGCACTTTCGGGTACTTGTTTTGACTTGCTATTTCTGTAGCTTAAATTTATAAGTCAGGGCTGGGGATTTAGCTCAGTGGCACCACACCTGCCTCTCAAGTGCAAGGTCCTGAGTTCCCCAGTAGCAGAAAAAAATTATATAAGTCACTTTCAATCTCATTAAATAAAAATTTTGAAAATACTAGTGAGTTTATCTGCATTTCATATGCATGAGACAAAAAAATGAGGTATGATTGAAAAATAGTGTTTTTAAAAAATTTATTACACTAAAAGACATATGGCCATGAATCCCCCTCAATCCCTCTCACTTTAAACACTTTTATCCCATCCTTCTTGCCATTTTCTGAAGCAGTTTTAGAAGTCCTTTTTCTTGTGGTTAGTTGCACTGTCTTGGCTTTCCTGATGTCCTGAATTGATTCAAAATATTTGCCTTTAATGGTCATTTTGCCTTTGGGAAAAAGCCAGAAGCTAAATGGTACCAGATCCAGTGAATAAGGTGGATGAGGACACATTGTAATGTTTTCATGGGGCTTTCTGTTAGATGGCACTTACAAACAGCTTTTTACATATTTTTTATCACACTTTAAAAAGACACTCAGAAAGAGGACTTCCAGAAATGTTTCAGAAACTAGCAAGAATGACGGAGTAAGTACATATGAAGCAAGGGGAGTATTTTGAGGGAGAATAATAGCAAAGTATCTTTTACCGTGATAAATTTTTAAAATTTAAACACTCATCATATTTTTAAATCAACCCTTGTATATCACAATACAAACTGCCAAAGCTCTGAACCACAGCACATTATGAGTTGCATTCAGCCAGTCCTGGTTACCTATTGTGTTATGAAGATAAAGATGAATAAAACAGTCCTCATACTCAAGGAGATTAAAATTCAGTAACAAATAAAAACATATAAACAGATCACAGAGAAGAAACCAATTGTCTAAGGCAGTGGTGGTGAACCTATGGCATATGTGTTTTTTTTAAGATGAAACACGTTAATGTAGGCGTTGTTTTTGCTAAACGAAAACCTCAGTATTCAGATTCAATTGCAGAATTGGTACTTTGCAATAAATAAGTGGGTTCGGGTCGCAGTTTGGGCACTCCTCTCTAAAAGGTTCATCATCAGTGGTCTAACAGAACAAAGAAAAGCTTCAAAAAGAAAGTGATGTACATGATAAGTTCTGAAAATTTACTAGGAGTTTGCTAGGGGAAGATGGGTGAGGAGAATTCAATTTTTAGTAAAAAGCAGAGCACAAAAATAAAAATAATAATAAAAGATTATGCTTTGGGAAAATGTGTATGGCTAGAAAGGACTAGAAGCAGACACAGAAGTACTATTGGGGCTCGGTTATGAAAGATTTTTATAGACCACACCAGAGAATTTGAATTTTTTTTTTTTTTTTGGTACCGGGGATCAAACTCAGAACCTTGTGCTTGGCAAGGCAGGCGGCAGAACCACTGAGCTAAATCCCCGCCAAGAATCTGAACTTTTATCCTGCAAGCAGTTGGGACTCAGGCTTTAAGAAAAGAAATAAAGGTTAAATTTGGTTTTCAGGACAATGTCTCACCCTGATGACTCTACAGTAAGTGATCTTGACTGAGGAACTGACAACTAGAAGATTTACATAAGGAAAGCCTTCAAATAATCTAGACAAGTGTTTTTCAAACTGTGCCCATGCTGCAATCATTTTTATAAGCAACCAACTAAAAAAAGTGGTTTTGTGTATTTTAGGAAAAAAAAAATGCTTACCTTCGTCTTTTGAAGGGTGACTTTGGCATATCTGCTGTAGGGATCATCTGTTCTCCTGGCCTTACCCACATTATAGGCCCATCATCACTCTGGGACCTACATTGCAGTTGGAGGCTGGAAAGTGTGCCCCAGGGCAGAGTCATCTAGAAGTTAGATCGTATTTTTTAAAATGTTTATTTATAAATTAAACCCTCCCCCCATCCCAATAAAAGTTCTAAAAAAATTTTTTACATGTGAATGTAAAGAAAAAAATGCCATATTGGATTGTAATTTATAGTAAATATATTAATGTAGTAATTTGTATCAATATTTTTCTTAACATTTCTTTTCAAAACATTGCATAGAATTTTAACAGGGAAAGTTAGCTAACATTTTAGTATGAAATGTTCGTCTAAATAATGATCAGAAATTGAAAAATCTAAATCAACACTCACTTTCAGAAATGGTGATTCTTCTAACATATCAAGGAACTCTGGGAAATAATCACCAACTTCTTCATCTACTGCTCCAACAAGACTTATCTGCCGCATTGGACCTGCTCGGTAGGTACCACAACAGTATGTCCTGTTGACCTAAGATAAAATGAAAGAGGCAGGAAAAAGGGACTAAAGTGTACTATAATTAAAGAATGCAAATAGGGTATTGTTTTCAATATTACTATTTCTTCTACATACTAAGAACTCAATCATCAGTACCTTGGATAAAATTAACACTTACAGAGAGGCACCCCAAGACATTGACACATCTATTAGTATATGTGCCACAAATAGAAATTTCAATGTGCAAGTTAGCCTAGAGTTCCAAAATACTGAAGATATTAAGATAAACTTCCCTAAGAATGATGATTGTCAAACTCTGAAAATACTTTTTAATGTGATCTTTATCTGGGGGAAAAAAGCAGACTAAATAAACAGTGGCTGGGTAGGAAGGGAAAAAAAAGACCACAGTCCAATAAATCTTCCATACTCATTGTATACTCCCAGCTTGAAAGTATTTACTTCAGGCCAGATAGCAACCTGATTTTTTATCAAATTCAATCTCTCATTACTTCCATATAAGAGCCTTCACTTGAAGCCAGCTGATCTTTTCCTCTGTTCAACTTACACCAAGCATATTTGTATCTCCAAAGACATTTTTCACTCAAATCTGTGCAACATGGAATGTCCTCTTTTCTGTTAACCCAAATCTTAACCATTTTTCAAAGATCAGGTCAAGACTTTTTTCCCAGCAGTATTCCTGGTCACCTTCCATTATCTTTCCCTTTTCTGAAGTATAATGTTACCTGCAAATACACATACATTCTGTTTTTACAGGTTGAGAACTTCTTGGGACCAGAAATATTTCCAATTTTTATTTTTTTCAAATTTAGAAAACTCTGCATAGACTTTACTAGTTAGGTATCTCTAATACAAAAATTCAAAATCAAAAAACTTTTGAGTATTACAGATGCTCAACTTGTACCAACTTTCTACTGAATTTATGATACCCTATATATCTGTAGGCCAGAGCAGCCTATCTAGCATTCAAATGAGATCTACTAAATGATTCCATATAATCCAGTATTATTCCTCTAATCATTTCATATATGTTATTTCATCCAACTTCCAATTTAGAATAATTTTTCCAGGCTGGGGATTTAGCTCAGTGGCACCGCGCCTGCCTCACAAGTGCAAGGTCCTGAGATCAATCCCTGGTACCAAAAAAAAAAAAAAAAAAAAAAAGAAGTCTTCTAGAATGAATTTTTCCAAAGGGCAGAGATGGACTACTATGGATGAGATTTAAAACGCTAGATTCTAACCAGGATTTCAACCTCAGATCAGGTACCTAGCATTTTCTACTTCAGTTAAGATTCGAATTAAATTGGAAAGTCTAACGTATGGCTGTACTTTCACAAGGTAAGTCTCTACTGAATATTCAAAAGCAATTTTAAGAATCAATTCTTATTGTTCTAAATGCCACCTATTTTGCCTTAATAGAAAGCAGTTTATATAAATGATCATTCAGTAGTGTTTTTTTCACATAACTCTTCACTATTAGTTCTTCAGCAGCATTTTTAGAATCAACTATTTTAAAATTTAACACCACCTGTGCAAGTACACAGAAAAGAGGGTCTTAGATCTAGTTGTCATATAGTGGAGATTTCTTAACTTCTTATAAATTCTTCCCCTAAGATTCACTTTACATGGCTTTAAGCAGCAATGACTCAGGAAAGGTAGGTGCTCTACCACTGATCTACATCCCCAGCACTTCTCTTGTATATATTTGTTGTACTGCCTTCAGTAGGTCTGTGTGATTATCACCCTATAAAAAGCCAGGGTATGCAGCATGGGAAAGAGGAACATCATGGCGTATAGGAATAAGGGATAGGAAAAAAAAAGAAATCTTTTCTAATCATCATTTTAACTTAAGCCAAGTACCCTAAAATGACTAAAGCAAATTTAACCTTTAATACCAGTTCTATGCATTATATGCTTTCAGGGGTAATAAGAAAGATCAATTTCCCCTAAACATCTCCCCAAGTATTTCCCGTTATCAGAAATTCCTTCAATCCATGCAGGGCAGTGGCATTCCATGAAAAGAATACCTTCAAGATCTATTATAATTTAAAGCTCCAAAATTTGACTTATCCTTATAAAGTGTATAACCATATGGTGCTTTTCAATGTATTTATCCTGCAAGCTTTTAAATTATTAGACTTTTAATGAGTTATTATTTGAAGAAATTCACACTGCTTTAAATTAATATTTTTGTCACACTATTCCAAATCTACCTAATTCAAATACTACCAAAGTCAACACCACTGAACTTAAAAGAACTTTAACAGTGCAGCTACCTAGGACAATTAATATGTGACATAAATATAATAAAGCATCTTTTCCTATCTGGAAAGAAAAAGAAATTAAACCTAAAAGAAGGAGGGAAAGAAGAAAAGAGAGGGTGAAAATGGCTACAAAAGATAGGAAACTTTTTTGACCTCATAATTTTTGTCAAGGTCAACAAGTTTTATTCTCATCTATACACAATGCAAGTGTCTCATAAGTATCTTCAGGTTCACACTTTTGTATGAATAACAGTGTGGTATTCAGAGTGACAAAAATTAATGTTTTATTTTTTCTTAGTGCCAGAAGAGCCATCAAGTAAATAAATGTACCTACAACAAAACACTAGGATTATAAAACATTCAATGTATAATATCTAGAGAGAGGCCTTACTAGAAAACAACCTTCCTGTTTTCAGTCCTTTGTGTTAAATTAGACCTCTGAGAGTTGACTTTACCAGCGTTTATTCCTAGCCTAGACCTCCAAGTTTATTCCTCTAATAGACACATTCACACTCTCTAGTCCTTATACCACCCCTGCCTGGAAACCCCAAGCCATTCTAACCATCAATCCTACCTCTCTGGACTTTTCCATTTGATGAGCCAAGAAATCCCTTTCATCACTTAAACCCATTTTTAAATTCAATATCCTATAACTTGTCATCAAAAATACTCTGATATTCTGAATCACTTCCACATCAGAATCCTACTCTAATATCTGTCTCTACTTTCTGTCTCTACCACCTCATCTTTTACTCACTTTCACGTGATCACAATGAGGTTCCTATCCAGACCAGTCCCCTGAAACAAATCACTAATGACCTCCTCCCAGCCAAATCCAAGGGATATTTCTCAGTCATCCATTTTCTTGACTTCCCTTCCTGATGTCTTTCTCTCCAAAATGTGATTATTAGGGTTGGCCTATTTTCTCATTCAATCTGTGGGTGGTTTCAATTAAAATACAGATTTGACTACCACCTGTACCCTGCTATATTCCATATCCATTTCCCTAAATTAAAAATGTTCCTCAGAGTCAGACCTTTATATACAACTGCCTCTTATATACAACCCACAGACAGCCTCAAATGCAGTACCTATAAAACTGAACTCATTTTCGTATAAAATTCCCTTCCACCCAGAAACCATATTCTCCCCCTTCTGTATCTGCTTCACCAGCTAATGACAATCATTTTCTCAGTTCCCAAATTAGGAATTTACAAGTTCTTCTTCCTAATCTTTTAAGTATCAAAATCTATCTTCTAAATCTGCCACACCAATCCCTTAATTCAGGAATAGTCATTTCTCACCTAATTTCAAAACCCTCTTAACTAATATCCTTGCTTCAGGATTCTCATACTTGACTCTTCTGGAAGACATTTTGCCTTTCGACCCTCTTCTTTTAAAATTCTCTGGTAGCTACATATTACCTACAATATCAGGCTGAAAATCCTCTTGGTGGCTGACAAAGTCCCTCTTGATCTATTATTCTAAAAGAAATGCCACATTTGCCATATTCTAAATATGTATTTCCACATCCTAAGTAATCTATGCTGCCTCTACAACTTTTCATGTATATTATGTACCTTTTTTTAATAACCTCCACTTATAGTTAAACATGGATTACAGACCAAAGAAAAAATAAAAACATGGTTTCAAACACAAAAAAATTAAGTACAGTACATTAAATGTATAGGTTTTAGACAAGTTCAATTTGGGGTTATCACTTGATCTAAAAAAGGAAGAACCAGAGCATAAACTTGGATTATGTACAAAGTATCATTTTTAAAGTGACTAAGATGTGAGGAAAAAAACACAAAGGATTAAGAGCTGTAATGAAGGAAAAATGGGTATCTGAGAAGAGAGTCTGCTAAAGAAACCGTGAAAGAGCTGGGTGCAGTGGTACACCTGCAGTCCCACCTACAAGAGGATAAAAATGAAGGATCGTGTGAGACCAGCCTAGGAAACACAGCAAGATCCTGGAGAGAGAGAGAATAGAGGGAACAAACAAAATAATGTACCAGGCATGGTGGCATATAACCCTGTGTAATCCCAGCATTCTGGGAGACTGAAGCAAGAAGATGTCCAGCTTGGGCAATTTAGTGACTCAGCAAGACTTGTCTCAAAAAATTAAAAAGGGCTGAGTGCAAAGATCCTGCAGTATTCCCCAATATGATGATGATGATGATGATGATGATGATGATGGTGATGATGATATAAGAATAACATTTCAATAAATAGTTGAGACCATAAGGACTGTTCAAAACAAAACAAAACACTAGAAAGGCAGTAATTTCCCCCAATAAAATGTATTTTTATTAAAGAACTAGGTTAAAAGAAGTTGACAACTGATAAAGGAAACATGCTATTAATTTAGACAAGGGGCTGGCAAACTAAAACCCACAAACCAAACTTAGGACTGTCAGAATTTTACTGGAAATCCCCATTAATTCATACTACAGTGAGGGCTGGGGATTTAGCTCAGAGGTTCCGCCACCTGCCTTGCAAGCACAAGGTCCCGAGTTCGATCCTCAGTACCAAAAAAAAAACCCATAATAATTCATACTACAGTGGCAGAGTTTAAGTAGTATTTGATTTTTGGGGTTTTTTTTTTTTTGGTTTTTTGGGTACCGGAGATCAAACTCAGGACCTTGTGCTTGCGAGGCAGGCGGCAGAACCACTGAGCTAAATCCCCTGCCCTAAGTAGTATTTGTGATAGAGATGATATGGCCCTCCGAGTCCAAAATATTTACACTCAGGTCCTTTGTAGGAAAACTTTACCAACCCCCAATTTAAACTACTAACAAAAGAAATCAGACAATATAACTGACTGTGAACTGTGAAATGTAATATTTGTATTGTTCACTATTGTGTTTCTATAATACAAAGTGCCTAATGTGTGGTAATAAATGTTTATTGAATTCACAAATGCTGAGGCTAGAAATAAAGTAACCAACCATTAAACTCTGGGGGAAAAAGAAGAAGAAAAGCTACTGATTTTGGCAAAATTTAAACGACAGAAGGAAACCAGGATCCTGGATGACATCATGGAACAGAGCTGCATCTGTCATGCCATTAAAATTTTTGATAAATGGAAATGTTTGTGATGTATTTAAATAATTAGCAACACAAGTCAGAAGATGAAGAGCATTTTACAACCACAAATTCAACATGCACCAACTATGTGAAACTATGCCAAACAAGCAAACTACTAATTATCCCTAAGTATTTCATCCCTTCCTTTTTTGTGAGAAAATTTCCTGGGCGTATGGCCAATGAGCTAGGCTCCCTGTCAGCTAGGGGTAGCCTATGACTAAGTTCTTGCCAACAGGATGTAACCATAAGTTAATATGCAGTTTCCACAGGATGTCTTTATAAGGAAAAGGTCTGCCCTCTACTTTCTCTCTTTTCCAGGTGCAACAGTGAGGGACAGCCAGGCTCAACCATGCACCTATCAACACCAGAAGAAATGACCAAACTTAAAAGACAGAAGGAAACTAACTACAATCCTGGATGACACCACAGAACAAAGTCTTATAACACTAGGCTGTCTTGTGAAAGTTTTTCTTTTCTCTTCTATTTTTGGTACTGGAGATTGAATCCAGGGCCTTGTACATGCTAAGAAAGCACTATACCACTGAGCCTCATTACCAGCAGTTTTCTGTTTTTCCTAACCGTACATGTGGGACCTTTGTTAGGGTGGTTTTTGCTTATATCTTCAATATTTTGTTCTAAGGGAGAAATACTCTGCATTGCACAGATGACATGTGTGGTATTATCTCCTGATGTAGGCAAAAAGGAAAAAAAAAAACCCTATAACTACAGCACACTCAAAAGAGAATAATTAAGATGAAGGACTTATAAATGATACAAATTGAAGGAAAAGTACAGGAAATTAAAAGCAAGTCAAAAGTATTTAATTTGAAAAGATTAAAAGGGGGTACAAAACAGTCTTCAAATTCTTGAAGCCTTCTGTGGTTTGTCCCCTAAAAGCTTGTGTGCTGAAAGCTTGGTCCTAGTACAGTAATGCTTAGGGATCGTGGAACCTTTAAAAGGTGGAGCTTAGTGGAAGGTATAATTAGGTCACTGGGGGCTTCTTAGGGAAGATTACTTACCATGGTGCTCACAGGACACAACTCCCTAGAGAATGAGTTGTTATAAGGGAGCTTTGCACATCCTCTGAATTCCTCTTCTGTGTCGGCCCCTGCCACTCTCATACACACCATTTTAGCACCATCCACCATGAGACCCATGGAGCTGAGAAGGTGTCAGTGCCATGCACTTGAACCTCCAGAACTATGAGCAAATAAGCCTCTTTTCTTTATAAAGTACCCAAACTCTGGTATTTTGTTATAGCAACAGAAAATGGGCTCAACATCTTACCACAGAAGAGTAGAATTACATAAACTTAAAAAGAGAACAGTAGGCAACTTGGGTCTGGAAACAGAAGAGGTCTAGACAGGATATAAATGCCAGTCCTTGGCAGTAATTGAAACATCAGACTTAAAAGAAATCTGACTAGAGAAAATATAGAGACAGCTCAAAGAGAAAGAGTCTATTTAAAAACCCAAAAGGAAAGGAATACAGACCAAAGAGAATGTAAAGGAATGGTCAAGTGATCAGAAAAGCTAAGAAGAAAACATTTCAAAAAGAGCTTAAAAATGTTGCTAAGACTTTCTATAAGATTAAAGACAAAAAATACCACTGGTGACATCAAAAGATGATTCAAAGAAATTACAAGGACAGAAACCAAATTTATATGGTTTGAAGAGATATGAGCATATAGGGACAGCAAGTGTGAAAAATTCAAGAAGTTGGCTGTGAAAATTAGACTGACAGAAAGGGAATAAGATCAAATAAGAATATTTAAGATGGAGAGACAGAAATCTCCTAGAGGTTTTATAAACTTCCATTCCCACCAGCAATGTAAGGAAATATGTTTCCCCACAACCTCACTGATAGAATGTTATCAAACTTTTGGATTTTTAATAATTTAATAAGCAAAAACTGGCACATTGGTAGTTTTAATTTCATTTTTGTTAAGAATGAAGTTGTGTATCATTTTAGAGGCTACAGGGCCGTTTGTATTTTTTTGTGAAATCTCATATTCCTTATTTTTATATTGTGTTAATATTTCTCTTATCTATTTCTAGGGCTTAAAGTTTAGGAAAATTAATCCTGTCAGTGATATGAGTTGTAAATTTCATAATTTGTCTTTTGACTTTGTTTACAGTGTTGTTTGAGGAGGATCATAGTTTTGCCATTTCAAAACTATGAGGAACATCTTCCATGTATTCTTCTACTTTTATATCCCTATTTTATACATCTAAATCTTTGATCTCATTTGGAATTTATTTAGTATATAGTGATAACACAATAAATAAAGAGTTACCCAGATGTCAACACTATCTTTTCTCTGCCACTAATGATCTGAGACATTACCATTTTTATAATATCAAATGCATGTATGAATTTGGGTCTATTTCTAGATTTACTTTTCTACTTCACTGAATAGTGTTCATAAACTAGTATACACTGACTTAATTAGAATATACTGATTATCTGGTAGGGTGCTCCCCCACCATTGCTTTTCTTTTCTGGCCGTTCATGCCTATTTTTTTTTTCTTTTTCATTATTTAGAGAATACTTCATTAGTTTCTGTAATCAAACCCATGCAGATAAGACCTTACATATTTAATACAGTGTGTTACCCCTTCACAAATGGAAAAAAATCAAATTTAACATTTCTAGACTAATATGGCTGTTAATTTCTATACAATGCCAACTCAACACAGCAAACTAGGATAACTTTTTCCAAAGTTGACAGAAGAGTTAAAGTTTCCAAAATGTTCATGCCTATTTATTTTTTCATATAAACTTCAAAATCAGCTTGGTTGTCCCCAAAAAAGCAACTATTTATATTTTATTAGGGTTGTGCTCAGTTTATAATTTAAGGAAAATTGTCATTTTAATATTGATTCTTCTTATCCAAGTATAGTATATCTTTCCATCTAAGTCTTCTTTTGTGTGACCATGTTTTAATACAACTAGAAAGAATCTGATAAAAAAGGTATAATTAAGACATGTTATGTTACATGTACCAACTCATGATGAATGTAATCATTATGTACTGAACATATGTAATAATAAAATTTAAAAAGAGGACAGGGTGAAAATGGATTGTTAAACATGATAGACTGACCATGTGATTTATTTTCTGGAGTAAGGTAGAAAGCCTATATAAATCCTAGAAAGTGAAAAATAGAAGGAAAAATACAAGTTATCAAACATTTTTGAAAGTTGAAAAGTATACTGGAGAATCATCTTACTGAGAACTTTGAATTCTGAGTGCTTATATAGACTCTCTGCTACAGAACCATGGAAAGGTCAAGTAACAGAAAGTAGGGAACAAAGCATAGGACTAAAAACAAAGGACATGAGTTTAAAATCTGTACAAGAGTTGGTTAGACCCCTCTATTTATTTTCTACCTCCCTCCCTATTAATTTCTGGAGAAGGTAAACCAAATGACTACAAACACAAAGTATATGGTATAAGAATAAGAGAGAATCATTACACTGAAAAAAAGAGATTAAGTAAAACTTCCTTCATCACTTAATTCCATCTATAAGTCAGCTCCAAGAATTCTAGATCTCTAAACACTGACATTTGGAGCTTTTCTTGCACTGACACATCCCTACTGAGCTGTCAACTGGTAAGTCCCATCTATGTGTTCACAATCAGTTCTATATTGACTCTTGTTTAAATATGAACAGATTACCAGATCACATTTAGGAAAATATCTAACATAAACAAGATGAAACAAAAAACTTAAGCAAAACAAAAACTTAAGAGGATAAAAGAGAATTTTAAATGTATGTCAGAGAGATAAGCGGATATTGCTCCCACAAACAGTAACAATTATGAAAAAAAGTAACAAAGATTAATCTCTCAAATTCAAAACATTATAGCTGAAATTCATCAACAACAAGAAAAGAAGAGAGTTGAATCTTCCCAAAAAGTAGAACAAAAAAAGGACAAAGAAAAATATAATAGGAAAAGAAAGAAGAAAATTAGAGAATGAACTTGGGCCCAGGGGTTTGAGACCAGCCTGGACAATAAGACCTACCTCAAAAACAAAACCAAAAAATAAAAAGAGAGGGCTCTCTCTGCCATGAAACGACTGGGTTTGCTTCACTGCATCCTCTCCACCGTGATGTATGTTCAGCCTCGCCTCACGCTTACAGCAATGGGACCATGCAGCCATGGACTGAAACTTCTAAAACCATGAGCAAAAATAAACCTTTTCTCAAAAAAAGAAAGGGAGGGCAGGAGGGAAATTTACAGGATGAAGCAGGAGGCCTAACATACAACTAATAAGAATTTCAGGAAAAAAGAATGGAATAAGAGCTGAGGGGAAGTCTGGGCTTGGTACAGAGCACCTGAAATCCCAATACATACTTGGGAGGCTGAGGCAAGAAGATCAAGGCCAATGGATCAAGAGAGTTCAGGGCCAGCCTGAATAACACAGCAAGTTCAAGGCCAGCCTGGACTACATAGTGAGACCCTATCTCAAAAAAGGGAAGAAAAAAAAAGAAGCTGAAGGAAGTAAATAAAAAAAGAAATAATACAAGAAAGGCTGAAGATATAACTTAGTAGCAAAGTGCTTGCCTAGTATTCACCAGGGTCTGGGTTTGATCACCAGCACTGGAAAAAAAATATATAATGATAGAAAATTTATCCAAATGTTAAGATATGCATTTCCATACTGAACAGAGGTGAAGAGAAGGGTTCAACTGCATTAGCGATGTTTTATTTCTTGGACTAGGTGATAGGAACCCAACTGTTTATTATTATTTATACCTCTTTATAGTTCTGAAATATTTTAAAGTAATGTTTTTAAAAAAGAAAACATCATCTCAAAGTATATTATCTTAGGTATTCTGAAATTTTATAATAAAGAAATTCTGAAAGCCAGGCATGACAGAACACACATATAATCCCAGCTACTCAGGAAGCTAAGGCAGGAAGATCACAAGTTCAAAGCCAATCTGGACAATTTATGGAGACTCTGTCTCATATTAAAATTAAGGGAAGGAAAAAAAAAATTAAGGGAAGGACTGGGGATTTAGCTCAGTGGTTCTGTCCCCTGCCTTGCAAGTGCAAGGACGTGAACTTGATCCCCGGTATCAAAAAAAGAAAGTTTTAGGGCCGGGGATTTAGCTCAGTGGTTCCGGTGCCTGCCTCGCAAGCACAAGGTCCCAAGTTCAATCCCCAGTACAAAAAAAAAAAAATTAAGGGAAAAAAGGTAGAGAAGGGCTGAGGGTGTAGCTCAATAGTACCACCAAAAAAAGAGGCAGGAAACCAAAAGAGATCAGAATCATGACAACACTGGATTTATCAATAGCTACACTAGAAGTTAAAGACATTGAAGCAATGCCTTTTTAAACATGGGGGAAAAAAAGTACTCCAACCTGGAATTTCGTATCTATCTAAACTACCAATCAAATGTTATAGAAGAAAAAAGAATTTTCATGCATGTGAGGTCTTATTTGAGTCATCGAATCCAGGCAATATACAGAATCCTGGAAAAAGAAAAAAGGCAAACAGAAACTCCAGGATATGTATGTAACATTTAACAAATGCAAACTGTAACACAATACTATGACAAGACTTTCAACAACCTAAATGTTAACAAGAATAAATGAATTGATAAACATACAATATAATAAATATGCTCATTAAAATGAACTAGTTACATCAACATAATTCTCATAAAACAATGCTGAACCAAAACAACTTGCAGAGTGTACATGCAACATACTATTTATAAAATTTTAAAACATACAGATGTATGTGTGGCTTTTATGTTCCTACTGTAGTGAATATTCTCATATTCATATTCTCTTTTTATTTCTTCTCTCTGGCTCTTTATTCCTGCCTCACATAACCCAGGGAGAGAGGAATGTCTCCCCAACTCATTGTGTTCACCCTGCCAAAGATCTGTAAGTGAGAAACTGAATTTATTTCCTGAGGGTGGTGTATTGAATTTGAGTCTTCCATCTAGAGACAGGCACTACTGCATCTTAGTTTCCCAGGACGCCAGGGAGAACACAAAGTTAGGCACTTAGCACAGAATGATGGTCAGGCAGGCAAAGAGGACACAAATCAGGTAGGAGCCACAAGGGTGCCTGTCACAGAAATAAGTTTCCTGTGTGAGGGAGCCCCCTAGTGATGGATCAAACCAGCAGGCATTACTCTATAAAGCAAAAAGAATCCTGTGAAACACACCCTATAAATACTGATGTCCAGCTCCCTTTCACTTCTCCTTAGGATGTTATTAGCTGCTTTTGTACTAGGAACCCCAATATAGCTGGGCACTCTCAAAACACATACATAGTAGTAAAATATGAAAAGCTTTGTGAAAATAACAAACTAAACTGAGGATTAAGATTTACTTCTGGGGAGAAAGGAAGAGTGTATTCTTTTCTTAAATGTGAAGGACAAATAAAAAGCAGCAATTTATTTAATATAACTGATACTGTTAAAGCTGGGCACAGTGGCGCATACCTGTAGTAACCCCAACTGCTCAACAAGCTGAGGCAGGAGGATCAACAGTTCCAGGCTAGCCTTCACAACACAGTGAGATCAGTCTCAAAAGAGAAAAAAGAAAGAACACACACAGGCAACACACACACATACACCTTATATCCAATGGAGGAAAGAAAGATTGAAGGGATGGTAAGTGTCACTGGAAATTCTAAGCAAATGGGTATAGAGTTTTATTTGGAACCATGGAAAAAGTTCTGGAAATGGATAAAAGATGATGGCTGTATAAAATGATGAATGAATACATCCTTTAAAAAGACCAAACATAAGCATGTTAAAACTCAGGAAAAACCAAGCTAGAAATGCACTGTACAGAACACCTTGTGTATTAGGGTGAAGTGGGGGTAGGAGGTATTCCATAGAACTCTTGTTTCAGGAAGAAGCCTATTTAAGCTGACTGTTTACAACAACAGAAAGGTAAAAGGTAGCTAGCAATTTTCCTAACCTTGTGACCTATGAGTAGAAAGACATTCATACTTCAAAACACGGTGAAAAAGCAACATGGGTGGGTCAAAGTGGGTTTATTATAAGCTGAATGTAGAACACAAGGAAAAACTTAAACGAACCTACCATTTTTATTTATGCTATTTCCTTTTTTCTTTTTCTATTAAGTTTATTGGTACTATTTTGATATACATAATGATCACATTCAGCATAATGAATTTGTACCTGTATGTGATATACCTTGATTATTTATGCTGTTTTAGAAAGCCACCTACTTTAAATATTTCTCTTTTAATATAATGCACTGATGGGCAGCGTTAAAGAGTTCAGTTATTTCCCAAACTACATATACTGTTAGTTCCACACTTTAGTAGTACTATCATTTCTACTAGTTCCATTCTTTATTAGCAATATCAATTCATTATAAAATGTTAATTATATTAACCTAGGAGTAGAAACCATATAACAAGGCCATTTAAGGCCTTGCCCCAACACACAATGAAGAAATAACATTTTGTGTTTTTCTCCAGAACAGTAGACATTCAAGTTGAATACTCCAATCCTACAGACAACTACCATTTTATAGAGTAATAAAAATAACATTTATAAGAACTACTGTTACCTAAAGTTAAAAAGTTATGATTTTCAGTGAAAACCCTCAATATTACATATATGCATAAATTTTTTGAAAAAAATAAAGAGCTTAAAATATGCACATTTGACAATCTCCCCTCTAGCACATATACACACTCCGTTCACATATACCCTTCAATTACTTACTGCAATAAGGTAGTGTCAGATAGTGATATTTAAAACAATTTTAATTTAAATTAACTATATTTCTAGTGTTTGTTATTGTTTTTATTTGATTTTTATTTTTTTCGTATCAGGGATCGAACTTGGGTCCTTGAGCTTGCACAGCAGGCGGTGAAACCACTGAGCTAAATCCCCGTGTTATTGTTTTTATTTGTAATTCATGCACAGATATTAAGACCTTTGGCCCTGCTGGTCATGGGTCTGCAACACCAGTATTATCATAAAGACTGTTGAAAATGGGGCTGGGGATTTAGCTCAGTGGTTTCGTCGCCTGCTGCGCAAGTGCAAAGACCCGAGTTCAATCCCCAGTAACAAAAAAAAAAAGACTGTTGAAAATGTAGACTATCAAGCCTCACCTTGGGCCTTCAAAATCAAAACTACATTTTAACAAAATTTCCAGTTGAATTATATGCACATTAAAATTAGCTATATTCTATTTTATAGAATTTTATAGGGCCAGGGATTTAGCTCAGTGGCACCACACCTGCCTTGCAAGTACAAGGTCCTGAGTTTGATCCCCAGTACCAAAACAAAAAAACAAAAATAGAATTTTATACCTTTCAGAGACAGAGGGAAAAAAACCCTCTTTGAAGATCTACTATTGTTTAACCTTGGGCACAGTACCAGACAAAATGTGACCTTCTTTATCTATAAAACAAGCACTTAAAAACTGCTCTATTCTTTTCTAAAACTCTGTTAGGCCATCAGATGACTAGAAGAAGATTTGATATTTTAATCAATTTATCTCTGGCCATTAGATTTTTATAGTTATGGGAATCCAAGCATAGCATATATATTGCAGACCTATAACAATTCAAACTTTAACACCACTAAAAATGTTTCAAGTAGTCAATACAGTAACCACAAAATATAAAGCTTAGCCAAAAATACCATGAATTACATTTATTCCTAAAGTACCTGCTTGTGTGTGTATAGATACTTTTTCTTTGGGGGGGGGGGGACATTAATTTTCGAGAGCTGCCCCCAGCACAGAGGAGGTGAACCTTCTGGGCCATCGTACCACTCCCCCTGGAGCCAAGGAGAAGAGATGCCCCCAGTGAAGGGGAGGTGAACCTTCCAGGCCTACCCTACCACCAACCCCAGGGCCCAGGAGCAGAGCAGTCCCCAGCGCAAAGGAACAAAGCTCCCGCCAGCACAGAGGAGGTGACCTTTCCGGGCCACCATACCACCACCCCCAGTGCCAAGGAGGTGAGCCGTGTGGGCACCAGCATCACACAACCCCCCCGACCCACTGAAATGAGAAGACACTAAATAAGTCTCAAAACCAGACTCCAAGATCACCTAAAAGCAACCCGAAAGGGAAACGAAATGGAGCAATCTGATACTCAACCACCTGGACTCCCTGAACTGGCAACAAAAGAGGATCTGGAAAAAATGAAATCAGAAATAATTTCTCAGATAAC
>NW_004624772.1:9453016-9497297 GCF_000247695.1 Heterocephalus glaber
ACAATTATAAAAAAATATAAAATGTCAGTATTTTGTCAGTACTCATGTAGTCCTTTAGATTATAAACTCAAAATAACAAAGTTAGCTAAGCAATCAAACAAGGACCAGTTTGGTGTTTCATCTGATATCATGGATTTACCTCCTTTGGTGTTAGAATAATTAAGAATTATAAAATGGTTTTTAAAAAAGGTATATGTGGATCCTAGTTCTATGTATTACAATAATTTTAAAGAATACAAAAGTAAGAGAAGACACCATTTTTCTTTTATGAAACAAACCTGTATTTTACTTCCTCTTGCTAGAGATGAATTGTAAAGTAGTGCTTCTAAAAATCTTAATGTGTACATGAATTATCTGGGGATCTTTCAAAATACAGATTCTGATTCACAAGATCTGAGTTAAAGAGAATGCATTTCTAGTAGCCATCCTGGTGGTGCCAAATTCATTCAAGCACTCTGTGAGTAGCAAGGTCCCAAAGAAAAGGTATAATGTACATTAGATGCCCATACTTTACAAAACACTGGTCATGATGTTTCCAATAATATTCTAATTGATCAACATAACATTTTTGTGTGTGTGTGCCGGGGATCGAACTCAGGACCTTGCGCTCGTGAGGCAGGCGCCAGAACCACTGAGCTAAATCCCTGGGCCAACATAACATTTTTCCATTCTAACTTTACTTGACCCCTCATATGATATGTAATAATTTTATTGTTTATCATTCTTAAAATCCAAGAAACTTGTATCCTAGTCTTCTTTCTACCTTTCTTTTTTGGTCTCTTCCCAAATTCCTGATACCTACATACAAATACATCAAAGTATTCCACCCTTAGCTTCATCTCTTTCCTGTTCTGTTATCCCTGGATCACCTATGAGCTAACTGATCTAATTTTGCATCTCCAGTCTAGACATGTCTCACAATCTTAGATCCAATATATTCAACAAAAAGCCATTTTAAAACATAAACCCTTTGGTATCTCCAAATCAAAACATCAAACTGAACTCAACAATACTGCTTCCCCACCCCAGAGACACCAGCTTTGTCAACCCTATTCTGTATTGGTGGTTATCCTCTCATTGCCTAAACCAAGTAAAACTACTCTCTTTCACCAACTCCAGTTAATCTCCATCTTCTATTTCTCAAATTTCATTATTTGCTCTCTACTGTCAATACCAGATTAGATACGGATTCTTTCTTTCTTTTTTTTTTTGGTACTGGAGATCGAACTCCGGTCCTTGTGCTTGCGAGGCAGGCGGCAGAACCGCTGAGCTAAATCCCTGGCCTGATTTGGATTATTTCTGACCTGGTTACTATAGTAATCTTATCAGTCTTCTTGTTTCAATCTCATTTTTTCCCTTAATGTCATCCTCCACATTACTTTGTGATCACTGCAAACAAGTAGCTGGGATTACAGGTGAGCGGCCAAAACTACAGGTATATGGCATCATCCCTCACACTCTTGATTGTCATTATCATTCTCTCTCCCCACACCACCTCATCTCAACTTCAACCACCCCCTAACAGTCACCATGCCCTCTTATTATTTGCAGCCCCCTAAAAGTACACATTTTCAATTGCCTCTTGTGTATTGCATGTTATTATTCCCATTCTCTAAAAATGTCCTTACCAAGTTAAGTATTAATCTGCTTTCAAGTTCTACTCAAGCATTACCTACCTTAAAATGCCTTTTCTAATCCCCTCAAAGCTGAATTAGGTAACGCCATAAACTGATCTCTCCAAAATATGGCTTTCCCTATCCATACATCTACTCTAATATTTAAAATGTACTAAAATTGCTGGTTTACTCATGTCCCCCACTAAAGTGAACTTGTCGATTGGTCCTTTTAAGAAACAAGTGCCCAATCCACACTAGGTTCTCAAAAAATGCTAAATAAACTTTGAAATATAGTCATGAATAACTATTTTATTATAAACAACTTCTAGTAACTGTGTCTCTAAAGAAATAAATTTGACTTTATTTACAGATTAACAATTTTATACTTCACAAAACATAAAATTTCAAAATACTCTAGGCATTGTCAACAATCTGGAGGTATTTGTTAAAAATATTAGAAATAAAGCCTTTTGCACTTTGTTTTAACTGAGATACTTTAATTTCATCGTTCACAGTGTTAGACAAATAAAAACACTAATCTCTTCCACAATGGCCAAAACAAGGAGAGCATGGAATAGTGGTGTGAACACTGTTCAGATGGTATAGGTTTCCATCCTGACTCTACTTACTTGCTATATGACCTTGGATGAACATATCCAAGCCTTGCGTTTTTCAACAGACAACAGAGATCAAATTGTTTACCTATTCCCTGGTTGTTTCAAATATTCAGATATAAATGTGAAAGCATTTCTATGAACCATGAAGTGCTAAACAAATCCAAACTATTGCATTGGCTTCCATCCCAACATATGCCGAAGATTTTATAGGAAAAAATAGAAATTCAAGTCTCATGGGCTAATTCAGCCTCCTATATCTACCCCATATTTCTCTCCAGTGATTAAAAATTCGTAAGTAAAATTAGGTTCTGAACCACCTCAATATTCTTATGAGATAGCTGAAGTGCTTAACACCTAATTTAATTATAAGTGTTTAACATCTAATTTAATAATAATTTCATATGTTAAGTGATTATAAATTTCAAAATAAATCTCAAGGTAAGTTGTTGGTACAGTCATTTAAATTTCAGCTCCATTTTTAAAACTTGGAGGACAAAAATCAGCAGGGAATATTATTTCTAGAAATAATCTTTATTAACTATTTAGGTTGAGTACTGTCTGTTGAAATATAAACTTGATCCACTATAGACAATATAATAGTTAAAAAGTCACCCTGACAAAACCAGGATATTTCCCCCCCAAATGGCTGGCTTATGCCTTTGCTAGGCTTGCTGGTCTATCAATCAGAAGAGAAAATTTGCTGCATTTCTCTAAATTTAAAAAGTGATTAGGAACATGTTATCTTGGCTCTCAGCGATATCTTTCCTTGTTAGCTAGGGATTTGTAGGGATTACAGACAAGATTAGAACTGTTTTTAGTCTCTTCTGCAGTATTTATAAAAATAGGATTCACTAAGCTTCAAAGGGAAAAACTCCTTTTAAAAAAGAAAATCTACTATAAAAGTCAGCACTTCGGTACCTGATTGTGGTAACAAGGCCAAAATCCAAGACGAAGCCTTTTATTGCACATCGTGTTCCAACATCTTGGGCAGCCCCATCTTGCGACCTCTCCAGATTGGCTGCTCCTGCTCTCTCTACTGCAGAGAGAACTTCAATTAGAGAAATTCTGAAGCTCATAAATCTAAACTGGATACTCCCCTCACTCGAGGCAAGGATGGCAAGACTCACTAAAAATACTCAAGTTAGAAGAAATTCAAATAAATCTAAGTGGCTTAAAACCACTATAAGATAAGCAGCTGAGAGTCTTAAACAACAGTGTATTTATCAAAAAAAATTAAACTTAAAAGAATGGCAGCAAATTAGATAATCTGAAAAAACAGGCTATATAATCGTCTCTAAAAAGTGAAATCATCTCCCCTAAACTTGAATTTACAATATATACAGTAAAAAGTAGAGCTGACCATTCACATTCATAATCCTTATGAGAAAACCAAGCAAGAAAAAAAGGACACATTATTAACGTCTTTTTAATGCCCTAAAATAACTTCACTGAAAAAAAATGCTATGCTAAAAACTGGTTTAGAAAGGCAACACTTCCCTGCTGACTTAAGCCTAACTGCCCAAGCAAGGCTTCAGAAAATGTCTTTACCTTCAACAATGCACAGGCAGAAGGAGCAGAGGCTATGGCGGCCTTCCTAGTGACACTCTCAAGTCACATAAATGGGGCGTATTTCTGGAATAGACTGCCAACAAGTTACTGGAGAAACAAAACCAGCAAAAACCTGGCAAGTTAACTATGCCAACACCCTCAAGTGTTCTATTATGACATAAACCTAAGTCTTATCGAAAGTCATCTCAAGACTACAAAATCTAAACAACTTCCACACTAAGATTACCTGCTTAGTGCAAGACAATTCATTTTCTACCTGTGTTTCAAAAAGACTTCTAATGATGCATGACACTTATAAAGTATTTCTTCAAGAAAAAGGTCCACCCTAAAGATCTCAGCAATTAAGATTTACAACTGGATGAAGAGACAATTTCCAGTGCTTTTATCATCATGAATTTTTACCAAAATGTGCTGGTGTGCCATGCAACAGAAGGAGGCTAATGCTGATGAGATAGTATATTTACTAAATAATTTAACAATAATTTTACCTTACCTGAGTGTGAAAATTTGAAATGGTTGTTGTTTCAATATCTTTCTTGCCCAGAATTTCCATTTTCACTGGAGTGTTGGGGAAATTAAAAGCAAAGTAGTCCAAAAAGTCTGGGAGATAAGCAGCTGCTCCATGAACTATTGCTAAAGCATAGTAAGCAGCATTTTTCTCATTTTCACTGAATGTCAAAGCAAGAAACTCCTCTGAAAATCTCTCCATCTCCATTGGAGACAAAAATGAGAGTTCATCCATGTAAGCATGAAGGACAAGAGCACCACCATTGGACTGGTGTTCCTCATGAATAAAGTTGCTAAATTTAGTACCTGTTTTTAAGAAATTTCTACGAATAGAATGTTCCTGGTGAGTCATAAAAGGTGTTTGTACTCCCTGGGGTACCCGATATTCTTGCATGCCCAAATTTAATCGGCACAGCTGTTCATCTTTCAGATACCTGAAGGACTCCTTATTAACTCCTGAAGTGCTATTTATTTGTCCTTGGTTGAGAATTTCCTTACTGATGCGAGTCAGGCCAGCACAGACGGTTTGTACTTCCTTATTGTACATTTTAAGGCGTCTTCCTCGCATATCTTCTCGGTGTTTCTTTTTCTTTTTCTTCTTTATTTTCTTCAAGACAAAATCATCAGCTCTCTGGGTTTTACCATTTTCATCTGGTGTTTCTGGCCACAATAATTAAAAAGAAGTTAGTTGGTAGGACTAGTGTTAACATACAAGCTTCTTAAGGTACTTGATCTCAAATTAAATAGTCACCTCTCAATTTCTTAGAATTTGTCATTATAACTTACAGTTTACCAAATAAATGAGACAAAGATCTTAAAAAATGCTAACATTCTGAGTTGAAGATTATGTTAAAAAACAGGTAACAGGGGGCTGGGGGTGTGGTTAAGTGGTAGACTACATGCTTAACATATACAAGGCCCCATATTTGATCCCCAGCATCACCACAAACAACAAAAAAGCAGGTATTTGCAAGGGTAGCATATAATTTAATATGACTTACAATCAAAATTAATTTTATGTTAATTTCATATGCGCCCTATTGTACGGAACATTTGTTTTTAACCCTGCTACTGAGATAGTATATTTACTAAATAATTTAACAATAACTTTGCCCTGAGTGTGAACATTTGAAATAGTGGTTGTAAAATCTAAATTAAAGCATGTCATATCTTACATTTTGCTGTCAGTCTATATAAATTATTATGGTACATGTAGATGAACCAAACTCCACTAAGATACCTTTTAGGGGTTTTGTTTTGTTTTGTTTTTTGAAACAGGGTCTTCCTATTTAGTAGTCTTGAACTCACTATGTAGCCCAGGCTGGCCTCGAACTTCTGACAAACCTCCTCCTGGCTCAGCCTCCCAAATGCTGGGATTACAGGTATATACCATCACACTCAGCTTAAAATACCATTTTGCCTGTCAAATCACTATAGTTTTTACTGTGGGGGTTTTTGTTTTGGGGTCATTCTTAGATATGGTTGTTGGAACTATAAATTCATACAACTTTCAGAGGGCAATTTGGTGACATACATCAAAAGTCTTGAAATATTTATATGCCTAAGAAAATAATTGAAGATCTATAAAAATATCCATGATAGTAGAATTTAAAACAATAAAAATGAATCCTCTAAATGACTAAAAACAAGTATTAGTAAACAGACTGATTAAACTCTGGTAGTTACAAACTAAAAATATTACTCAGCAATTACATATTATAGATGAAAAGATCTGACTTACATACAAATTATTTTCACTCTTCTAGAAAGTCTATTCTAACAATTCTTCCCCACCTAAGGGAGTATGTAGCAATAGTTACTATTGCCATGTGCTCCCTAACAACTGTACTCCCCAACACAGCCCTTAAATCATATTGTTATTCTACACCTAATGTAAGGGATGTACAGTTTACCTTTCTTTCCAGAGCATTTAACACATGTACCCACTTAACACACGTATATTCTGACCCCATTTTTTTAAATTAATTTATTTATTTATTTATTTATTTTTTGGTACCAGGGATCGAACTCGGAACCTTGGGCTTGTGAGGCAGGCGCCAGAACCACTGAGCTAAATCCCCGGCCCTATGACCCCATTTTTATATTACACATTTATTCATTTGAACATTTATTAAGTACCTACCATTTACCTTCCAGATATACTTCTGAATACTAGGGATATGGTGTTAACTAAGGCAGACACAATCCCTATACCCTCTGTACCCTGACAATATAGTTGGTCAAGAAAAAGAAAGTACCAGGTAGTGATAAGTAGGCTGCTGTAAATGCTGAGGAAGTTCTTTTTAGAGGTGACATTTAGACTGAATCCTAACTAATAACATGAGCCAAGCATGTGAGAATTTAGGGGAAAATATTCCCCTAAATTGCAAAGGACTTAAAGAGAAGAAAAAGTCTGCTTGATCTATATATGCATTATATATGTATGTATTTATATGTGTGTGTGGGCGTGTGTATGTATATATATATAAACATACACAAAAAAAATTTCTGGAGGAATATATACCAAAGTATTAATTGTAGTTATCCACAGGTAGTAGGATTACAAATGTCTGTCTTTTATTCTGCCTACCTGTATTTTCTAATTTTCTGTAACACACATATATATATTTTTGCAATTCAAAAAATTAATTTTAATTTTTAAAAGTATTACCATGGATTAACAAGCCCAAGATAAAATGGCCTCTTTTATTTACTAGCTGGAAGATATAGCTAGCAAAAAATCTTTAGGATTAAACATCAGGCACATACCAATCTTCAAGCTTGGTCTAATATTTACTGTCTAGAATTTATCTAATATTTACTGTATAGAGTTTATCTACCATACATTAGTATGTCAGAAACACTAATATTAGTATTGATAGTATTAATAGTATCAATTAGTATTAATACTATTATTAGTATTTCTGATATAATTCAAGTAATTCAGTGTTTACACAGGTACTCCAATTAATTCTATTTTTAGCTCTGTAAAAAATAAGTTCAATAATTTAACAGCAAAGAATGTACTGGGTATAATATATAAATACAGTACACATGATAGTTGAGTACTCTATATAAAAGTTACTCCAAATCAGCAAATACAGTAAGTGACAAAACTTTCTAAAGAAAATATTTTGACATGGAAGTCAAAGACTTTCAAGCATACAGATGTCAAATAATTTTCATTGTGTTTAGCATCCGCTTTTAAGAACAAAAAGAAAAACCTTTATTTGCAAATATTACTTATAATTAAACTGAGATCATATACCAAAATATACATGCAATGAGACTGCTTATGCCGGTAAAATACAGTGTTTTATTCTATACACAACTAAATCTTTGATAATTACTAAACACTCCATAAGTCATTTCTGTTTCTTACCAAAACAAAGTTAATCTAAATACTTTGCCAAGTATCAAATCAGTAATTTAGGCAATTCTCCCAAGCAAATAAATACCATTAAATATAAGGTTAGACTGACTTAAAAATAGTCCTCTAATTACCCTCTATTAAATGTTTTAGCAATTTCACAGGAAAAGAGAGAAAATACATCTGAATAGATCTTGTTGCTTTAAGCCTCAGAAGAGCTATCTGGTATGCAGAAGATGAGTCGTGACCTAGATCTGCCACTAACATTAACATCAAGAAGGAACTGCCTTGATTGTAACACATTTTCTACATTACTATCAGCTTACCAGTGGTATTTCTAACATGGTCAAGTCTCTCTGGGTTTTATTCCAAAACTTATTTACATGAAAACCATTCAATTAGTCCACCACAGCCCATTTTAAACAAACAAACAAAAAGACTACACAAGGAAATGAAAATTCCAACACAATAAAAAAATTAAACTATGAAATAAGTTTCCATCTATCTCTGCCTCATTCTTGCTTTTCAAATGTTGACTTCTCAAGCTGAGAAAACTTGCACTTGTTTGTACAGAAATTTGAAACTATTCATCTTATACTTACGGTGTAAGATGAATTTCCATGAACAAACAAAATTTATTGTTGTTTATTTCTTGTTATGGTGACAACTGAGAATGGCATAAGCATCCACAAGTTGTTGAAGGTTATTACATAAAGTAGTCATTACTGCTTCAGGAGAAAGACACTAACTGCCTGTCCTTGAATTTAAGATGTTATTTAAAAGTCAATGTCCAAAAGCTTCACAATCTTAACATTCCTGCTAGAGTATTTTAGTTTTCCAACAGGGAATGTATTCAGGAAGTCACATGTTGAGCATTTCCCCATAGTGAAGAAGCCAAAATTTATTGACATTAGTTTTTGTTACGGTTATTGCAGTCTTATGGATGGAAACCAGGGCACTGCACATGCTATACAAGCTACCACTGAGCTACATCCCCACCCCTGACATCAGTTCTTTACAGAGAAGAAGCCAAGCCACACAACACCTATGATAAGGAAAGCTTTCACTTATCAAACTGTGAGATTCAAATTAAAGTATGTGATTCTACAGAGAAAGACACAAACATTAATTTGAAAAACAAATTGTTGCTTATCTTTAGAGGCCATTATAACTACATACAGACTAATAGATGACATTACCAGTAAAATCTTCACATATGCTAATGTTATCAATTATCACACAGCATGATTTATTTAACAACACACTACTGAAAGTTTTCATTGTTACAAAAATTAGCTTTCCAAATTATAAACCATGAATTCATAACATCATTCTTTTTTTCTTTTTTGGTACTGGGGACTAAATACATGGAGCACTGAGCTACAACCCCAGCCCATATTTTAATTTTTTATTTTGAGACAAGTTTTTTCTTTTTTTGGTACCGGAGATCGAACTCGGGACCTTGTGCTTGCAAGGTAGGCGCCGGAACCACTGAGCTAAATCCCCTGCCCTGTAAGACAAGTTCTCACTAAGCTGTCCAGGCTGGCCTCAAACTTGTGATCCTCCTGCTCCAGCCTCTTGCGTAGCTGGGATTACAGGCATGTGCCACCAGGCCCAGCTCATAATCATTCTTACATTTGAACTATACTTTAGAAAAAAAAAGTGTAGTAACTTCAATGTCTAAAACTCATGGTGCATAACCAAAACAAAACAATAATAATTATTAAGATCTTAATAATCATAATAGAGAAAAGGACAAAAGTTGTTTCCTGAAAATAAACTGTTTGGTCTTGAGAGTTCTCCTGGTTCTACACAAAACCTTAAATAAAAAGGAAAAATCAAAAATCGCTCAATCTTCAAATTTTGTGAATCACGTGTTTTTAACAATGCTTTATCCCCACACCCCTTGATATTTATGAATGACTGGCTAGGTCTGAAACCATAGTTCTACCACTTCTTAGCAATCTAACTTTTTTTCCATTTAAAGGCTTTTTTTTTTTGTACGGGGGCTCGAACTCAGCAACTTGTGCTTGCCGAGACAGGTGGCGCAACCACTGAGCTAAATCCCCGACCCATTAAAGGCTTTTTTTAAAGAGCAGTTTTAGGTTAACAGCAAAACTGACAGGAAGGTACAGAGATTTCCCATATACCCAAGTCCCTATATACACATAACCTCTCTCCCTAGCAACACTCCCTCAACAGTGATACACACATTGACACACCTTTATCACGAGTCCAATAATTTATATTAGAGCTCACTTTTGGTGTTGCATATTCTATATGTCTGGGGAAATGTAAAATGAAGTAGATCCACCATTATTATCACAGAGTAGTTGCACAGCCTGAAAAATCTGTGCCTTGATCACTCTCAACTACTGATCTTTTCATCATCTCCACAGTTTTGTGTTTTCCTTAGTGCCACATAATTGGAATCATACAGTATTGTAGCCTTTTCAGACTGGCTTCATTCACTTGGTAATATGTATTTAAGGTTATTCCATGTCTTTTCATGACTACATAGCTCATCTGTTTTTAGTACTATCTCGATAAACCAGTTTATCCATCTATCTACTAAAGGTCATAGTGGCAGATTCCAAGTGTTGGCAATTATGAATAAAGCTGCTGTAAATCTCTATGTGCAGGTTTTTGTATGAACGTTTTCAAATCTTTTAATTAAGTACACCAAGGTGTGTGACTTCTAGATCACATAATAAAAATGTTTAGTTTTGTAAGAAATGGCCTAATTGTCTTCCAAAGTACAGTAGCTGTGCCATTTTCCATTCTCACCAACAATCAATGAGCCAGAATAACCTTTTATAAATTACTACTTTTCTACCTTGTTTTTCATTGATAAATGAGGGTTAACAACAGTTTTTTTTTCTCATAAGATTAGTGTGCAGAGTATATGAAAAATATATGTAAAGCACTTGGCATAATCCTAGAACATAAATACTTAATACATATTTACTACTTTTACCACCAAGTAGTTGAATTCTAAAGACAGAGTATGAAATCTACAGTGTGCTATGTATGAGTGGGTGCTTTACAGTTAAGACTGGGGGTAAAGCCTCAAACTCTGTTAAGGTCTGTGCTCGTTCAGCCCCCTCCCCCAACCGGGGATCGAACTCAGGACCTTGCGCTTGTGAGGCAGATGTGGCACCACTGAGCTAAGTCCCAGGCCCCTAATTCAAAAAAATTTTAAACTTCAATTTTCTCACTTAAAAATGTTTTTAATACTAGTGTCTATCTCATCGTTTTTTTGTTTGTTTTTGGTACCAGGGCTCGAACTCAAGTCCTTGTGCTTGCGAGGTAGGCAAAGCATCTCCTGGAGTTTAGAGGTTAAATGAGACAATGAATATAAGGCCATCAACACAATCCCTTATGAATTTGATTATCATAATAAAAGTAGTTGGTAACATTCCTTTTAATAATTGGCAAAAGCTCTGGAATGTTAATTTAGAACTAGAAATTACTAGCCTAGAGTACAATGTAGTATACAAGAGAAACAAGTAAAAAGGAAAAAGAAAATGTTCAAAAGGACAAAAACAATTATCCACTAAGTATATGCTAGGGACTGTATAAGTTATCTCATTTTAATCTTCTACAAACTAGTGAAGTGGACATAGAAATCCTTTATCAGAGAAGAAAATAGCCTGAAAAAAGAAATGTACCTTATAGTAGTTCCCAAAGCTAATAGGTACACTCAAAATTCAAACTCACTTGTCTAACTCCAAAATTCAATCTCTTCCAATACGACACACTGCACTCTCTCGCTGCCTCCTCTATCAACTTCTCTATATAACTCCCATAGATGATCAGCTAAGATTATTCAGTTACAATATCAGCTCCTGAAGTTATTGTTCTGATGAGGTTATCTGCTCATTTCAATTTTCATTATAATCCTAACAATTCTCCATTCTCATCACTAAAAACAATCCAATTTTTAAATTTAAAACTCCTGCCAAGTGAGGATTGTGAGCTCAAACCCAGCCTGGGCAACTTTGCATGACCCTGTCTCAAAATAAAAAAAAGTTTTAAAAGAAGGTTAAAAATGTGTCTCAGTGTAAAGGCCTTGGGTTCAATCCCAGTGCCACCAAAAACAAACAAAATAAACTGCCAATATCCTTTTGACATTACAGAAAATTTCTATTAACTTCTGACGTAGGAACCCTTTCCCTGTGATACCAGTAAGGCAAAGGTGAAAAACATATGAGAAAGGAAAGCTGACTTATTTTTTGTTTGTTTGTTTTGTTTTGTTTTGTTTTTGGTACCGGAGATCGGACTCGGGTCCTTGTGCTTGCACAGCAGGCAGTGAAACCACTGAGCTAAATCCCCCCGCGAAAGCTGACTTATATATGCATGTGTAAGAGGAATTCTGTCATTAAATGTTGTTATTAAATAACAACAAAGCAGAAAGCTAGGGAATTATTTCCCCTTTCTAAAAACACATAAAAATATTAAAAGAAAACACTTACTAATCAAGAATAAAAGTAACCATTACTTCTTCTGATGGTGTTTGAGGAAATATGTTTATACTTTTGTGAGCAATAAGAGGGAGAAATTAAGATTTCGAAGGACATATACAACTGTCAACTTAAGACTCAAGCCTATTAGTTACAATAACTTTTTAAAAACTTTTACTATATCTTCATTAACTTGTCGATCCCAACATGTGCAGAAAGAAAAAAGCCTATTAGTGGACTGTGGGGCAAAAAACTGAGTTTAATACTCAGTTCTATCATTAACTAGAAAATTTCAAGGATGTCACTTCACCTCTTTGAAAATCACTTTATTTCCTATTTTACAGATGAAGCAAGTTTATCCTAACATTTACAGATTAAATGTTTGCTTCAATTAATTATGAGCAACTCCAAATGTCTGGGATCACAATTAATTTGTAATTAAGCTACACTTGAATTTGGATTGAGTACTGGTGGGGCAGTGGGTAGGAATATGTCTTGAAGTTGAACTCAGGGTGGCAATTTTCTCTGTAAAGAACCAGATAGCAGGCTTTGCAGGACATATGGTCTGTCTCAACTGCTCTACTCTGCTACTAGTAGTAGCAGTTTCACTACTGCAGAACTGCCACAGACAGTATGTATGAATAAACAGAGCTGTGTTCCAATAAAACTTAATTTCTGGACAATGACTCTGAATTTCATATAATTTTTATGTTATGAAGTTTTTTTCTAACCATTTAAAATCTAAAAACCAACTCTTAACTAAATAGTTATACAAAGAGGCAATAGAACCGATTTTTGATAAAGGTACAAAAGCAATTCAATGAAAAAAGAATTGGGGGCCAGAGATTTAGCTCAGTGGTTTCGCCGCCTGCTGCACAAGTGCAAGGACCCGAGTTCGATCCCCGGTACCAAAAAAAAAAAAGCACAATGAAAAAAGAATTCTCTTTTCAACAAAGAAAAGAGAATTCCCCTCAAAAGAGAACCAAAATTTAAATTACTCAAGTGGTTAACAGATTTACAGATTTAAGTGTAAAATTTTAAACTATAAAACTTTTAGGGATTAGCTCAGTGGTTTTGTCGCCTGCTGCGCAAGTGCAAGGACCCAAGTTTGATCCCCGGTACCAAAAATAAAAACAAAACTTTTAGGGAAAAAACAGAAGGAAATCCTTGGGACTTTGGACATGATTCATTAAAGAAAAACAATAGATTGAACTTTGACAAAATTTAAAACTTGATTTGTTTTTCCTGTGTGAAAGATCTTGTTAAGATGAAAGAGAAGCAACAGACTAGAAAGTACCTGCAAACCACCTAACCTGACAAAAGACTTACCTGTAATCTATAAAGAATTCTCAAAACACAATAAAAAAAGAAACAACTTTACAAGAAAATGGGCAAAAGATATAGATAGTTTACTAATTAGAATATGTAAATGGAAAATGATGACAGAGGAAGTTGATAAATATCAGTAGCAATGAGATCATGATAAGATATCACCATATAATATTTAAAACAGCTAAAATAAAAAGTAACAACACCAGATATAGTCAAGCATGTGGAAAAACAATACTGGTGGGAATATACAATGGTACAGACACTGCAGAAAATAATATAACACATTAAAAAATATAACCTAAACAGGTACTTAAAATATGACCTAGGAATCACATTTCCTAGAGAAAAATTTAAATCCACACAAAAGTGTTCATAATAGCCCAAAACTAGAAACAACCAAAATGTTCTTCAATAGACAAATGGTTCAACGGGGGAACAAAAGTACATCCATACTATGGAATACTATTCAGCAATGAAAGGGAGGGAGCTATGGTTACAAACACCACGTGAACGGTCTCACAGACAATGTGCTGAAAGAAAAAAGCCAACTTCAAAAGATTACATACTGTATGATTTCATTTATATAATGTTCTCAAAATTACAGAGACAGAAAACAGATTAGTGGTTACCAGGAGTTAGGGATGGTAGGGAGGGTGGAGAGAGCAAGACAGAACCTAAGGTTATAAAGGTATACAGCACAAGAGGGATCTTTGTGGAGATGCAATAGTACCATACTGTGATAGCAGTGGTGATTACGCTAATCTACATGTGATAAAATGGTATAAATCTACACATACACATTGTACCAATGTCAAATTCCTGGTGCTGGTATTATACAACAATTTATGTAAGAGGCAACCACTGAGGGAAACTGGTAAAAAGTAAAGACCTCTCTGTGCTATTTTTGAAATTTCCTATCAATCTGTAATTATCTCAAAATAGTTTCTAAAAATCGGAGGATGAGCAAAGGGAAGATACAACTCTGTAAACAAGTCTACCTACTCTCCTTATTAATCTTGGAGTTGTTTCCAGGACCAGGTGTTAAAAAAAATAATAAAAGCCAGTTTTAATTAAGTGCCTACCACAAGCCAAACACTATTTTAAGTGCTTTCCATATACTGTTCCGTTTAATCCACATAACCTTATAAATGAAATACAACCCAATTTACAGACAGGAAAACAGGCTAAAGAGAGAGGTTAAAGTGAAGAGCCACAATTTAAATTCAAATTAACTACAGAGGCATGTCTCTTGTATGAAGGTAACAAAAAAAAACATATTCAGAGAGGAAAAAGTTTCAAGTGGTATGCAAAAACCGGGACTAAGCAACAGTTAAACCAGTTTTTCTGTACAGTTTTCAGAATTTTAAAAATGCCAATTCATGCCAAGTATCTAGACTACTACAGTGCAGTTTTTACCAAATGTCTCTAAGTTCTTTTCCTAATAATATAGTTTGGGGATATACTGCAATAATCTCCCAGCCAAAAGTTAAAATGCTTAAATGACCTGACCTTAGCCTATTTCTCGTCACAAAAGGTAAACCATACATGTCAAAAGCTGTGCTGTCCATTGTGGCACCCACTAGCCATATGTGTGGCCAATTATAAATCAGAATTAAATACAATTAAAATTTCACTTTCTCAGTCACACTAGCCACATTTCAAGTCTGCTCAAGAGCCACATATGGCTACCACATTGGATAGCAGAGACATAAAACATTTCCATCATTTATCCATCTGTACTACCACTTCTATTCATCAATACTAGATTACAGACTTGTTTTTATTTCCTTTTTATTCTTTCTTATTTTTTTTTGGAACCGGGGATCGAAGTCAGGAACTTGTGCTTGTGAGGCAGGCAGCAGCACCACTGAACTAAATTCCCAGCCCTTATTTCCTTTTTAAAAGGACATGGAGACTGACCAATCTTCAGAGAAGGACTTCTAATTATTACATGTCACTGTTGCCATCTACCCATAAAATGGAGCTAGGTGAGAGATTATTGATTTAGAATCAGCTAGTGTCACTACAGTATCAAACACAGGAAAAATATAAGCAAAGGAGTAGTAAAAAGAGTAAAGAAAGAAAGCAAAATCACGTAGCTTGGGGATGAGGCTTGAACTGAGGTTCACAAGTTTTTGAGTTCTACACTCTGTTGTGCCAATGACTTTAAACTTCTTTAAATTCAATTTTTTTTTTAACTTTTGTACTTGGTACTAATTAACTGTGATTTGATTAGATGAGTCTCCTCACTATTTTGGGCCTTGGTTTTCCCTTCTACAACACAAATTTAAAACAAATGATGAAGGGCCGGGGATGTAGCTTGCTGTGCCTGCCTGGCAAGCACAAGGTCCTGAGCTCAATTCCCGGTACCAGAAAGAAAAAAATCAAAAAAACCAAAAATGATGGCTAAGATACCATCTAGCTCCATATGGATGGATGAATATAAATACACACCTGCATGTAAAAATAAACCAAGACCGTTCTTATTGGTGGTGGAAACTGACACCTTGTCAGCTTGTCATAAGTTCCATTTCTGAGGATGAGATTTGAACACAATCAAAAGAAGAAATATTTATTTCCATTCAATAACCATTTACTGAGAAATTATTTGTATCTGATACTAGCACTAGTGGAAGTACAGTAGTACACAAAAAAATCGGTTAACCCTAAGATCAAGTATGTGGAAATAATGTAAGACTCCCAAAACTTTAGATTCAAAGACTGGTTCAGTAAAATATAACAACCAAACTGGTCCAGTAGCAAAACACAGAAATATCTTAAAATCTTAAGGAGATACAATTAAATGATTTAAAATTCATATACAAAACACAAAAATGGCACAAGCAAAAGCATACCTCACTTCTTCCACATAAAATATAAATTAAAGCTACAAGTATTTGGGAATAGGAAAACAACCTAATTTCCCTGGAATTCACGTTTAATAAAAGAGTTCTACCTTTTCTGGGTTAAATATTCTTGAAGGTTACTGGAATTACATAGATCATCAAATTGTGCTAGACAGAATAAAATGCAACTGAAATTCTCACCTCTACTATCGACTGCACTCTTACCTCTTTCAGAGACACTGCTGGTTCTACGCATTTCCTAGGACCAAATAGAGAAAACCTCCTCTACCCCTATTCTAAGAGTTAAAACAACCAAAGTAAAAAAATTTTAAGGTATTTTTACCTCTAGATAAAAAAGGAGATAAGCTGGTTTTGTTTTGTTTTTTTTACCTTGCAGAAGGCTAAGGAACCCACTGAGTTGTGTAGCCTCTATAATAATTCATAAACGCCCCGAACCAGACCTATGAAATAATTTGGGGCGAAGGTGGTGGGGTGGAAGTAAAAACTAAAGATTATCAGGAAGGAAAAAAAGGAGAAGGATTTTAGTGACGCGCCTTTACTTCAGAAAGGCAGTTTTTAGTACCCCATCCACTAATTCCATGCCAAGGATCGCGTGGCGCGGAAACCCTGCCGAATTTGAAAACAAACGTTTCGAGGCTCCGAGGGACTGGAAAGGGGGTTGGTAACTGACAGCTCAGCCTCGGAGCAAGAAGCCTCAATTAGGTCAGACTGTGTCGACGGCCAGAAATCGAGGGTCCATCCAGTGGGATCAAGGGAGCAGAGCAGCAGGAGGTGAGCAGGGTTGGGAGTCTTTCGGTGGGTACTAAAGGGGCGGGATATCGGAACCTAAAGAGACTTCCAGCCCAAGCCCGGGCAGTTCGCCCGCTCTCACCTCGCTTGGGGGCCTTCAGCATAGGCATCCCTCCAGTCCCCTCGCCGTTTTCCTGCTTATCCTTGTGCTTGAGATCGCCTGGGACGCAGGAGCTGGGTTCGCCATCGGAGCCGCGGTGGTGATGGTGCTTGTGTCGCTCCTTGTGGCCCTTATGCTTGGGCCCGGCCGCGCTCACCGTCAGGGGCGAGAAGGTGAAGAGGGCCGAGGTGCCTGAGGCCGGGAGCGGGGTGGCGACAGCGGGCCCGGCGGGGGCCAGCGACGGTGGCGGCGGAGGCGGCAGGAGCAGAGGCTCCACAGGGCCCGGGACGGCTGGGGCAGCATTCGTTGGCGGCAGCGGCCCGGGATGTTGGCGGCTGCGACGCCGCCGGTGAGGAGGAGCGAGAGGGGGGTCCTGGCTCGGCCGCCCCCGCTTCTCCTGAGACCCCCCACTGCTTGCCCGGCGCTGCCGTTTCACTCCCCGGGGCGAGACCCCAGCATGGGGCTTCTCTTTCCCCTCTTTGTCCTGCTCCTCCTGCGCCGCCACCGCCCTTACTACGCGCACTGCTCCGACCTGCGCAGCCATTTCACCCACAAACACACATTTAAATGGCCCGACCGCCCCCCCGTCCACGGACCGCGCAAGCGCCACTCGCGCACGGCCCTCTGGGCATTGGAGTCTCTCCTTCTCCCTCCATTTGTCGGCCGTACTCGGTGCGGAGCTAAACATGCCGGAAGCGGCCGTTCCCAGAGCTCAGCAGGCCTCTCCCACCGAGTTTCCATTGTAAAGCGCCCTGGACCGCGCAAAGCCGCGTGGGAGCGGTAGTTCCGCCGCCCCCGTCGCGTCCCAGGCTCTGAGTGGAGGAGCCGAGAGGGAGCGTGCACCGAGTCACGCTTCGGGATGCGACGCAACGGCTCCCGGCCGTCGAATTGCCGCCAACCGCCTTAACGGCCCAAACATTGTTAATGGCTTTCTGAGTCTGGTGGCGAGCTCACATTATCCTCTTCCTGCGTCCATTCGTCCTTTTACACAGAATAGGTGGTTACCATAGTGACTTCTAAATGTCATGTTTCTCTCACAGCCTTTGTGAGGTAAAAGAATCTCCGGCCTTGTCCCTTGACAGAGTAAAATGAAGGAAAAAAAGAGAAGTTACTATTATGTAAAATGACGGCGGTTTTGCTGAAACATGCAATAGGGCTGCGATTCAGAAGTGTTTGGAAGCACCTTCGGGGCATTGCTGTGGTTCCAGCTACAGGCGTAACGAGACAGGTGCAGGACCTGCTTGGCAGTCCAGGGAGCCCAGCATTTACTTTGAATATATTCCCACAGCCACGAAAAATCCTAGGCGGAAAAGCATATTTTAAATGTTTAATAAGATTTTTTTTCAAATCATGAGTGTAAGGATGCATAAATTTGAAAGGTGTGTCTACTAACAAACACCCAAAATCATCACTTTTCTCCAAGCGAAATTCATTTAGAATTTTGTCACTGTAGCTTTTACCTAGGATTCTTTTAATATATTTGGTCTTTAACAACGATATTTGAAAATAATTGATTGTAATGATAGACTCAGCAGATAAAATTACTGTTTTGATACCACTGATTCCTAGAGAAGAATAACTTAAACACTACTACAATAAAGTTAGTTTCAAAACAAAAAAGTTTATTGAAATCTATTGGGTATACTGTACTACAATGAACAGGTAATAATGTGTCATTCACTTTGCCCTATCATTAGGCTTCCTAGTAAAAAATATTAATGAGTAAATACTGTTAACACTGTCTCTAAAAGTTATAAATAAACTTTTTTTTAAAAGATGTTAAATCATAAGGGTAAGTAAAGTGAATCCTTTCTAATCATACTGATCTACTAAGTTATTTGCTACATAAAGTTAGATTTGGAATGTCAAATTGTTTTAATGCAAATCCATAATCAGAAACTTAAATGAGCAGTACCTCTGGTTGGTTGTATAGAAATTGCTCATTTATATAGAACCTTTTATATAATGAAAATACTACCAAAAGGTAGCAATTTTGTTGTTTTTCTAGAATTGGTAATTGAGGTTAAAACTTAGCAGGAATATAGTTGACTATCTTGTTAGTTGATATATTCAAATAAAAACTTACAGTTGTTATTATTTGTACATTTTAGTCTCTTAAATATAACTTCTTTGCTGGAGTACCAGTCTCCCACAACATTTGGAAATATATATGACTCCATTTAGGCAAAAATAACTCCTAGAGAATAGGCATTGTCACAAGCAATAATTTTATACTGCAACTACAAGGTAAGATTTAAAAAATTAAACAAACTTTTTATATTCTGACCATGTAGAAATTTAATTGAGATCTATTTCTTATAAAACCTTATACACATATCAACTTCCCACAAAGACTGTAGACATTATGTACTACACACATGTACTGATAAACTAAGAAAATTTAAAAAGTATTTACTCTCAGAAGAGACTGGAAAAAACTTTATATTTAAATCATGCATGGTGACACACACTTAAGAGTCCCAGGATTGGGGAGGCTGAGGAAGGAGGATCACTTCATCCCAAGAGTTCTAGACCATCCTGGGTAACATAGTGAGACCTGTCTCTTAAAACAAAAATGAACAAAACTTTACACTTACGTAAAAAAAAGTAAAATAGAATAACTTCCAAAAGTAAATCCATTTTTATTTTTTTCCTGGTACCAGGGATCAAACTCAGGATAAATCCATTTTTAAAGTGTTTCTCATACAGCATTCTCTTCATAAACTCAAGTGATGAACTTTTTATCTACAATTTCCAACCCACATATTCCAATGTAAATGATAGGAAAATGCAAAACTTCTGGCCTTTTTGCTTATTTTCTTTTTCTTTTCTCCTGAATGGATTTATTTTCTTTTTAAAAATTGTTTATTGGTACATTTTAGGTATTGATTTTCTTTTAAAAGTTATTAACATTATCATATATTCTTTACAATATTATGAATATACAGCACTTCTTTTAGCTAGCCAGTAGTTGTATTTCAGGCTCATTTGGAGCCCATATTCTGATAAATCCAGAGTTGTATTAAATATTCCAAGATGGTGGTGGGTTCCGTGGTCCTTTGGGCTTTGAAAAACGATTTGCAAAACCTGAGAACAAAAATAAAAGTGAACAAAGAGGTTTTTTTTTTTTAAATACAGAAATGAAACTTGAAGCCAGACACAATGGTCCATACCTATAATACTCATACCTCAGTACTCTGGGAGGCTGAGGCAGGAGGATCATAAATTCAAACCCAGCATGGGCAGCATAGCAACTTAACTAGGGCTCTGGCTAGTTTCAATCCCCAGTACTAAAGAAGAAAAATACTTGGAATTTACAATGTAACATATGCAAATACATGGGTTCTTTTCAAAAGTCTAGATAGCATCTTTGACCAATTTAGTAATAGATTGTAGGGACATTACAGTAATTTAAAGCTTAAATGATAACAGAATACTTATTTTATTTTTGCAGTACTGGTAATCAAACCCAGGACATTGCGCATGGGAGGCAAGTGCTGTACCACTTTGCCTCATTCCCAGCATGATTACTAATATTTTACATTTATAAAGCACTTATAAATTTAATAATGGTAGTAATTGGATAGAAAACCCTGGTTATAATAGTCTTTGATAATTCAGCACATAATATCATTTATCTACATTTTTATCCACCATTTACTTATTGCAAAATTGAATTTCAGTTTCACAAAACTCAGCACTATTACTTGCATATTACTGCATTAAGTCCAGTTATACCTCTATGTAGGCTCAGAAAGTTCTGTATTACTAACCAATTATGTGAGAAGAGATTAGAAAAAATAAAGTAATAATCTTGGAAAACTAAATAGTTGAACAGTTACTTTTATTTCTTTTTCCCTCAAATTCACACCCCCTACCTCCCACAAAGGAGGAAGCTAAGGAAAATTTTCACAAATAAGAAAGGCTATTGTGGCCGTGCTTTCAGAACATTTGCAGGTTGATGACATTGGTTTTTATCATTTCAGCAAAATATGCCTTTTCTTTGATGGTAGTATATTTTCAAGGTATCTTACACTTCATAACTTTAGGGGCTTAAATTAAGAAATGAAAAGTTTGAAAAACAGAAGAACAACAAATATCAAAAGATATTCCTAAACCTTTTATTTCAACACCTTACCTAGTAACTACTCAATTGTTACCTAAATCAGAATTTACAAAAACCTATACCAGAACTGGAAACATAATAGCATAGTAGGAGAAGAGAAAAGAAAATGTAAAAAAAAGTAATAAACTAATAAATTTAATTAACAGAGGAGATTTTTAAAAACTGGAAGAAGTATCCACAGCCTAGCCCATGTATATTTTACCCCTTTGAATAACGGACAAGCTAGAGGGTAAGATGTTTCATGTTAAGTAGGTGCATGTGATCATCAAAATTGCCTCATCAGTACAGATATTTTGACTGTAACCCAGGTGGACTGGGATTATAAGTAAGGACATGTTACATAACTACTTGAAATATCTACGATATAAGGAATATGTCTTGTATTTAGTCTCCACTACTCAATTCTCAATAGAAAAAATATGAGCTATCTTCTTTTTGGGGGGTGGGGAGAGGATGTGAGTTAATTCAGGAATCATGAACCACAAGTTTTTCTTTCAAATTTAAATACATTTTGAGTAATGTATCCTTACATTAATTAATATTGCTTTCTTTATAAAAAGGAGCAATGAAAAAGTAAATTCTGCCTTTTCAGTAAGTAAACTGTTCAAATCTAGGCATATTTGAGAAGTAACATGGAGGCAGCTGTCTAATTTTCAGATCATTGTGAAGTTATGTAGACTATAAGTTAGATAAGCAGCATCACTGGTTTAGTGAAAAAGAAACAGAAAATATGACCAGTATGTCCAAGGCAAAGTTAATGCAGAATTTTACATAAATGGTTTTAACTAAATGATTCCATACAAATCATAATTCTAAGTAATATTTTAAACCATAGCATTAATAAAATCCAAATAAAAATTTATGGCTAAAGAAACAAATACAGAAATTCTAGTTAGAGATTTTCTCAAACTGATATAGGCACAGATATGGCAGAGATTTCTACTTCTCCACCAAAATCTCTCTCTGCTTTTTCACAGAAATAAAAATTGTATCTGGGGCCGGGGATTTAGCTCAGAGGCACTGCACCTTCCTCTCAAGCACAAGGTCCTGAGTGCGATCCCTAATACAAAAAAAAATTGTATCTGGGCAATTGTATATGAGATGTGATCAAGTAGTACAGTGAATGCTTAATTATTAAATTATTACGGTAAAAGACACATTACCATGAATCTCCTTCAAAATACTCCAGGGGTCTTCCAGATCCTTTCAGATGTCTGCTTTTTGGTTAATAATTTTAGTAGTAATAGCCTACATTAATTGCCAGACTTAGAAATTATACTATATATGATACTATTTTAAGTACTATCACAAGTACAAGTCACATAGAAAAATACAATGCTTAAGATAATACAAAATTACCGTCTAGTTTATAGCTTATACTTAGGGTCAAAAGGCTAAGCAATTCCTTTATTTTTTTATAGCAATTCCTTTAAACTGTCAAAATTGTGCTCCATCTCCTACTGTCTAATGAGTTATATAAGATTAGATAGCATCTGCTGTTGTTTTAATGACACTTGTATGCGTTTTTGTAACTAGCTATAGATATGACAGGGACTATCAGAACATCTCAAGTTCTTCATTTCGCTAGTCATGTTTATTTACTACATACTAGAATAATAATTTGGTTATCTATATTTCTTTTCCACATATGCTAGACAGTTCAGCACTATTTGAGATGTTAAGATGCAGCTGAGGAATGAGGGTGCTGCTCAATGGTACAGTGGCTGCCTAGCATGAATGAGGCCCTGGGTTTAATTTTTAGCAGTGCCAAAAAAAAAAAAAAGTAGCTGAGGTTAAAATTAAAAAGATAAATTGCATGGGAAAGGATATAAATATAAGCACCTATACTGTAAAATATATTTTCTAAAAATCTCTGCTATAAAATAATGCACATACCAAAATTTGGAAATGACCTGGAATTATTTGATTGAATAGATTCTGCAGGCTTAGTTGGTGAGGGAGAATTACAGATACCTATAATCAAGAGAAAAAAAAAAGAGAGAAAAACACAAGGAGAAGAATGAAGACAGACTTATATTACTGTTTATGAAATTGCATAATTGCTGAGATTAAACATTTCCTACAGAGCAATTAGTGTTTCCAAATAAATATATCAGTATCAAATGTTGATACTTCTTACAAATGGTTGAGACTATAATCTTCTCATTGTGTGTTTGTTTTGTTTTGTTAAATGGTTTTTTTCTTTACAATCAGATGATATAGTAAATCCTAACACTAAAGAAAACTGCTAAAGGAATGAGATCCATTTTATTATGAGTCAACTTTTTGGGGGAGTCACAATTTATCTTTGGACTTTGTCTTTTACTCTAACCACTCTTAGTATACTTCTAAATCTTCACCTTATTTGTTTATCTATGGTGAGTCTGTGATTTTTTTACTTGCAGCATCCTCTACTAGAATCTCTCTCCACTTTCCAGCCTACTTTTTTCCCATTATAGATGATTCTAATTTAGTTTCCCAAAAGCATTGTTATGGTACTTTGTTTTGCTATTTTTGTTACTTACATGTAGGCTTAAAAATATATTTGTCTTCCCAATGCCTTAATATACACAGATATTAGTTTTTTCCTAGTTTTTTTCCCTGCCTGGTTTTTAAAACAATCCAATAAAAACTGGTCCACACCTTGCACATGCACCATCTTGCAATGAAAAAAGATAATTTCAGTTTGGATAAACTTTCTAACAGGCCGGGGATTTAGCTCAGTGGTTCCGGCACCTGCCTTGCAAGTGCAAGGTCCCAACTTCAATCCCCGGTACCAAAAAAAAAAAACAAAAAACTTTCTAACAAACAGCATACAAATGGGGAAAAGTTATTAAATATTCTCATTTTGGTTTTCAACATTTCAGAATGCAATATGAGAACTGCATATATGTGTTTGGATATACACACCTAAATATTAGGATTCTAGAAACACCCTCCCTTTTGGGATGTACTTGAGTATGAATCACTAAAACATAGTAGATTCAATCATATCCAATTATATATATATTGATTGATACCTTGTGACAAGCACTGGGCTAGGCACTGAGGACAGACATGAATACAAAGTAGATGAAGGTGAGGAAGTTCAGGAGCTATCGATCTCTATACTGCACGTGGACTGAGAGTTTGCTTTTTGCAAAGGAACCAGAGATCCTACACATGTATATTGTAGGAAACTTTTATTTTACATTTTGACACGCTTTAGATATTTTCTAAAAGAAACACTGGGTATGAAAATCATAAGACATATACAAAAGGCTGCTAGAACTTGTGGTATGAATTTAGCAATGCTATAGGATTAATGCCCTAATGAACTGTAAAAAAAAAAAAATCAACTGTCTTAGTTATTTTTCTTGTTGCTGAGACAAAGTACCTAACACCCAAAGTTGAAGGAGGAAAGGTTTATTTTGGCTCACAGTTTGTAGAGGTTTCAGAACATAATCATCTGGATCCAAAGCAGGGTGCATGGCAGACAGGTATCTCAGAGGAGACACAGTCCATGGCAGGCAGAGGTAGCAAAGCAATCACGAGACAAAACAAGCCTCTTTCTATCCCTTATATTGTATCCAGGATACTGGAATTAGGGCAGTCCCAAAACAATCAGTAGACTGATTTAGTAATCACCCACACTTAATCCTAGCACCCTTACTCCTAGCATTCCACCATGAATCTATCACACACTCTAGATTCAGCCACCCCTGAAAAGGCCCCACCTACAACCATATGAGCCTTTGTGAGGGACATCTAAACACAAGCCATAACATCAGCTATTTTCCCATATACTCAAAATGAATCACTGCGAATGAATTTTTAAAATTCATATACAATTCCATCAAGAAATATAAAATACAGTTGCATTTAATAAAATATATGTAAGACCTGCATATAAAACATAAAACATGGTTGTCATTTTATTTTCACAAGTTGAAACACTGTCTTTGTGTGTGTATGTGTGTGTTTGATGTATAATAGTTACATTTTTTTGTTTTGGGGAATTGCTACATGTATATATTAATAATTTTTAATCCCTTTATTCCTTTTCCCTACACTCCTCTTCCCCCATCCCCTTCTGCATTTCCAACAAGTCTGCTTCTTTGTTTTCTACCATTTCTCCTTTATATTACTATTTTATTTGTTTTAGATTTTTCCTATAAGAGAAACCATGCAACATTTTTCAATGTCTAACTTATTTCACTTAACATTATGGTGTCAAGTTCCATCTATTTTCCTAAAAACAATATGATTTCATTATTTATGACTGAATAGTATTCCATTGTATGTATATATATATATACACACATATATATACACCATATTTTCTTTATCCATTCATAAATGGATAATGAGCATCTAAGCTATTTCTGGAGCTTGACTAGTGAGAATTGTGCTGCTATAAACATGGGTATCCAAATATCACTATAATATGATGTTTTTAATTCTTTGGGCAGTATACCCAGGAGAGGTCTAGCTAAGTCAAATAGAATTTCTATTTTTAATTTTTTGAGGACTCTCCATACTGATTTTCATAACAGTTATATTAGTTTACATTCCCACTAACAGTGTATGAAGGAATCTTCTTTCCCCACCTTACCAACATTTGTTGTTGGTGCATGTGTGCATGTGTGTGTGTGTGTGTGTGTGTGTGTGTGTGTGTGTATGTGTGATTGCCATTCTGACTGAGGGAAGATAGACTCAGAGTAGTTTTGATTTGTACTTCTTTGAGAAATATCTATTTAATTCATTTGCCCATTTATTGATTGGGTAGTTCATTTGTGTGGGGGGGTAATTTTAAGAGTACTTTATGTAGTCTAGATATTAGCCCTTATCAGAAGAGTAGCTGGCAAAGAATTTCTCCCATTCTTAGGGTGTCACTTCACTCCATTGGTTGTTTCCTTTGTTGTACAGAAACTTTTTAGTTTGGTGTAATCCCATTTGTTAATTCTATTCAGGAAGTCCTTACCTATGCCTATGGTTTCAAGTGTTTCCCCTAAGTTATCTTCCATCAGTTTCAATATTTCTGTTTGTATATCTAAGTCTTTGATCCATTTTGATTTGATATCAATATAGTGTGAGAGATATGGACCTAGTTTCAATCTTCTGTATGTGTATAAACAATTTTCCCAGTACCATTTGTTAAAGAAGCTATCTTTTCTCCAAATGTCTTTGGCCTCTTTATAAAAAAATCAAATGTCTGAAGGTGAATGTGTTTGTTTCTCTGTTTTATGTTCTATTCCATTGGTCTACATGTCTGTTTTTGTGCCAGCATCATGCTGGTTTTGTTATTACAACTTTATAGTGTCACTTAAAATCTGGAATTATGATGCCTTCCCCTTTGCTCTTTTTGCTTAGGGTCACTTTGACTATTCTGATTCTCTTCTGGTTCCATATAAATTTTAGGATTTTTTTTCCTACTTCAGTGAAGAATACTATTGGTGCTTTAATAGAGATTGCATTAAAGCTGTAGATCATTTTGGTAATATAAACATTTTAATGATGTTAACTCTGCCCATCCAGGAACAGAAAATGTCTTTCCATTTTCTTGCATCCTCTTCCATCTCTTTCTTCAGAGTTCTGTAGTTTTCATTATAGAAATCCTTTACCACCCTGCTTAGGTTGATTCCTATATATCTCATTTTATTGACACTATTGTGAATGGCATTGTTTTTCCTAATTTCTTTCTTGATGGGTTCCTTATTGGTGTACAGGAACACTATTGATTTTTTCTTTGTTTGTTTGTTTTGAGACAGAGTCTCACTATATCTTCAGGCTGGCCTTGAACTCACTAGGTAGCCTGAGCTGACCTTGAACTCACAGTGATCCTGCTGGCTTTAACATCTCAAGTGCTGGGATTACAGGTGTGTGCCACCACATCCAGCTAACACTGTTGATTTTTTTTTTTCTGGTACCGGGATTGAACTCAGGACCTTGCGCTTGCGAGGCAGGCACCATGGCACTGAGCTAAATCCCCAACCTGTGATTTTTGTGTATTAATATTGGATCCTGCCACTTTGCTGAATTTGTTTATCAGCGCTAAGAGTCTTCTGGAGGAATATTTTTGGGGGAAGTCTTCTATATAGAAGATCATATCATCTGCAAATAGGGATAATTTGACTTCTTTTCCTATATATATCCCTTTTATTTCTTTGTCTTTCTGATTCATCTGGATAATGTTTCAAGTACTGTATTGAACAGGAGTGAGTAAAGTGGAGATTCTTGTCTCATTATTGATTTTAGAGGGAAAGCTTTCAGCTTTTCCCCATTCAGTATGATGTTGGCTGTGTCATACATGGCTTTTATCAGTTTAAGGTAATGTCCTTCTATGCCTATTTTCATCAGGGTTTTTTTGGTTTTGGTTTTGGTTTTTTTGGTACCGAGGATCGAATTCAGGACCTTGCGCTTGTGAGGCAGGTGCTGGAACCACTGAGCTAAATCCTCAACCCCTTCAGGGTTTTTTTTTTTATCATGAAGAAATATTGGATTTTTTCAAAGGCTTTCTCTGCATCTATTGAGATGATTATGTGATTTTTATACTTCATTCAATTTATGTGGTATGTTATACTTATTGATTTATGTATGATGAAACATCTTTACATCCCTGGGATGAAGCCACTTGTTCATGGTATATCATCTTTTTAATAATTTGCAGAATTTTGTATGCAAGTATCTTATTGAGGATTTTTAAAACTATGTTTATCAGGAATATTGGCTTATAGTTTATATATTTTTTTGAGTCCTTATTCAGTTTTGCTATTACAGCTGGCTTCATGAAATGAGTTTGGAAACATTCTTTCTCTTTCAATTACACGGAAAAGTTTGAGGAATATTGGCATCAGTTCTTCTTTAAAGTTCTGGTAAAATTCAATAGTGAATGCATCAGACCCTGAGATTTTCTTAGTTGTAGAATTTTTATTACTGCATCAGTTTCATTCCTTGTCATTGGTCTGCTCAGAGTTTTTATTTTTTTGGTACCGAGGATCAAACTCGGGTCCTTGTGCTTGCGAGGCAGGCGGCAGAACCACTGAGCTAAATCCCCAGCCCCTTTTCAGAGTTTTTAAATCTTCTTAGATCAATTTTGGTAAATCATATGTGTCTAGGAATTTATCCACTTTTTCTAGATTATCCAATTTATTGGAATGTAAGTTTTCAAAACAGTTTCTAATATTCCTCTAGATTTCTATGGTATCTATTGTAATTTCACCTTTTTCATTTCCAACTGTATTGATGTGGATCTTCTTTCTCTTTTTCTTTTTGTAAGTTTGGCTGAAAATTTACCAATCTTATTTATCTTATCAAAGAAACAACTCTTGGATTCATTGATTCACTGTATTTTTTTTTTAGTTTCAAGTTCCACTGATTTCTTCTCAATTTCTTTCCTCCTACAAATTTTCAATTTGAATTGCTCTTGTTTTTCTAGGGCCTTGAGGATGAATCCATAGGTTATTTAGGATTGCTCTGTCTTTCTAATGTAGGCACTCACACCTACAAAGTTCCCTCTCAGAACTGCTTTCATTATGTCCGACAGATTCTGATATGTTGTATTACCATTGTCATTTGATTCTAGGAAATTTTGAATTTCTTCTCTGATTTCTTATGTGACCTATTGTTCATCAAGAGTGTATTATTTGATCTCCATGCATTTGTGTAGTTTCTGAGATTTGTTTGCTGTTGATTTCTATTTTCATTCCACTTTGATCTCATAGGATGCAATAGATTATTTCAATTCTTTTGTATTTATTGAGACATGCTTTGGAGAAAGCTTCATGGACTCTTGAGGAGAATGTGTATTCTGCTATTCTTAGATGAAACACTCTGTGAATAAAAGTTAAATCCATTTGTTCTGTGGTATAGTTTAACCCTGATATTTCTTTGTTGATTTTTTTGTCTAGTCGACCCATGTATTTGTGAGAGATGGGTACTGAAGTCCTCTGCTATGATTGTATTGGTGTCTATCTGTCCTTTTATGTCAGGCAGTTCCCTTTTATGAAATTGGATGTGCTGATGTTCAGTGCATATATATTTATAATATTCTTGGTAAATTGTTTCCTTTACCAATATACAGTGACCTTCTTTTTCTCTTTTGACCAGTGCTGTTCTTCTTTGCTTCCCATCCCCGGCTGCTTGGAATAGCGTTTTGATCCTTTCACTTTTCATCTGTGTTTCTCTTTATGAATGAAGTGTGTCTCTTGCAGGAAACATATAGTTAAGTTTTTTGATCCAATCTTCCAGTCTGCGGCTTGTCTTTCGATTGGAGAGTTAAGACTATTTACATTGAGTGTTGTTATTGAAAGGTATAATCCAGTTTCCTATCATTATGTTACTTTTCAAGTGCTTGATTCCTTTGTTTTCCTTTTGTTTAACTACTCTTCCACTGAGATTTACTCTCTCTTTTGGGCTCTTGGGTGTTGTTGTCAAACTTGTCTCTGTTTAGAATTCCCTTAATTATTTTCCAAAGCACTGATTTGGTGGTCATGAATTTCTTTAGTTTATCTTTATCATGGTAGGACTTTTTTCTCTATCAATTTTGAAGGATAATTTTACAGAATGTAGTAATCTGAGTGGGTGATTATTTTCTTTTAGGGCTGGAAAATCTTCATTCCAAACTCTCCTGGCCTTTAAGGTTTGTGTTGAGAAGTCTGCTGTTATTCTGGTGAGTTTGCTTTTATAGGTAATTTGGCACTTTTTCTAACAACTTTTAATATTCACTCATTGCTCTGAGTTTCTGAGATTTTAACTATGATGTGTCATGGAGGAATTTTTTTTTTTTTTTGGTTGTGTCTATTTGGGTTGCTAAGTGCCTCCTTTACCTGGGTATCTATCTCATTCCTTAGATTTCGGATATTTCCTGCCATAATTTTGGTGAATAAAATTTTTATACCATTAATCTTTGCCTCTACTCCTTTTGTAAGTCCAGTGATCCTTGAGTTTCTTTTAGATCCATCTAGATTCTAGAAGCTCTTGGATCATCTTTTGGTTGTCTCTTCATCATTACTGAGTAAATGTCCTGTATCAACTTGCCCTCAAGTCCTAATATTCTATCTTCTGATTGATCTTGTCTACTACCAAAACTTTATATTGTGTTTTGCATTTCCAAGATTTCTGCTTGATTTCTTTTCGTTACCTCTTATTCTTTACTGAAGTGGTCTTTTATATCCTGCATTGTCTTCTTTAATTCATTCATTGTATTTTCTTTGACCTCTTCAATGATTGTAACTATTAGTTTTTTCAGTTCTTTGTCTGGAAGTTCATCCCCTTCAGTGTACTAAATTGTCTCTAGCACTGCAATATGAGGTGAGATCAAGCTTGGGATTTAGCTCAGTTCCACCGCCTGCCTTGCAAGTGCAACATCCCGAGTTCATTCCCCAGGACAAAATAAATAAATAAATATGAGATGAGATCAGCTTTTGGGGAATTATTAATTGGGTATCTTATTGCCTTGTTTTCTTGTGGTAGTGTGTATTTGTGTTAAAGACTGTAGGTCAGTTGGGACAGAAAGCTCTACCTCTATACCAGAGATGTCTTTTTCTTTTTTTTTTTTTTTTTTGAGACAGGGTCGCGCTTTGTAGTTCAGGTTGGCCCTGCACTCACTATGTAGCCCAGGCTGGCCTCAAACTCACAGTGATCCTCCTGCCTCAGCCTCCTGAGTGCTGGGATTATAGCCATGTGCCACTATGCCCAGCTAGAGATGTCTTTAGTAAGTGGATTTCTCCCTGTTATTCAGTGTACATGCTCCTATTCAACCAATTCAGAATACTAAATAGAATGCAGTCTCTTTCACTGCATTATGAGAAGAGAACATTCCTGGTAATACTAACATCCAAAGAGCCAATCATATATCAACACATAATATAAAACTTATTTTAAAAGTTTCAGTAACTGAGGAAAATGAAGGAGTAGTAATGATGAAGAATAGACTGAGAATTAGGAAGAAAAAAGAAAAAATAGGTTTGATATTATTTTCTGCCCAGAAAGAAGGCGAAAGAGAGAGGTTTAGGAGGCTGTGAGGTCAGAAAGAAAGAAGAAAGAAAAAAATAAACGTGGGAAGTGTGAGAGGCTTTATGGAGACTGGTGTGGAGCCCAATTAATGGACTAGCTATAATCCAACATCGGAAGATTCAAGAAGCACCGCTTGGTGAGGGAGAACCTGATAGGTCAATCTAAATCACTACAGAAACTAAAACAATAATTAATATGCATACACTGCTGTCTATACTCACAGGCCCCCAGGCATTCCCTGTGGGAGTGAGGGGGCCTGAGATTCCACACAGGCACTGAGTCTGCTGTTCACACCATCTCCAGGGAGTCAGAAGAGTGGCCCCCAGCTCTGTCAGCTCAGATGGGAAGCGTATCTCTTCTGCTGTTATGCAAGGGTCTTTTCTGCTGAGTGCCTGTGTCTTTGTGATGTACCCTGGATTATGGGTATGTCTCCATGTGAGTGTCCTTATTTTTTTCTGGCTGCTAGGTGTTCCTCCTAGCCCTGCTAGTGAGTGCCTTAGAGTGACCTGTGAGTGCTGTTTCCTCTTGAACCACTGTGATGGAATTTCAGAAGACTATCTTTCTTAAGGTGCTCATTCTTTCCAAGTTGACCTGTAGTCCCAGCTACTTGGGAGGCTGAGGCAGGAGAATTCCTGGAGCCCAGGAGTTTGAGGCCAGACAGGGCAACATAGCAAGATCCTGTCTAGAGTGGTACAGCACCGCAGGTAAAGGAAACTGGGATACAATAGTTCACACTGTTTGGGCAAGCCCTGTGTTAGACATGTTGCATTTTTGGCAACATGCATTTTCTCTTCTGATGATGATGGAACTGGAATTTTCCTTTCAGTCTTTCCCCAGTTTTCAATTTCCACACTTCTGGTAGAACTGATTCTACCTTTAGATCAATGAAATGACTGACAATTAGGGAATATTTTCATTGTTTCATCTCTGGGCCATTGGTGTGGTCATACCTGGTGTGTCTGACCTTGCTCCTGATAAGTCAGTTTCCCATGGTAACAATTGTTAAATTTAGGTATGACACCATTCTACCTAATCAAAACGTTGGATACATCGGTAAGAACTGGTTCAGAATGGGCAAATGAGTTGAGCCCAGAGAATCACCAATGAGCACTAGTCCTCAAGCTGGTTGCTTGATCAATCAGGATAAAGCTTGCCTATGAGTAAGCTGATGCAGAATGAAGCAAAGCTGAGGTAAAGAATGAGAGATTAAGTCCTGATTGTATCATTGGAACCCTTCTTTACAAGCCAATAAATTCCTGTTTCCTACTTCATTCAGTTTAAGTGGGTTCTCTGTCACTTGCATCTGAAAGATTTCTGAGTAATGTTTCCCACTTAGAGTTGGCGTGGAGCATCCCAGTTTACAGCTTCCACTTTTGTCACCTATAATCCATTCTCCATACAGCAGCCAGAATGATCTTTTTTTAAAATCGAGTATGTAACATCTCTGCCTAAAACTCTTTTAGGGCTTCCCATTCCACTTAGGCTAAACTCTACTTAATAAGATCCATAAGAACCTATTTCTCCCCCATCTTTCCAGCCTCAGCTTTCTTATCTTTCTTCTTTACTTACTCCTGTGAAGCTATGACTTACTTTGATTACTACAACATACAAAACTTAAACACTTCAAAGATTTTGTAGGGGCTGGGGATTTAGTTCAGTGGCACCGCACCTGCCTCTCAAGTACAAGGTCCTGAGTTTGATCCCCAGTACCATTAAAAAAAAAAGATTTTGAATGTGCTGTTTCCATATCTGGACTGAACTTCTCCTCATTCCTTGCCTTGTGGCTTCTCCCTGCTGTCTCACTTGCTTAGAACGGGTCTCCTATGCCACCCATTCTAAAGAGGACTACCTTTGTTATTCTCTCATAGTTGCTTTTTTGTTTTCCTTCATAGCATTTATCACAGTGGGGTTTCATGTATGTGTTTACTTGTTTAAAGTTTAAACTTGCCAAAGATTAAAACTAGACCTATATCTCTCACCATGCACTCAACTAAAATCAAAATGGATTAAAGATCTAAATATTAAAACAGAAATACTGAACCAGCTGGAACAGAGGCTAGGTAGAACTCTTGAAGGCATTGCTGTAGGAAAAGATTTTATGAACAAAACCTCAGTTGCCCATGAACTAGCACAAACAATCAACAAGTAGGATCTCTTATTAAAAGCTTCTGCACAGCAAGAGAAACCACCAGCAGTGTGAAGAGACAACCCACAATGTGGGAAAAAATTTTCACCTGCTGTGTCTCAGACAAAGGTCTACTATCTAGAATCTATAAAGAAATTAAAAGAATCAGACTTTCCAAATTTAAAGACCCAATCTGAAAATGGGCATCTGAAATGAACAGACATTTCTCACACAAAGAAATAGAAATAGCAAATAAATATATGAAAACATGTTTAACATCACAGGTCATTCAAGAGATGCAAATGAAAAGAACACTGAGATTCCACCTCACCCCAGAAAGAATGGCTGCTATCATGAAATCAACCAGTAACAAATGCTGGCGGGGCTGTGGGGAAAGAGGAACCCTGCTCCACTGCTGGTGGGAGTGTAGACTGGTGCAACCACTGTGGAAATCAGTATGGAGATACCTCAAAGAACTAGGACTGGAAGTCCCGTTTGACCCAGCTATTCCCCTGCTGGGGATCTTCCCCAAAGAATTAAAAGAATCGTACCACAGTGATATATGTGCACCCATGTTCATAGCAGCACAGTTTGTAATAGTTAAAACTTGGAAACAGCCCAATTGCCCATCAACTGGAGACTGGATAAAGAAAATGTGGGTTGTTTTTTTTTTATAAAACACAGTACTACTCAGCCATAAAAAATGAGAATTTAGAGACATTTATATCTAAATGGATGCACACTGAGGCGATACTCAAGTGAAGTAAGTAGGACACGTGTAAATACTGAATAGTTTCTCTAGTGTGAGAAACTGAAAGTGTAAATAAGAACTAAAAGGTATAATAGACAATGTGAAATAGGAAGAAAAGGACCAAAGGGGAAGGGGAAGTGGGAGAGGTAGGGAAAAGGAAAGAAGGGAATGGAATTAATATGAGAAAATGAAAAAAAGGAAACAAAGTCTCTGTAAATAGGGAGGGATGGAGTGGTTGAAGGGAGGGCAGGGGAAGGGGGAAAAATAAGAACCAAGAGAGATTATGTAAAGGCACAAATTTCCAATTAAAAAAAGAACAAAATGAGTGATATAAAAAAACAAAAATAAAGTTTAAATTTACTTTGTTTTGTTTTGGTTTTTTGGTACCGGGGATCGAACTCAGGTCCTTGTGCTTGCAAGGCAGGCGACAGAACCACTGGGCTAAATCCCCGGCCCTGTTTTGTTTTGTTTTTTGAGACAAGGTTTCATTATGTTCAGGCTGGCCTTGAATTCACTATGTAGCCCAAGCTACCCTTGAACTTCTGGCAACTCTCCTGCCTCAGCCTCCCAAGTGCTGGGATTACAGGTGTGCACCACCACTCCTGGCCTAAATTTACTTTTTAAATGTCTGGATCCATCACTAGACTTAAGTTCCACAAAAGTCAGATCTGATATCAAGTCTGTTTACCATAATATGCTGAGTACTTTGTACAATGCTTGGTACATAGTAAGTACTCAACAGATATTCATTGAATAAACGAATGAATGATGGTAGGCTTGGATGCTAGCTTAAAATAACAGATGAAAATGATTATTTCATTAAAAAGTTTAACTACAGACCAGTAAGAGATCCAGACTACAGGGAAATCATAACAGAATATGGATTCATGAATAGTCAGCAAGTGGCAGAGGACACATATGGTAGATCAATCTAAAGCTTCAGGATCAATTTGGAGAACTATTGTTCTTTCCTTAAGAAGAAAAGATCATAGGGACTGGGGATTTAGCTCAGTGGTTCTGCCGCTTGCCTCGAAAGCGCAAGGACCGGAGTTCGATCCCCGGTACCAAAAAAAGAAAAAGAAAAGAAAAAAAAAGAACAAAAGATCATAGAAGCAGGATAGCTGAAAAATGGAAATGCAACCCAGCCTAGATCCAGGAAATCATCTAGCTCTTACTTAGAAATAAGACTATGATTCAGAGTCCCATCATATCAGAAGCTGAGCTAACACAAATCTACTTGAAGTTTATATTTCTTGTTTGATATCCTGAGTCAGCCCTGGGATAGCAGATAGAGAAAGAAAATTGAGTGTTTTATAAGCTGAGTTGATCAAATCAATCTTTGGCAGACTGTTCAAGTCACTTCTTTGCTTTTAAAGGTTATTTAATTTTACCTGTTTCCTACCATAATTTCCTTTTGAATTGTTTGTTTTCATTTGACTGTCTTTAAGAAAAAGAGTATATTTTCCAACCATACTTTAGCCATCGTGAGAAATCAATTCGTCTCAAAGGTCAAGTCTGATGACAGTGATAACAAACTATCAAGAATGTGGAGGGGCTGAGGATTTAGCTCAGTGGCACCGTGCCTGCCTCACAAGCGCAAGGTCCTGAGTTCGATCCCCAGAACCAAAAAAAAAAAAATGTGGAGTTTATAGATAGGGAAAGAGTACAAACCTAGAAGAATAAAGTAACACTTCTATCAACCTTCTTATTTAGACTATAAATTTTCACTGTGCTCTTTTGTCTCTCTAACATCAGTACAGTATCAACTAACTGTTTAGTTCTCCGTGATTAACCAAATGGTCAAATTTGTAAGAGGCTTATGTTTTCTACACTTTGCATTTGTAAATAAGGATTTCTAAGATAATTCCCCAAAGTTTCAAGAGTCTATGAGTTTTATTTTCATAACAATATAGCAAAAATAGTAAGCAACAGACTTTTACTGCTAATAATGCTTGAAAATGGAAATGTGTCAATGCTTTGCTTATTTCATTAAATCAACACATTTGTTTCACAATATGCTTTACTATGACTATTTTGAAAAAAAGTACTTTTGAGGTTAGACTGTTGGAAAATTTAAATAGCATACTTGTATGACAGCATCTTAAGGCGGGTAGAATATACCAAACATTGTGCTAATTATTTTCTGTCTATAAACAGAGAAACGTTCATCCTTGTAGTTCCAGGTCAATACTAGTACTGCAGAACCCGGCACAGGGTAATTGTTCTGATCCATGGGCCCCTATGGAGTATCTGTTTAGGAATGATAATTATTAATATTTTCACAGGCCGACTGACTGTATAAGGAAAAATTATGTGTGTATATATATATATATATTTTAAAATAAGCACAAAGAAACTTACTCTTCTTCATGTTTCGCAAAATTTTCAAACTCTACAAAAATGAAGTAAAGGATAAAATTAGTTTTTTCTCTAAAATTCAAAATACTTTAATTAAATAGAAATAAGTCAAAAGAATTGATTTCCTTAAAAATAACCATGAAAACACACAATTATTTTTCCATCTTGCCATTTTTAATTCAGTACAAAATCTCCACTTGATTTTAATCTTACTATGTTTCCCACCTATGTAAGTATCACACTACATATTTCAAATAATGCTACCAGAGTGTCAGGAGTGAAAATGAAGTTCCTACTTCTCTCCTTTATTAGGAACATTCCAGAACCCACAATGGCTTCTGAACATAGTTGTGATACATAATTATTCCCATTCCAGCCAGGAAATTTTGCCAGTCATAATCTACTCAATTTTCTGTTAGCCCCACTTCTTCACACCTTTCAGCAATCCCATGTCCTCAGCCTTCTTTATGGTGGCAGCTCTTCCTTCCTTACCTTTTCCAGTGACCTACTCAAATTTCTTTTTCACTTCACATTTCCTCAGCATGTGTGTTTTTAATCTATTTCATGGTTACTTTATTCTTCTTGATAATTTTTATATGGGCCTCATATATGTGCTCTGTTCCAAAAGATTAATGATATACTCTTTTTCAAGAACAGGTAGATACCTTTTATGACATACCTATTTTCCTAACACCTAACAGAAATATGATATTCTGCATAATATTTAAGAAATTCTTTTCTGTAAAATTTTTAGATTTCTAGAAAATTTTTATTTACAATCCAAAAATATTAGTAAAAATATTCTCATCAGAATTGGGATGTAGTGGTGCATGCCTGTAGTCCTAGCTACTCAGGAGGCTGAGGCAAGAGGATAGTAAGTTTAAAGTCAAAATAGGGCAAAATAGCAGTATCCTGACACACACACACACACACACAGTGCTCCCATCCTGTTCAGTTTATAACCTTCCCATATATGTATCTTAGTTTCTTATGTATCCTTCCAGAATTATTTATGAATATGTAAGTAAATACACATATAGAATACATTTCCCCATTGAGTTTTCATTCTTTTTAGCTGCATAGTATTCCATTATATGTACTCATATGCTATAATTTATTTAATCAGTTCCTCTAATGATTAACATTCATGTTGTTTCCTCATCATCTGCTCTTATAAATAATGCTGCAAATGGGCTGGGGATTTAGCTCAGTGGTTCCACCGCCTGCGTTGTAAGCACAAGGTTCTGAGTTCGATCCCTGGTACCAAAAAAAAAAAAAAATGCTGCAAAAGGGCCGGGGATTTAACTCAGTGCTTCCACCGCCTGCTTCACAAGTGTAAGGTCCTGAGTTTGATCCCAAGTACAAAAAAAAAAAAAAATGCTGCAAAAGGGCCGGGGATTTAACTCAGTGCTTCCACCGCCTGCTTCACAAGTGTAAGGTCCTGAGTTTGATCCCAAGTACAAAAAAAAAAAAAAATGCTGCAATGAATACCTGATATACATGTACATGTGTGTGTACAGGATATATATAAAATAAATTCCTAGAAGTGAAATTGTTAGGTCAAAGGACATATGAATTTTTTTTCATTTGTAATTTTGATATTGCTAAATTGCCCTCCATAAAAGTTGTACCACTTAAGTAAGAAAAGAAAAAAAAAATAGAAGTTGTACTGTACCACTTAACATTCCCAACAAAGTAGGCACATGCAGGCTAGACATGGTAGTGCAGCCCTCTAATCCCAGTCCTCTGGGAGGTTTAGTGACTGTGCTAGTTACTTTTCTCTTGTTGTTAAAACAAAATACCTGACACCCAAAGTTAAAGGGGAAAGGATTTATTTAGCCACAGTTTGTAGAGGTTCAGTCCATAACCAGCTGGCTCCAAGGCAGGATGGCACATGGCAGAGGGGCGTCACAGAGAAGAAACAGTTCATGGTGCCTACATGGTAGCAAAAGCAACAAGGGAAGGGACAAACCTCTTTCTGTCCCTTATATTGTATCCAGGCTATCGGGATAAGGGTGGTGCCAGGCCAATCAGTGCACTGATTTAGTAATCATACACCCTTAATCTCAACATCACACTCCAGATTCAGCCACCTCTGAAGCCCCATCTAAGCCTGCATGAGGCTTTGGGAGGACATCTAGACACAAACTGTAACAGTGACTTAAAAAGACCCTGTCTCAAAATAAAAAGTAAAAAAAGGGCTGGGGATGCAGCTCAATGCAAAGGCGGTGGGTTCAGTCCTCAGTGACTCCCCCACATACACACACACACACACACACACACACACACACACACACACACACACGGCATGTGCTTATCTCCCCGTAGCCATAACAGAGAGTGTTGTCAAACTTTTGATATTTGCCATTCTGACAAATGAAAAACGATATGTCACCGTGGTTTTATTTTGTGTTTCTCTTATTATGAATGAGGTTGAGCATATCATATGTTTAAAGGTCAGGCCATGCTCATTTATTTTCTTTGAACTACCTGCACATGTATTTTTTGCTCATTTTTATTCCAGGGATATTATTGTTATGAATTTCTAGCAGTTTTTTTTATATATTAGACAAGTACCCTTGAGGCTATGATAGCAATTGCAGATATTTTTCTCCACTTTATTCTTTGTCTTTTTTTTTTTCAGAAGACTATTCTATTTAAACCTGAATTCTGAAACACACACACACACACACACACACACACACACACACACGCTCCCACCCAACATTTTTTTTTCCAGTGTTAGGGATTGAACCCAGGGCCTTTGTACTGAGCAAGTTTTAAATTTTGAGACAGTGTCACTAAACTGCTAAGTTTCTCAAACTGGGCTTGAACTCATGATCCTTCTGCCTCAGCCTCCCAGAGTGCTGGAATTACTGGCATGCACCACTATGCTTGGCTATTTTTGTTTTGAAGGTGATTGTTTTTTTCACTATGCAGAAATTTTGTTTCCTTTAGTTGAATTAATGTCTTTTTTCTTACAGTTTCTGAATTGTTAGTCATAGCTGTAAAGGTCATACATATTTTAGGGTTATAAAGGAATCTTTCCAAGATATTTTAGTACTTCTATAGGTTGTGTGTGTGGGGGGGGGCTGGGGGGTTTTTGTTTGTTTGTTTTTTGGGTTTTTTTTGTACCGGGGATCAACTCAGGACCTTGTGCTTGAACAGCAGGTGGGAGCACCATTGAGCTAAATCCCAGGCCAAGTGTGTATGTGGTTTTTTTGTTTTTGTTTTTCGGTACCGGGGATCGAACTCCAGACCTTGTGCTTGCACGGCAGGCACCCGAACCACTGAGCTAAACCCCCGGCCCCATGTGTATGTGTTTTAACATGTAAATTTTTTTTTTTTTTTTTTTTTTTTTTTTTTTACCAGGGATCAAACTCGGGTCCTTCTGATTGCGAGGCAGGCAGCGGAACCACTGAGCTAAATCCACGGCCCCTAACATGTAAATCTTTTAGCCATCTAGAATGTATTCTTGTGTAGAAGTGAGTTATAAGCCAGGCATGGTGGTGCCCGCCTGTAATCCCAGCACTTGAGAGGCGGAGGCAAGAGGATCACTTCAAATTCAAGGCCAGCCTAGCCCTCATAGTGAGTTCAAGGCCAGCCTGAACTACACAGTGAGACCCTGTCTCAAAAAAAAAAGTAAGTTACAGCTCCTACTATTCCAACTACCTAATTCAACAACAATTATTAAATCATTCATCCTTATCCCCTGATTTTAGGAACATTTGTGTTATACAGTAAATTCTTACATATTTTGGACCTACTTCTGGACTTGCCCTTTTACCTGTAGGCATGTGTTTCTTTTTGTGGCTTTACAATGTTTTAATATCTGGTAAGGCTACCCTCTGTTCATTGCATTTCTTTGTTTCCTTCCTTGCTTGTTTGCTTGTTTGCAATTTTTTGGCTGTTCTTGATCCCCCTTCTCCCCAAGATGAACTTTCAATTTGTCTAGTTCCAGGAATAAACAAATTGGCAGTTTTGGGGGTTTTTTTTGTTTGTTTGTTTTTTGGTACCAGGGATTGAACTCGGGTCCTTGCGCTTGCGCGGCAGGCGGCGAAACCACTGAGCTAAATTCCTGGCCCTAAATTGGTAGTTTTAATGGGCATATTTTTCTGGTACTGGGGATCGAACTCAGGACCTTGTGCTTGCGAGGCAGGAGGTGGAACCACTGAGCTAAATCCCCGGCCCTGTGATGGGCATATTTTAAAATTTATAAGTCAGCCTTAGGAAGAAATAAATTCTTAATGTAGTGGTATTTTCTTTTGTGTGTTTTGTTGGTTGGTTGGTTTGTGGCACAAGAGATTGAACCCAGGGCCTTGAGTATGCAAGGCAGGTATCTGCCTCAGCCACCCCCTATCCTTTTCGTGTTTTAAATTTATTTTGAGACAAGGTCTCACTATAGTTGTCCAGGCTGATCTTGAAATTCAGTCCTCTTGCCTCAGCCTCTCCAGTAGCTGGGATTGTAAGTGTGTGGCACCACATTTGCCTGGTTTCTTTTTATTAATTTTGATTGTTGTGAGATCATCAATTCATTTGAGTAAAGATATTTACTCTAATTTCCTATCTTAATCCTGAGGAGGGAAAAAAATCTTCAGTAAGAAACGCTTCTGGCATATTTTCTAAATCTTTGGTTTCTTACCTTATTCCTTGTGAAACTTTTTCCAGTAGTCTTCACTGTTTGTTTTGAAGATGTTGAATTTTCCGTGGTTTCAGGACAGCTAGTTGAATAAGTTTCTGTAGATTGGGTCTGCATACCTTAAAAAAATAAAAAAGAGAAGAAGTGTTTTGTGTATACTTTCTTAAGCCTTTGTGTTATATATAGTATATATTCAATAATTCTTACCTTGGCTTTTTAAGGCATCTTGCTACACATTGTTGGGTTTAGAAAATGTATTTTATCTTATTTAATCATTCTTTGTACCTTTTCCATTTAGGTCTTACTTTGTTGTTAACCTTTTAACATTCACATTTTTATTACTTTTTGGAGAGAAAGTATGTACTACCACTTACAATCTCCATTAGGAAGAAAGAAGGGCTCTAAGGTTCTTTCTGGGAGTGGAGGTGGAGAAGGAGATGAATCTTGACGTGAAGCTATAGTGGGAAAAGTATACAACAAATCAAAGAAATCGAACAATTAAAAATCCTAAGTCAAGACCCTTTTTGGCATTGTATAATTTTTACAATTAGTCAGTCTTACCCTACAGCTACCAAATAAAAAATTACTTCAATAATTACCACACTCAAGAACTTTGTCCTTGGGCTGGGATTTAGCCTGTATTGCAAGCGCAAGGTCTGAAGTTTTATCCCAGGTACCAAAAAAAAAAAAAAAGAACTTTGTCCTTCTGTCTCTTTAGCCCATAAGCCTATGATTCATCAAAAATGTACAGATCACCTACAGATGTATTCTTCCAAAGAAACTAAAACTGAATTTAATCAGGATTCTAGATCTAACTACTATTTTACAGGAAATTCTGGAGATAGAGGGATGTGTTAAATAAAAACATGGAAATACAATTAGTCAAAGCCAGAATGTCAAGCATTCTTTTTTTTTTTTTTTAGGTTCCCCTCCATGTTAAGTTTATTGGTACATTTAGGTATAAAATACATCTACATACATCATTAGGATCTTGTACCATTACATTGTTAAGCACTCTTTTTTTTTTTTTTGGTACCTGAGATTGAACTCAGGACCTTGTGCTTGTGAGGCAGGCACTGGAACCACTGAGCTAAATCCCCAGCCCATTGTTAAGAACTCTTAATGAGAAAATATAAAAAAGAAAGAACTGTTACAGATTTAAAAAATGTTAGAAAACATATAAATCAAATACAGTATGTAAACACTGAATCAACTATAAAAAGGCATTTTTCAGGCAGTTGGAGAAAACTGAACAAAACCTAAATATTAGATAACCTTAAGGAATTATTATTAATTTTACAAGTGTCATAATGCAATTATGACAGATTTAAAATATGTTTGACATTTTCCATGATAAATATTTTTAATGGCTCTGTTTTTCCATGATGTAAACTAAAGATACAAACGATGCTCTATTGACATAAGCTTCTCATCATACAGGGCTGAGTATTATTTTACAGTATATTAATACCTTTTGAAAATGAAAATGCACTTAAATACTAGAGTTTCAGTGGTTTTTTTAAGCTTTTGAATTTGTCTATAAAGTTTTCTTATTTCTTTATTCTTTCTTTCATTTATACTGGAAATAGAGCCCAGAGCCTTCACATTGAGCTATACCCCAACCCTTTAAAAAATTTTTATTTTGTGACAGGATCTTGCTGCGTTCCTAAACTTCCCAGGCTGGATTCGAACTTGTGATCATCCTACCTCAGCCTCCCAGAGTGCTGAGTTTACAGGTATGTGCCACCATGCCTGGCCTCAAGTTTTCTTATTCCTTATATGCTAGGTAATGTACAAAAGTACAGTAGTAATTTCCAGCACCTAATGCAATATCTGACATATAACAGGCACTTAGTAAATATTTTATATAACTGCATTGAAGTAGTGTATTATCTTCCAATTCTGAGAACTAAAGCCATCAGTGACAATATCCTAGCAGATATCTTCCTAAAATACCATTTCATCTGTTTAGCGGGGGTTGTTTGTTTGTTTTGTTTCATGGGGATCAAACCTAGGAGTGTTCTACCACTGAGCTACACCTAAGCATTTACTAAGCAAGTAAATGAGACAGGAGCTCACTAAATTAGCTAGGTGGGACTTGAGATTGCGAACCTCCTGCCTCAGCTTCCTTCCATGCTGGGATTACAGCTGTGCGCTTCCACACCTGACCCATTTCATCTTAATACTTGTTCAATCAAGATTCACAATTCTATTATTTACTGCTTTAAATCTCAATTTCTCTGCCTACCTTTGTGTGTGTGGTAAAATGTGGGGAAGCTTTACCATTAATGACAGTAATACATTCACAGTATTGTGGGATCATTACCACTATCTAATTCCAGAATATTTTTATCACCCTGAAAGGAAGCTCTGCACCCATTAAGTAATCATTCTCTTTTGTTTTGTTTTGTTTTGTTTTATTTTGGTTTTTGAGACAGAGTCTTGCTGTGTAGTTTAGGCTGGTCTTGAACTCACTATGTAGCCCCGGCTGGCCTCAAATTCACTGTGATCCTCCTGCTTCAGCCTCTCAAGTGCTGGGATTACAGGCGTGCACCACCATGCCCAGCTAAGTAATAATCCTCTACTCCCTCTTTCCTGTACCTCTGACAACCACTAATTTGCTTTCTGTCTTTATGGATATTTCACCTGATTCGCTTTTAAGTCCTTCAGTATCTTTCCTTGTCTTATCTACCCAAATTTACTTTCTCCATCTCACAAACTAGGACTTCTATTGCAGTTAAAGTAACCTACTCATGGCTATATATATATATATATATATATATATATATACCTATGTTTATAGCAGCACAGTTTGTAATAGGTAAATCTTGGAAATAGCCAATATGCCCATCAAACAACAAATGAATAAAGAAGATGTAGGAGGTTTTATACAATGGAGTACTACTCAGCCATAAATAAAGATAAACTTGAAACATTTCTATGTAAATGGATGCACCTTGAGACCATGCTCTTACGTGAAATAAATTGGACACACATTTGTAAATATAGATAGCATTGTTTCTCTGGTGTGAGAAACTGAAATTATAAATAAGGAC
>NW_004624772.1:9510021-9528940 GCF_000247695.1 Heterocephalus glaber
TGAGAAATGTAATTGTGTTGTATACCTACAGTGTACCAATAAAAGAATTTAATACAAAAAAAAAAGAATTAAAAAAAAATTATGCTAATATTTTGAGATCTCTAAGGTATTATGGTGACCTAGAAAAAGAAAATATCCTTAAATTGTAAAACCAGTCTATAAATGAAGTATTTAAAAGTGCAAAACAAAGTTTATAACAAAGTATATGAAATAATTTAATCAGGCTGGAGATTTAGCTCAGTGGCACTGCGCCTGCCTCACAAGCACAAGGTCCTGAGTTTGATCCCTGGTACCAAAAAAAAATAATAATAATTTAATCAAATAAGAAACTTTCTAAATCCAGAGAAAATTTTTTTCAGCAAAGCTACAAATGATTTACAAATTTTTAAAGAAGTTTTAGCCGGGGATTTAGCTCAGTGGTTTCGCTGCCCGCTGCATAAGCACAAGGACCCAAGTTCGATCCCCAGTACCAAAAAAAAAAAAAAAAAAAGTTTTATTCATGGGTTGGGGATGTAGTTCAGGGCTAGAAAGCTCACCTTGGGTATAATCCCCAGTAACACACACACACACACACACACACACACACACACACAACCTAAACATTCAGTAATATTATTGAGCAGAAGCTTTCTTCATGGGCTGGGGAATTAGCTCAGTGGTTCTGCTGCCTGCCTCGCAAGCGCAAGGTCCCAAGTTTGATCCCCGGTACCACACACAAAAAAAGCTTTATTCACTTCCTACCTATGTAGAATGATCTTTATAAATAATCTAAGAGAGTTGAACTTGCTCTTTGCCTTCCCTCATCTTCTTTTACATAAATTATTATGATCTGGTCTGGGGATGTAGCTCAGTGGTAGGGTGCTTATTTAGAAAACACAAGGCCCTGGGTTCAATCACCAGCACCACAAAACAAACAAAAAATAAGTATAATAATCTCTGAATAGTTATTCATTTCTAGTCTTAGACAATGTAGTTAAAACAATACACATAACATTTAAAAATCCAGAATTATAACAGATATCAAGTATGAAAGTAAAGGTGTATTATAAGATAAAGTTCCAAACAAAATACCCAACAGATATTCTCCTCTACTAAAAAAAAGGGGCAGGAAACTAAGTTCTCCTCTTCCATCACCCAAAGGAAAAGAATTTAATCTTTAACAAGATGTTCAACTCATTATAGCCACTCAATTATACTACAAAAATTTTGGGTGAAGATGTGGTTCTGTTGATCAGATTTTTTTCTGCTTTTCTTTGGAAGTTGCTTCTTAAAGGGTAAGGTAAAATTTTTTGCAACCAAGCTATCTGCGTCTCTGGTAAAGATTTCTTTTTTTTTTTTTTGGTATCAGGGATTGAACTCGGGTCTTTGTACTTGTGAGGCAGGTGGCGGAACCACTGAGCTAAATCCCCAGCCCTGGTAAATATTTCTAGTAGTGAGTTTTGCCTTGTTAGAAGCCCTCCCATTGGCGTGGATCTTTTATCAGGTCTAACTGCCTCTACTACTGCCTGTTTCAGGGACTGTTACATGTTTGATGCTGTTTTCAACATATCACATCATTAAAATACTCCAGGTGAGCCAGGGATTTAGCTCAGTGGTTACACTGCCTGTCTCAAAAGTGCAAAGACCCGAGTTTGATCCCCAATACCAAAAAAAAGAACAACAAGAAAAAACTCCAGGAATTTATTTCTTTGAGGAGGTGAAGGGAAAAGAAAGACAATTAAGCAGAGAGGAGTAGGGGTAGGTTAAGAAGACATCAAATATTCTATTGAAACAAAGTGAAATCTAAAATGCCATACAAACTTAAAAAAATAACTTACCCACTACAGCTGTCTCTTGGTTCAGTCGTGAGGAAAAACTGGTCAGAGGATTTAATGCTAGAGAATCATTTGAGTTGTAATAAGAAAAGAGGGTTGTAGAGGATGCTGGCAACGAAGAGTGAGGAAAAACAGTTCCATCTTGCTTCTCAGGTAAATCAAGAGACATCTTAGAATCAGCACTACTTGGAAGCAATGATAAAAAATAAGGATCTTCTACTAAAGACATGCAAGAATACACACTCAAAGCACTGGAGCCATGCTGCTTTACATCAAAGTCATCACACGTTTGGTGGTTAGAGTCAGAAGGCAGTGAATAATTCAGTTCTTCTGAAGAAGCATGCATGACTTTCTTAGCCTGGAACTCCACAAGATAAGAATCATGTGGTTGAGATTCCAAACATGAAAAATTTTCCTTGATGTCCAACGCCTCGGTTTGTCTCTGCTGTATCAATCCAAAGGGAGTTGATTTGGTTCGTGTTATTGGCCCCCTTGAATTAAAACATGTGCCTGCTGCATTTATAGATTGAGAATTAGGACATGCCCCCAACAGAATGGAACTGAAGTCCAAACTTTTGTGCTTCTGAAGAGGTTCTCCAACTGTTGATAATGTCTTTGTCTGCCATTTCTTGGTTATGTCAACATTTTTGTTACAACTGTAATTTAGCTCCAAAAAGTCAAAAGATGGGCTTGATTTAGCAGGGTGCAAAACTTTTGCACTTATTTTAGAAGTCCTAAAGTTAAAGGAAGAAGTTTCTGCGTTTTCCGCCTTCAACTTTTGTTTGCTCTGTTGGTTCATCATTTTTGCTTCTTTTATGGAGCTGAAACAAATAAATAAAAAAGTAGAAATGACACCATACCTCAAAAAGGCCTCTTCCCAGTATCACAGTAAAGTGTAAACATTTCACTCATCTTCCAGACACAATTAGCCAACATTTAAACACGTAACGTGACACTTACCCTTTTGGTAAATTAGGAGAACAAAAATCTGCTTGTGGAGTAGGATTTTGCTCAGGAATTGAGTACTTTGCTTGAATCTTCAAGAGAAGTTAGTCAGAGATTAGTTTGGAGTGGAGCAATAGCAAGGAAATATTTTAACATTCAGAAGGCCAAGAAGAAATTTTTAAAAAAAATAAGGATCTAATATAATTCATGAAAGATTTAGAAACGCTTCTGAAATACTGAACCTAGCGAGAACTTATTCATATACTGAGATCTAAAGGATCAGAATAAAGGATTAGTAGTGTCATTTAATCTAAAAAGAATTTGCTTATAGCTTCATTTTTTCAAATGCAGGAGATTTAAAATGTTCAGGGTGGGGTGAGTAACTTCAGTTTCAACAATACTGTACCTTCAGAAATTTTAGTATCTTAACCCTTAGACTTAATAGGTGCTTATTAGACCTTGTACTTTTCTCATCTTGTTTTCCTCTTTTCTTGGCATCCTTTTAGCATGCCGAACTTATTTCCACACTTACTATTCACATTGATTGATACACTCTTGCTCCAGATTTTGTATGGCTGGCTGATTAGATCTCTGCTTCAATGTTATCTGCATAAGGACATTTTCCCTGAGCACTCAACCTAATATCCCTATGCTAACCCTGCTGCTCTCAATGTTTCTTTTCTTTATGTTTGTTTTTTGTTTTTGGTACCGGGGATCAAACTCAGGTCCTTGCGCTTGCGAGGCAGGGAGCAGAACCACTGAGCTAAATCCCCGGCCCATCTTTCTTTTCTTTATGGCAATTATCATATTATGAAACTTGTTAGTGTGGTTCATGGAGTCTTATAATACCATTGTTTGCTAACTATATCTTGATTTCAGAAATATTAAATGTAAAAATCCATCATTATAATTTTAAGATATGACCTGTTATGGGATTGGGTCACCCCCAAAGTTATGTTGAAATCTAAACCCTGATATCTGTGAATGTGGTCTCACTTGGAATTTGGGACTTTGCAGATGTAATTAGTTTAAATGAGGTCATACCAGAGCAGAATGGGCCCTAATATAATGACGTGTCCTTATGAAAAGAGAAAATAGAAACATAGGGACACACAGGAGAATACCATGTGACAAGGGAGGTAGAGACTGGAGAAATGTCTCTAGAAGCCAGTGAATGTCAAGATTTGCCAACAAACACAGAAACAAAGAAGAAGCAAGAAAGTTTCTTCCTCTAGAGCTTTAGAGAACATGTCAATTCTATAGGCTCTGTCAATTCCTAGACTTCAGACTTCGGGCCTCCAAAACTGTTAGGAGATGAATTTCCACTGTCGTGAATGCCCCCAGTTTGTAGTGTTTGTTACAGCAACCCTACCAAACTGATACAGATTCTTCCATACTGATATCCAATAATAGATAGAAAAGCCAGACTGAAGTTCAATAAGGAAACAGAGGAAGGAAAAATACCATAAACCAAATAGATTTAACAGACACACATAGAACACTATACCCAACAACAGCAGAATACACTTCTCAAGTACACACGCAACATTTTTCAAGATGGTATGCTATATGTTAGACCACAAAACAACTCATAATTAATTTTGAAAGATATATAAAGTATCTTCCCCAATCACAGTGGGATAAAACTAGAAATCAATAACATAAGGAGAACTTGAAAATTCACAAGTGTGTGGAAATTACACAACACGCTCTTAAGCAATGAGTCAAAGAAGAAATCACAAGGGAAACTAGAAAATACTCGAGACAAATGAAAACAAAACAGAATTTATGAGAAACAGCGATCCTGGGCATTGTAGCGCACACCTGTAATGCCAGCACTTGGGGGCTGAGGCAAGAGGGTCACCACAAGTTTGAGGCCAGCCAGGGCTACATAGTGAGTTCAGTGCCAGCCTGAACTACATAGCAAGATCCTATCTTAAAAAAAAAAAAATCAAATCATGAGAAATAGTGAAAACACTGCTAAGAAGAAATTTTACAGTTACAAGTGCATATAAGTTCTAAAATCAATAGCTTAACTTTCCACTGTAAGAAAGTAGAAAAAGGAGATCAAATCAAACCCAAAGCTAGCAGAAGGCAGGAAAGATTAGAGAAGAAATAAATGAAATAGAGACTACAGAAACTCAATAAATCTAAAAGTTTGTTCTTTGAAAAGATCAACAAAATTGGCAAATCTTTGGCTAGATTGACTAAGAAAAAGCCCAGACTCAAATTACTAAGGTCAGAGATGAAAATATGGCTATTACTACCAATTTTTACAAATGTAAAAAGAATTATGAGAGACTACTATGAACAATTGTTCGCCAACAAATTAGATAACTTAGACGAAATGGACAAATTCCTAGAAACACTGAATCTACCAAAACTGACTAAGGAAAAATAGAAATTCTAACAAGACCTAACTAGTAAGGAGATTGAATCAGTAACCAAAAACCTCCCAACAATAAATCGGGCATGATGGCACACACCTGTAATCCCAACACTTGGGAGGCTGAGGCAGGAGGATCACCAGGAGTTTGAGGCCAACCTCGGCTACATAATGAGTTCAAGACCAGCCTGAACTACATAGCAAGACCTTGCCTCAAAAATAAAAACCCAAAACCAAGCAAACAAACAAACAAATAAATAAAGTGAAGTAATAAATATGTTTTTCAGCTTGAATTAGTCATTGTACAATGTATATACATTAAAACATCAAGTACACCAGAAATATATATAATTTTTATTTAATAATGTTTTTAACTTAAAGATTTTGATCAGACATTAGTAATCAACATAAGGGTAGTGTAACCTTAAAAAAAACCCACTCAACTATGACTTTACTTTATATTTGTTATTCTTGCTTCTAACTTGCAAACAATTGTCTAAAACATGGGATCAGAACATATGATTGCCCTGAATAAACTTTCCAAAATTAGCTTAAAATTGTATACATTAACCAAAAGATTACTTTTCTAAGTTAAATTACCTCAAATTAATTTTTAGTGCAGTCTTATGCTCATCTGACACTACATTTAGTTGTGAAAATAGATGTCCTACAACTACTTTGAGATCCTTTGAGCAAAACCAAGTATGAAAAAAATGATGTAATATCTAGTTTAAACTTTACCTTTCTTCCAGACTGTTTATCTCCAATAACATCCATATGTCTCTTAAAAAGTTCTAATACAGCACTGTAGACCAGTTCATATTGTTCCTGAAGAAAATCACAAAGCAGAACAAATGAAGAAAACCAAAAAACTTGGTGAACTACTGAACAAGATTTGAGATTATGAATCCTATCAAATACTAATAGAGCAGGCCTGAAAAGACTATCAACATAGTTATTAAACTTTTTGTTTATATAGCCCATTCCAGATTTCAAAGAACTTTTTTTGTTTTTGTTTTTGGCGTTTTTTTTTTGTACCAGGGATTGAACTCAGGACCATGCACTTGCGAGGCAGGGGGCGGCATCACTGAGCTAAATCCCCAGCCCTCAAAGCACTTTTAAGCTGCTAGAAATCATTAAATATTTCATATAACTTTAGCTAATGTTTTGTGTTTGTTTTGTTTTGGTACTGGGGATTGAACTTGGGACCTTGCTTTGTGCTTGTGAGGCAGGCAGTGGCACCACTGAGCTAAATCCCCGGCATAATTCTAGCTAATGTACAAATATTTCATGACATGTTTCTTTTATGTTCTAACCCTACTTTCTTATTTATCTTTCCTTCCTCCATCATTCTCTCTAATTTTATTTTCTTTGTTCACATTTTTTAAAGTTTATTTCACCCTAAATGTATTTTTAACACCATCTTTCCTAAAAAAAGCTGCATAATAGTATATATATGTATATATATATATATACATATATATTTTAACTATATGAAATAGGTAGGCTATTATGCCTATTTATAAGAAGTTTTTCCAAGGTCATTCAGAAGCAATTTCTGAGACTTGGCATAGACACTGAATCTTCTAACTTTTAGTTTAGTGCATGCACTTAGATCAAGTTGCTGAAACTTTGTCCTAGTAAAGAGACCATAGAAAAGTAAACCACTGAATAAGATTTGTAAATTTGTGATTATACAGAGATTTACTGTAGAGAAATGAGACCTACTATTGTAAGGTTATGGGTTTTTACTACCCTGTTTTTGCCTCTGTACCTGCTCAAGTATTTTCTCTGACACTTTCCACAATCCCGTACAAATAAAGAACAACTTCTTTTAACAGTGATTTTAGCAGGAAAGCCACGTAGAGTCTGTATTATCCAACACAACCATGATACACGCTTTAATTTTTTTTTTTGAAAGAGGAATCAGGAAGCACTCATCTGGTTACAGTGCCATTTCATGGTTAGAATAATGTCAGATAAAGCAGCTACAACTCTTAAGATATTTGTTCAGCCACCCATTGATTATTTTAATATGTGATGGCCTTTTAAGCCATCTTTCATACTTAAAAAGTAAGTCTGAAATGGAATTTTTCTGAATGTGGTATGGTTTTATTAGTTTAGTGTTATAATTTATCTAACTAGGTTGCATACTTCCTGGAGTCTTTATGCATTTACATGGATCATTATTCTTCTTTCAAGTCTGATAGTACTAAACCAACTAATGCTTTCACTTCACATAAACTTTCCCCCTCACAGGCTGAATATAGAAAACACCTACAGTCAGCACATTAAAAAATTACTTTTTTCCACAAACTATTAGTGGAAAACCTGTGTGGGCCAAACAGATAGGTTTATATAGTAATAGCTCTTCATTTTTTCCCTTTAACTCACAGCTTCTAAATTAAAATAACTGAACTGCCACTACCAATTGTTTTATCTGTAAACCTACTTACAAGTTCATTTATAAGCGCTGGAAATGCTAGGTTCTGATCTGTTCTGTTCATTACATTGTTTAAAAATAGCTCTAAAGAAACTAGGCAAAATCTCCTTATAGATCATAAACATCAATAAACATTTTTGATGACTTAATTAGTAAATGCTAAATTCCATCTTAAAGATGGAGACCACATAGAAATATGGGCACAAATATTGATGTAGAAATATGGGTAAAATTAATGCTGTGGACAATGAGAGATTTGGGCCAGGAAGAGAAAGGAAGGCCATTCCTGATAGAATGAATGTGGGCAATCTGGAATGGGTTTGAAAATCGTGATTATATATAATTAATATGGTTGTAATTATGGTTTTCTAAAGAACAGGAAAAACTATAGAAAAATGGTAACAGTGGCTTTCTCTGGATGATAGAAATGTGATTGCTTTTAAATTTAATTATCATTGCTTCCTAAAAGGAGCATATACAGTACTTTTGCCAGATTCTGTTACTACCTCCTAAAATAAAAATTATAAATTCCTGGGAGCACGCCTGCGCGTCCGTGCAAGCGACTGGGCCCGCGAACGCCCCAGCTCCCAGACACATTTTTATCATTATGGATCCATTTGGAAATATATCAGACGGTGAAGTAGACCATTCTTTTTTTGATAGTGACTTTGAAGAAGCAAAGAAACGTGAAAATAACCTAGTTTTTGACAAGCAAAGTGATGACCCTAAAGAGAGAATAGTTAAGGATACAGAAAATACGAACTTGACATTTGGAATACAAACAAAGGAAAATTATCTTACTGACAAAGGAAATGAAAGAAACATGAAAAATCTTCTAGACGAACATCCTGTAGAGAATGATATAGAAACCAGAAGTTCTTTATCATTGACTAATTCAAGATCAAAAGAATTGTATGATGCTACAACAAGGCATAAAATACACTTGCCTGTTCCAAATAGAATTCCCAAAATTGCAAAAGAAGGTGAGGATGATTACTACACGGATGGAGAGGAAAGCAGTGATGATGGAAAAAGGTGTCATGTGAGATCCAAGTCAGCTAAACCATCTCATAACTTTAAAAAAAACCATGAATAAAAAATACTCCAAAATTTAAAAAAATTATAAATTCCTGATTTTCTATGGCTTTAATGATGACTTTATTATTACAAAATTTCACATTAATGTGACCCTTAACATTATTTCTTTCTAATAAGTCAAAGTTTCTTGAATTTTTTTCAACATCCTTTATAAATAAGAAATACTATATTGATTTCTTAACATTTTTTAAACAGAGAATAAAATATAAGGAATGAAAAGAGTTTGACCCAAACTCAAGGACAACGGATACACAAAAACTACTGGGATATTCGGAATTAGAGAAATGGGTTGGGCTTTAAAACATGTAGTAGTAAATTGCTGTTATATTTGAGTAGTCAGCTGTTTTTTTGTAACTATACAAATGGAGCAAGACTCAAAGATATGTTCAGGAACCAGGGATTTAGCTCAGTGGTTCCACTGCCTGCCTCGCAAGCACAAGGACCCGAGTTTGATCCCCAGTGCCAAAAAAAAAAAAAACAAAGTCACTGAAAGATATGTTCAGACCTGTTCACCATAGTCCTTACCGGAGTTTGAACTAATGAAGGCCTCTGTGTTCGCATTTCCTGGATCAAACTAAAAACACTGAAGTTCTCAGGAATTATCTGTCAAATAAAAGGGAAAAAATCTTATTCCTTTTTATCCTTTGTTAATAAATCATGTCATTTTCTCATAATCTTGTACTTCTGTGACATCTGCTCTCCTAACGTGGAATATCAACAAAAGAAGAATGCATTGTAAAAACAAATGTGGTTTCTCATCACTTGTATCATGATTTAGAGACTGGTGTTTTTCCTAGAAAAAGCTGAAGAAAGTCTTTAGAATTATTTCACAGGGTGGTCATCAAATATCTGAAACTAAAGATATAAGAGGCAAGACTCAGTAGATCAACAAGGAGGAAAGTTTTGTGAAACAAAAGAAATTGACAGATAAGCCCAAAGCCCATATTTTAAACTTCCTATTTTCCTAAAAGACATTGAAAATTATTTATAAGCCAGATGTAGTGGTGCACACCTGCAATCCCAGCATTCTGGGAGACTAAGTCAGGAGGATCATATTTGAGCCTAGCCTGGGCAACTGAGCAAGACCCTGTCTCAAAGTAAAAAATAAAAAGATGATTGCCCTGGGATTAATCCCTAGTATCACAATATAATATAGATACAGAGATAGAGATAGAGATATGGATAGATAGGTAGATAGATAAGAATACAACATGCGATTGAAGTTGAGTCCATCTGCTAAAGCAGTTTGGATACAGGAAGAATAAATATGTAATTTAGGACCGTGACTCTCAAATTTTAGCATACATCAGAATCACCTGGAGAGCTCGTTGGGCTGCACCTACAGAATTTCTGGATCAGTCATGATGTACGGTTCAAGAATTTGTATTTCTAACAAGTCCTAGGTAATGCTGATGTTACTTGTCTGGCACACTTTGCAGTGCTGGGGATTGAACTCAGGACCTCACACAAGGTAGGTAAGTGTTCTACCACTGAGCTACACCCCCAGCTTCTGGGACCACACTGTAAGAACCACTCACCTAGGAACCAATTTTAATTATCTGATAGAGTAGGTCTGCAAATAAATTTTCTAGAAAAGATGAATCTTGAAGATGTTTGGAAAAAACAAAACTATTCTTCAGTCTGAAAGCAATGGAGTAAACAAATAGGAAGAACCTGCTGAGAGAAACTCACCCCATCTTTTAGCAACATCCATGTATAATCAATAGCACAAATCACCCCAGTCCTTCCACAGCCAGCACTGAAATGAAAGAATACAGTAGATATACACTTAGAGAGAGTAGATCATTGACAGTAGCTGGAAAATTTCACACCAGATTTGAGGAAGCAACCTGGAACCTACAAAGCTTTTCAAAGTCTACCATTTTCCAGAGCATGTTTGTCATGCCACAATGAACCTTAGAACAGGTCCACAGCAGCATCTCACAGCAATGGCACTAAAGCTACACTGTTTACAAGTAACATCAGGAAAACATGAATTTAATGCTCAGGTTGAACTTATTATAGTTTGGTTCTGCTATTGACCTTTCCCTTTCAACTACAGAGTGTGGCCAGACCTTTGGTTTGTTCTAAGCAGAAGGTTCATACATGACATCTTACCTGCAGTGAATGCATATGGGAACACTGTCATCCTCCTGGTAACAACGCACGTCCCAGATGAGCTCAAGAATAGGGTCTATAGATGAAGGCACATCATGGTCTGGCCAATTCTTATAATGAAACTGGTAGATAGTTCGAGTTTCCTATGAAAAATAGAATGAGAGGAGAGTTTGAAATCAGGACTCTAACTCATTCTACTAAAAATTAGTGTGAGCCTGCCCTGGTGGTACATGCCTCTGTCCCAGCACTCTGGGAAGCTGAGGCAGGGTGATCACAAGTTTGAACCCAGCCTAGGCAACTTAGTGAGACCTTGTCTCAAAATAAAAAATAAAAACGGCTGAGGATATAGCTCAATGCAAAGGCCCTGAGTTCAATCCCTAATACAAAATCAGCAGCAGCAGCAGCAGACTTATTGGGTTCCATTCTATATCCTTTTTTGGACATTTATTCTTTTTTCTTCTATATAGATCTCAGGTGACCAGGTGCCTTATGAGAAAGTGATTTGAGGCTAACCCAAACCACCCTCTTCACAAGAGGAGGTAGATATGAAAATAGTTCAAACCAGATCTTCCCAAATACTGTGTTTTAAATGGGTCACAGGGATGCTGCTATACTAAATCCCTGTGTCTTTAGGAACGATGGGGTTTAGGGCAGCCTGAGCTCTCAAGTTGCTTTCCAGTCTCTATCCACAGCTCAGCCTCTTTTCACCCTACGAATATTGTCATTTTATATGTATGCCATGGTGTTGCCCAGATTGGGAGGCAGAGATTACACCAGAGATCTTTTTTCATATGAAGAGGTATTCAGGACGTACTCCTCACTCTTCTCCCACACTTTTGCCCAGAACTGAGTCATATGCATCTCTCTACCTGCCTGATCTCAGGAGGGTTTTGAGTGTATCATTCCTGTTCTATACTTACACTATGGAACTTGGCTTTTAGAGTCCTGATTATATAATCGGATTTCCTTTTTTCAGCTTCCTGTGAAGAAGATTAAGATATTAGCAATTTCAAAAAGATGATCTCTACAAAGTAGATCCTGGAGGCTTTGCTCCGCCCTAATGGGAGTAGACATCTCACTTACACAGGATATGGAGAAAGGACCAAACTGCAGCTGCATCTGTCCTGGCTCAGCCCAGTAGCGCTCACACTTTTTCTGTTGTACAAAGCAGAATATAGGGCCAGAGGTTTAGTTCAGTGGTGCCACCACCTGCCTCGCAAGCGCAAGGTCCCAAGTTCGATCCCCGGTACCAAAACAAAAACCCAAAGGGACAAAGCAGAATATAGTGATTTCCCTTCAAAAAGTCTCGCCTCTTCTAAGAATAGGTTGGCACTTCCAACCCCCCTGGGCTTCAGCCCCAACACCCTAATCTGGGACTGTCCAAAGGACGGAAAGTAAACATCAAAGAATATAAGCATTACAGGCTTTTTGATGTCCGAAAATATTAGCAATAGGGTCTTAATCTATGTTTTAGTATTCCAAAAGAATTAAAAGAGAAAAAATAATTAAAAGAGAGCTGGGTGTGGTGGGACATGCCTGTAATCCCAGCACTCAGGAGGCTGAAGAAGGAGGATTCCTCAAGCTCAAGGCCACACTGAACTACATGGGGAGACCCTGTTTCAAAAACAAAAACAGAAAACAAGGGCCGGGGATTTAGGTCAGTGGTTCCACCGCCTGCCTCGCAAGCTCAAGGTCCCAAGTTTGATCCCCGGTACCCCCCACCACCACCACCAAAATTAGAAAACAAGAACAAAAAAGAACTAAAAGAAGGTATACATATACTAAAGCAGCTGTACAAGCCAAATGAAACACCAGCTTTCCTTGGTTTTGATCAAAATTGCAGTCTCGGAATGGCGATGATAGTTCAGAACAGTGATATAGAATAAAAATATTTCAGCCACATATGTAATTTTAAATTTTCTAATAGCCACAATCAAAAATGAAAAAAGATAAAATTAATTTTAATAATATATCTTAGCCCATATGTCTAAAAATCTCAACATGTAATCAATATACAATCACTAGTAGATATTTAACCTATTTTTAAAGTTAATCTTCAAAATCCTGTCTGTATTGATAGGTCCTTTCAATTAGTATACTAAATTTTCATTGAAAATATTTTCTTTTCACGTAGATTTAAATACAAGTTACGTTTGAAAAAGTTTCACATGCCCGAGTGGTTCCAAACAAACTGAAAATTTTCCAATAACTGAATTAAATATGTTTTTAAGTTTAAATCAATTAAAATAAAGTGATTGACTCCCTCTATCACACTAGCCATATTTTAAGTGCTTAATTAGCTACATGGATGCCATTTTGGACACCCCAAGATTAGAAGCTCTGAGTAGCAGCTAAAGATATCTGGTTAATGGAATTAAGAAAGGGAATTGTTACTTTTAAAAGCATACTTTGTTTTTACTTTATTTTATTTATTTATTATTTTCACTTTTTGTTTTTTGGTTTTTTGAGACAGGGTCTTGCTCTGTAATTCAGGCTGGCCTTGAACTCACTATTTAGCTGAGGCTGGCCTCGAATTTATAGAGATCCTGCCTCAGCCTACTGAGTGCTGGGATTACCAGTGTGCACCCCCACACCTAGCCTGTATTTACTTTAAAACATGGGATCTCCTGGGAAAACAGGCTCTTAGGGGTGAAAAAAGCCTGTCATGTGGCATTCCCAAACTGAAAAGTAGGAAGATAGCACGGGTTTTTTTTAACCTAAGCACACTTAAGGAAAGTTCTGCTATCAATTTTTCCCATTTTCATCTTTACCTTTAGATCAGCCGGCACTAGAAAATGACTCACCTTTCCCATTTCAAACTCCATACATGCCATAACAATGATCTGGGGGAATCAAATATATAGAAACTTAAAACATCTTTAAAGCTACAAAGAGATAATACATGGGTACCATGGTCAGAAAGTATATTGCTTGGTTTTGCTTTTTAACCAAAAATCTTGATAACTTATATTCTTCCTCCTTTCTGTCCCCACTTCCCTTTTCTCTACTCAAATCAGTAAAGTCATGTTACCCAAAGAGCCTGTCAAGGTGTGAACTTTCATTTCCTTGAACAAAAATGACATTATGATTTTAATTTAAAAAAAATGATTGAACCCTGACCTTCCAATGATCAATTTTTAAAAAACAACACTGGATTTGGTAGATGGGGAAACCTCATCACCTCCTGACATTCTACCCCCTTTCTCCTCAGAACTAGAGAAAGAAGTAACAGATGCAACTCTGCATTTACCAGAACACTGTGTTCCCAAATCATCCTCCAGAAGTCCAGGAGAGTTGTAGGTAAAGGGCCTTGTGTGGCAATATATGCCTTGGGCGCATACACTCCCTGCAGAGGAACAGACATTACATCAGGTGACTGCAGAAAATACCCTCTTCTTCTCACCTAATCTTCTCCCCATTCCCTTTGTTTTGTTTTGTTTGTTTGTTTGTTTCTTGAGATAGGGTCTTGCTATGTAGTTCAGGCTGTCTTTAAACTCACTATGTACCCCAGGATGCCCTGGAACTCACAGTGATCCTCCTGCCTCAGCCTCCTGAGTGCTGGGATTACAAACATGTGTGGCCATGCCCGGCCCCATTCCCTTTTCTAAAGTTTCTAGAGAAATAGGAATACTTTTCTTTCCCCTTGGTGTACCTTAATGAAGTTGGCATTGATGTAGCTGGAATCCTCATCAGAAGTTATCAGGGACAGCTCTACCCGGCTATGATCATCTATAATAAAAAAGAAAGACCATGTAATTAAGGAGGCTCATAGAGGGAGCTGTCAGAGCCTAACACTGTGAATAGTGGGTGTAATAAGTGTTTTACTCTTTTATAGTCATACATAAATGCCATGTTCTAAGATTATGAACACAAGCAATGGGTAGAAAGACAGAAATGCTTGAAATTGAGAGGGGGTACACATTTATAGGGAGAAATGGAACTTACAGGGCAAAATGTCCTTATATCTGTTTTTCTTTATATTCTTGGGCTTCTGAGCCACAGCTGTAGGATAGGTTTTGTCTGCCTTGAACTTGGTGGATTGCTTTTTCAGCTTCTGTAATAAAATTCCAAGAAAAATTAATGTGCCTTAAAAAAAAAGGAAGTAAGAAGCTATCTCAGAGTTTTCCTTCTCCATTTACCAAAATTCCATTTAAACTACTTTAGTATCCTCTGGAGCTGATTTCATTAAGGACAGGAGATAAGGAGAGCAGAATTCAGTGACATTTGGAGAAGTGAGAAGATCATACTTCATTGCAGCTGAGCCACAGATAGCTAAAACTTAAAGGTGAAATTGATGTTTTCTGGAAGTAAGCTATATATTTTACCCAATGGGAACATACTGAAAATTAGATTTACTTCGCTTATAGCTACTATTTAGTTTGATGATCAACAAAGAAGTTATTAAGTTCCATTAGTCTTATTCCTCTAGATCATTTTTTTTTCTAAGCAGACATGGAATTTACATGAATAAAATCTCTATATCTAATAAACTGAAATATTTTGTTTCCTAAGCAGTCATTTGTTAATGTGATTCAAAGTTCAAGCCCACTATATACCAAATAATATTCTAAATAGCATCATATTCTGTTAGAGAGAGAATATGAATCATCAAGATATGAAGTAACTCCTTAAAATTATTCACATTTCCAATACTATAGATTAAAACTTCAGGTCAGAGGAAATGATAGTTCTTTGACTGCTTGTTAGAAATCAATCTTATCTTGTTTATCATTCAAAGAAACTATTTCTACCAGGTCTGAATTTTGTGAAGCCTAGTCAGTTTGCAAAGAAGAAGGGTGTTAACTTCCTTCTGAAATTTCTTCCTTTCTTGTTTCTTATTAGTCTACACTATCTTGGTTCTCCTCTTTCTATAACTTACCTTTCTCACTTCTCACTCTTTCTTATTGGTTCTCTGTCCTTTTTTGACTTCCTAATTGAGAAGTACTCAAAGTTCCAATGTTAAATTCCCCAATTCTCTGTTCTTCTCCCACTATATATACATTTCCTCAGAGCTATATATTCTTATGGCATGCCAGTATTTGTTGATTTAATAAATTAAAATAGAATTATATTTCCAACCTGTACTGGAAAAGTTTCAAATTTCTCTATCAAAGTTTTCACTATTTCAGCCTCAAATTCTCAACCATATCCTAGACAGCTCTACATTAATGTCTTATTACAGCCTCGGACTCAGCACATTTAAAACTAAAATCAACGCTGGCTCCTTGCAAATATGAATGGCACTATTTTCATCCCAAACAATCATACTATAGAAACTGAGAGTCACTTTGGGTCCCTCCTTTAAACAGTTCCCACCTCAACTTCAGTTAGCAAGTTCAGGGCCGGGGATTTAGCTCAGTGGCACAGCACCTGCCTCCCAAGCGTGAGGTACTGAGTTTGATCCCCAGTACCAGAAAAAAACAAAGAAAGAAAAGTTAACAAGCTTGACTTACTCTTCCCATGCAATGACTTGGGTCAGGCTTCCTTCCTGGCCGTACTTACAAATACCTGAGTTCAGGCCCTTCCCTTGGCATCCTTGAACTACCACAGTTGTTCCTTAACTCATCTTCACACATTTCTTTCTCCATTCAAATTCATTGGGCATAATTATGCCAGATTAACTTAATTTACCCTTTTCTCATCTCTCCTGGGCTCAAAGAAACTTTAGTGAATCCATTTTGTCTCTAGGGGGAAAAAGATCCTTAACCAGGTAAGGCTCTCCTTAATTGGATCCTAAGGTAACTTTCCCATATTTCTCACTGTCTCCAATTAAGAAGCTTGTAAAGATGACTTCTAGGTTCTTTCAAGAAAGCACAAATTGATGTCACTGACAGTTATGTGAAATATGACTTTTTAAAAATTAAGCCATTCCTTTTTCCTCATAAATATATCCTTTGAACTGCTTATGGAATTCTCAACCATCATTATGGTCTATTGTTCCCCCACACAGGGTGAATTAATAAAGAGAAGTATGAAAATAAAGAACTTTTCTCATGTGACTAGCAACAAGAAAAAAATTAAAGGGGATTGTTATTGTTGCTACTTAGTTGCTTATATTTCATCTAGTGTTTTCACATAATTATGATGTGTTTATATGTAGCAGTTTACCTAAATAGACTTACTAAGTGGTTTTAACAAATGGGTGTGGAAAGGGCCCTAAATTTAAAATATGATGACACTGAGAAGAGAGAAACAGAGAAAAGAGAAAATAGAGAATAAAAATTTGATTCAGAAAACAATTCAAATCCATCATTAGCTTTCAAAACTGGCTCAGGATAACTTGGTAAGTATCTGAGACTGCAAGGAGAAGAAAAAGTTGAGATCATAACATGTTTTGAGCTGAGAGTTCAAAACACAATTACCAACTATCCAGAGTCCCAAAAAATGATATTTTATAAATACAATAATAAGTAGATCATTCCATTATTTTAACAAACCAGTGTATAAGAATGTAAGCTTTTTCCAATTAAGGATCCCAAATGGAATGGACAGCCAGTCCTTGCTTATCTGTGTGTGTATTGTTCTAATGACCATTTTTTTTCTGTTTTAGAGTTTGGTCAGACACGGGGAACCTATGCAAAGCAAGTACTCAGTCAATTCTTAAATTCTAGTTTCTTACCCTGGTTTGAATTCTTGTGAATTTTCATAATTGAATTTAGAATGAGAGAAATGCTGAACTGATGTTTGTACAACATATTTTTATATGGATATAGTGAACTAGTTTAGGAACTGAATTAACTAAGGACATAGCATAGACACACAGGAGATTATAAAGTATTTCGACTGGACTTATACCTATTTTTCACCTCTCTCAGCTCAGATACTTTGAGAATAACCATTTCACACTGCCCAGGCCTGCTGAAAAGATCTCAAGTCCCAGAACAGTTCTTTCTAGAAACCTCCAGAAATGACTCCAGTGTATTCTCCTTTGTTATAGTTTTTATTTGTTTTGTTTTTTCTTTGTTTGTGGAATGCTTTCTAGGGAAAATGCCATGAATAAAGCCTTTTCTATAAGGCATACTCATATGATTTTGATAAAAATATCATTGATAAAGGTTATTTGTATGTGCGTAATCTATACTAGTTTATCCTTCGCTTTGACCTTCACCTGTGGAGCAGAATGGCTTTTTTTCTTTTCCTACTCAATTGCTCCTCCTGAGGTCATCTGGCTAGATGACAACGGAGGACACTCAGCAAAACATCACACAGGAAATATCTACAGAACAGTTTACTTAGAAATTGTGAGAGGGCCGGGGATGTAGCTCAGTGGTTCCGCCACCTGCCTCGAAAACACAACGTCCTGAATTCAATCCCCGGAACCAAAAAACAAAAAAAAAAGGAAAGTGTGAGAGATGTGATTGTCCTCCCCCAAGATGTCTCAGTTGGGTTAGATCACTGTGAAGTCCTTTTTTTTTTTGGTATTCAGGATCGAACTCAGGACCTTGCGCTTTCGAGACAGGAGCAGCACCACTGAGCTAAATCCCTGGCAAAGTCCTACCTCTTTAATTCCTGTCTTCTCCTTGACAGAGTCCCCAGGCACCAACTCCCCAACAGATAACAAAAGAGTATTTTAGAGTGGAAGAACTGAGAAGCTGCACCAGAACGGAGGGTACTCTAAAAGTAGGAAGCAAAAGGGTATGAAAAACAAAGTAGGACCATGGTGGGGGCGTTAGAGATTTGGAAGAAAAGATAAGAGGCCAAATGGTGTAAGTATTTCTCTGCTGACCAAGAGGTAGGGGAGGTGAGTTTCCTGGAGGAGGCACCGTCAAGAGGTATCAGAAGAGTTGCTGAGAGAATAAAATGAAGAGCCCAGTATCCCTCAGGGGCCCTAAATGGGGTAGAATATGTGAGAAGCTAAATTCTATGTGTGCTTAATAAGCTTGTAAATTCATTTGGTTTCCTTTCAAGGAACAGAACTGGGGGCCTGGCCCTAAGACTCTAGAAATCAGGACCAGATCTTTTGCACATTTTTTCTCATAGACTAGTAAGTGAAGTGAGAGAGGAGGTTGGGAGGAGAGGGGAAAGGAAGGAAAGAGAAGAAAGAAAGAAAGAAAGAAAGAAAGAAAGAAAGAAAGAAAGAAAGAAAGAAAGAAAGAAAGAAAGAAAGAAAAAAAG
>NW_004624772.1:9545076-9695672 GCF_000247695.1 Heterocephalus glaber
AAAGAAAGAAAGAAAGAAAGAAAGAAAGAAAGAAAGAAAGAAAGAAAGAAAGGAAGGAAGGAAGGAAGGAAGGAAGAAAGAAAGAAAGAAAGAAAAGGAAGGAAGGGAGACAAACAAGGCTTTTCTGATGAAGTGACCACAAAGTTGAGATCTAAAGAATTATTAAACATTAACTAGGTAAAGAAGAATGTAAGGAATATTCAAGACAGAGGAAACAGCCTGCCACTGAGAGGTTACTGAATTTAGTTGTGGCACAGGGAAAGGACCTAAGCAGCATGGCACTGGCATCAGCTGTCACAGCAGGGCTGCCACATCCAGTTGTGAATATTCTGCTGTGCACACAGATACCTGGCCAGGACAGAAGCAAAGGCTGCAGTCTGAGCCATGGACCTGAGGGTGGGGGAAGAGGGTAGGAGGTACAGGGCAGCTACCTAGAAGTAGAGATGCCTTTTGACAATTCTCACTTAGCCTAGCAGTGACCTTGTGTCACAGAATTAAGACTTCAAACCTCAGAAATACCAAATCATAGGAGAATACAGTACGAGCTTAAGGTGGGATGTGGGGCCTGACCAGGTAGAAAGCCCTCTGATTTGATGGCAGTATTTTAACTTGTTCAAGCAAGCTATCTGGCCTCAGTCACCCCAACCCACACCCACCCCACCCCTGAAGCTATTTCTCCGGTGTCTCAACTCAACCTTTAGGTGGGGCTGAGGGCAACACTCTGTTTTTCCACTGGAGGACATGAGTCAGTGAACAGCGAGGTTCCACTTAATCACCACCCAAAAACAACGTTCTTAAAATCAGAAGTTAGAAAAGTAAGGAAGTGATTAATACAAAAGTCAGGACCGTGAATATCCCTTGGGCAGGGTGGGTGGGTGGACCGGGAGGCCTGACGAGAAAGGGGTACATCGGGGACTTCTAGGGTCTGATAGAGCTCTATTCTTGACCTGGGTGGTGGCTGCAATGGTGATGGTTGCTTTATAATTATACTTACACAGTTTACCTACTTTTCTAAATGATTTTTATAGCTCACAATTATAAACAGCTAAAAAATACAAGCTATAAAAAGTTCTTAAGAAGGGAAAACATGAGTAGAATTTGTATTATTAAAAGATCATTTGGAGGTTGAAAAGAATATTAAGTGAAGGTGGCACTACGTTAGAAGCAGAGAAACCAGTTAGGGGTAGCTGCTATAATTTGGTGAGCAATTATGACCTGAGCTAAAAAAAAAAAAAAGCGTGAAATATTAGGGATCCGATGTACACTATTTTAAAAGATACAACCAGAGTAAAGCAGAGGGTAGTACTACCTCTTAGCTCGCTTTTTACCTTATGCTTGGGGTAAATTTATCTCAGGAATTATAGCCCAATGGCAGGCACACGTCCAAACAGACTCATGAGCTAGGACTTCCTCTTTACCTCCTCTTGGACAGCTCTACCCAAAGGACTCAGACTTCTTCATGATACCGTGACATTATCCCAGTTGAGCTGACACAAGGATTTTCTATCATAATGTCTAATCAATCAATCATCAATCAATGACAATATCTAATCATTGGAAACTACAAAGTATTTTCTATCTAGTACCAGAATTTTAGTTCTAGAGGGCAAAGGCTTTTGTTCATTTTGTTCACTATTGTATCCTTGGTGTCTACATCCAAAATTGGTATATAGTTAAGCGCTCAATAAACATTAATGAATGACCACTTTTTTTTTTTTGAGATGGGGGTCTCAGTAAATTTCTCAGGCTGCCCTTGAACTCACAGTCTTCCCCGCCTCAGGTGCCAGAGTAGTTGGGACTGCGGACATAACACCAGCATGCCCGGCGCATACCTATTACTGTTATTTAATCATCACAACAATCTTGTGAGGATAGGTAAAACATAAGTTATTATCCTCATTTTATAAGTTAGAAAACAGAGATTTGGGAGATTAAGGAATGTCAAATAGCTGATACTTTGACTGATGACACAATCAGTTCTCTTGATTTCTTCCCCACTTCATACCTGAAGAGCTGAGGTTTAAAGTTCTCATAGCTCTGTAACACCAACAAGAAGCATTTCAAAACACATGATAGGTACTATCAGACGGCTGGTGTTATCTGATGTGCCAGGTTATAGGGTGAATGAGGCCTACCCAACCTCCATTGCACCAATAACCACAGTTCCCTCAGAGGATAGGTATTGTTTCCCTGGGTAATCAAATCCACCTGACCCGAAGCAACCTTGTACTCCTGTTTCTCTCCACCTTCCTCACTGTTTCTATACCTGCATCTCTAAACAGTAGAAGTTCATGAAACCTGTTATTGCAAAAAACACATGTTCCACATTTTTTTTCATAGGAAAAAGAAAAGAGGAAAGTATGGGAGCCTGAGGCAGGAGGATTGCAAATTCAAGGCCATCTAGGCTACATAATGAGGCCAGCTTGGCCTACAGAGCAAGACCTGTTCAACACCACCCCCTCAAAAAAAAAAAAAAAAAAAAAAAAAGAAAGAAAGAAAAGGAAAACGTGGTAATGGAGAGTTTGGGTGCTCTGTAAAAACATCTGGCACCCAAATGGAATCCCATGGAGAGACTAAAAACATAATGTTCCATAAAAAGTTAATCTTGGTCTCTTTCCCCTTCATGTGAATTACCATTTTAATTTGAAGCATAAGCCACAACTCAGATACTTAGGGAATGCTGGATCTTCAGTTAATATTTAGTATTAATCTGGAGTTGTATATGTCTCCCTTAGGATTCCTAGACAAACTCCAAAAGTCCTGCAAACAAAATACTAAAACCAGTATTTTTGAGAAAAGCCTCAAAACGCTCAGAGAAATCAAATTTTCAGTTTGCTTCCTTCAAGGTCTCATGGTCACTTTATCCCAAGAGGAAGTTGGTCCAGGAGCTAGAGACCACCACAGCTGGTATAATAGTGTCTGCAGCTACTCCAAGAGTGTCACACACAGGACTCACCAGAAATTCATTCGCAAACTTCTCTTTGTTAATTTTCTTGTTTTGGGCCTCATCCAGGAACTTCTGCAGGATTTCTAGCTGGTCCATGCTGCAGACCAAAAGAAAGAGTCTGTGAGCAGGTTGAGGGAGGGCATGTCAAATGTGTGTCATGGCCGAGACGACACCGAAGCCACTGTTGCCGCCCGAGCACAGCATGCTGAAGGCTGTGGTTTACTGACTTCATCACAAACCCTAGAGGAAATTAGTACGAAACCAGCCTCTGTGGTCACACAACAAAGCCATCAGCTCACTCCAGGGCCCTAGCGCCTTCCTTCTCAACAAAAGAACCTGGTACAACTCAAGTTTTTTAACAAACAAAAGGCCAACCAAAACATACAGCATGGTCTGCTGACCTGTGAGACCGTTCAGCTCCATCGCCTTTAAGCAAAATTCACCCAGATAGAATTACAGGTCTCATGGATGAATTCTGCCTCTCCCCATTTCCCCAGTGAACACAAAAGCCCTGTGAATGACACGGTGTCCTTGATCCCAAATGAACTCTGCAAAGTGCAGTTAGGCCCAGAAAAGGAGAGAGACGCTGGCGTTCCATAGCTTCTACCCGGACTGTTCTCCCCAGAGTTTCTTGTCAGCAGGATGGGTGGCAAACTTCTGTTCATCAGAGAAGGCATCTGTTTTTTCAAAACTGGGTTTTTTTTTTCCCCTCTCTGGCACTGGGGGTTGCATGTAAGTCTTCGTGTTTGCTAGGCGATTGCTCTACCACTGATCTACATTCTAACTATTCAAAAACAAACAAAAAAAATTTTTTTGAGACAGGTTCTAAGTTTTCCAGCCTGGCCTTGAACTTATGATATTCTTGCCTCAGCCTCCTGATCATACACTACCATGCCCAGCTTATTCTGAACTTTTTAGTTTGCCATATAGACCTCAAATTCTCCTTTGATGAAGCAAACTCAGCTGCTTCTAACAGTCAGTGTCTCTCTCAGGACTGGAGAAAACCTGACCACAATTAAGGGAAGTGCAGTCGAGCCTCACTTGGGTTCTGAGTGTAAAGACCAACGGTGCTGCTCTGTATACGATCAGGAGAAGCTGGCCCCACCAACAGCACCTGACAGGGCAGTCAGCCTACTATCCTCGGATTGTAACACTGGCAAACTGTGGAGCAACAAAAAGAAAGTAAATCAACTATCTTGCTGACAATGGTATAACTTCTAGGTCAGAAAGCCTGAAGAGAACCTCACACCTATACTCCAAGCTATTTAGGAAGCTGAGGCAGGAGGATTACTTGAGCCCATGAATTTGAGGCTACCCCAGGCAACACAGAGAAGCCTCATCTAAAACAAACAAACAAACAAACAAACAAAACCAAAAACCCAAAAAAAACTTGAAGAATGGTTTCTCTACAAAGACATTTTTATTTTGCAACTTGTCTTGGGAAAAATATTGTTTCAGAAAGCCATCCTGTGCATGTGGCTTTTTGGTCCGAACAAGGAGGCTGTTCTAGGAAAAGCTTCCACATCGCCGCTTGCATAAATTTTTCTCTTCCATGGGTACAAATCCACCAACATCTCAAAATCAGCACATTATTTTTGTTTGAGGGTAGAAGTTCAACAAATAATACGTTAACAAGATTCGTCTAAAGTAACTGAAGAAATTCAGGAACATGTTGTTTAGACTTCCTCTATTTAGGATATTAGTAATCTTTTCTGTTTTTGAGACATTATTCAAACTCCTTCAGGAAATCATGCTTCTGTACACTAAAGAGGCTGCACCCTCTTTACTGAGCAAGAATTTCAATCCCAGCCCACAAAAATTAAAATGAGCCATAATTCTTCAGCAATATTTGTTGGAAGTCGGATAATATTTGTCAGATTATCTACATGTAGCATTAAAGGAGAATTTCTTGCTGCCCTACTGTTTGACTATTTTAAAACATACAAAATATGGGAAAATGTTATGTACAAAAAACACTTTCAAGGTCACAGTAACTAAAACCATACAAAATATCTTAGTGAAGACTAAAAGATGCAAAAAGAATCAACTGTGTGTGATGGAATTAAGAATTCTTTTAAAATTTTATACTATTTTTTAATGAGAAAAAAAAATCCAAATCCATTAATTTTCCCAACAAATTCACTAAATGCAAGCACTATGTTAGGGGCTACATATACAGCATAAGCAAGCCAAAATATGGTGAAAAACATCCTGAACTAGTTTTAAAAAAAAAAAGGGATCTCACAAGCTGGGCGTGGTGGTGCATGCTTGTAATCCCAGCACTTGGGGGGCCGAGGCAGGAGGATTGCCAAGAGGTAGAGGAGAAATAAATAGGAAATAGGAAAGAGAGACTTTTGTAAATGCTGCCTGAGTGTTTTTATCCAAAAGCTAAGGTACTGTAATTAATGTCGTATTAGAACTGCAGGATTTTTTTTTTTTTAAGCAAGATGCAATTCTTAGGTGTTTGCTGTACTGTAAAACCAAAAGATATAGAAACCTTGTAAAATAACTAAACCTCAAAAACGCGCTTAGCTACAAGGCCATTTCCTGAGCAGACCACTCAAGTGAGCACAAAACAAACTGAAGGAGAAAACAAAAAAAACTTCAGCTTTATTTTTAACAAATCTAAGCTACTACTTAACTTGTCACTCTTCCTTCTACAGATACTGGACAGCGGTAGGAGCATGCTTTTCAATGAATATAGCATTGAGTCATTTGTATCTTGTGGGAAGATCAAGAGCTAGGGAGGGGAAACAAGTCATGCTGGCAACTAACTAAAGGAATTTAAGAATTTACGATGAAACATGTAAATCAGTCTGGCATAAATCATAAGTGAACACAACGATTCCATGCAGTAAAAGACTCACACTTTGCCAAATCCATCAAGGGTGAGCAGTAGGAAGGAGTGAAGTTGTAGATAAGTACCTGGAGGAGCCAGGAAAAAGCCACACCCCACTGGCGCCTCTTGTGTTCAGAAGGAAGAAAACAACAGATAAGAGGGCAGTCATGCTGGCTCCAACTGGAGGGGAATGTGCCAGTTCTACAGGGGGAGACATCAGTGTCACAGGTTAGGTATTCGACAATAAAAAAAATTAAAGAGAATTTCAGGAGCTATTATTAAGGAAAGATAAACTAGCCATAGGAAAAACACTCCAGATTCTCAGAACATCTTTCTCTGTCTGTAGGAAGGCATGTTTTATCCAAAGCTATTTATCCAATCTTAACTTTACTTTCACTATTCTCACCTTTTCCTACATCCCAGGGCCACTGATTTTTTATTGTTTTGTTTTGTTTTTGAAGCAGAGTCTTACTTTGTAGTTCAAACTTGAGGTGTCTATGTAGCCCAGGCTGGTCTCAAACTTGTGTCAACTCTTCTACCTCTGCCTCTCGAGGGCTGGGATCACAGGTGTGCACCTCCACATCCGGCAGCCATTGATTTAATACAGGCTGTATGTATCATCTATGTAATAGTCTTCTGTAGCATTCTTTTGGTGACCAGGGCCTATGGATCCTTACTCTTCAATCTCTTTTAGATTCAACTTGTCTTTTCCATTCCCTTGTTAGCCACCATTCCTGTTTTAATGTTTTCCTGTGGCAACATATTCTTAAATGACCTATCTCTATATATCTTCCATTCTATATCTTCTGGCAATCAAACCTGGATGAAAATCCTTAAAAATCTCACTTTCATTCTAAACAATCAAAATACTTACCAATAGGCTGTGGGAACAAATCCAGATTCCTCAGCTTGGCACCAAAATTCTCCTTTTCACTTTACCCCTAATTTTCACCAGGGTGAAAATAAAGCCCAGTTACTTTTCCTTCAAAACTCTTTCCCCTAACTCCATCTGATTATGATCTTTTCCTAGTCTGAATCCCCACAATATAAGTCTTTATATGTGACTATAGGACACTTTTCTTAGTTTCTTCACATGTTCTTTGTTTCCTGTAAGTTTATTTAAGAGGAGTTTTTCCAAAGAGGATATGTAAAATGCCCCCCTTTAGTTTTAGATTTATCAAAGGCAATGGTACTATAATCTATGCATTTGTATAACCCACAGTGGTTAACATGATCTTAAACATACCAAAAATAAGTCTGCTGTGATTTAGTAAGCTATATTATATGGTCATGCTTTGGTGAGAAATGCACTGAGTTGGTTATTCAGTACATCAGTTATTCCAGGTCTTTTGCCTAGTTCAGCACACAGTGTATGCTTCCGGTCTGGCTGGGCACTGTCACTCTGTTAGGAGCTGGGCTGCCCCTACGGGGAGGCCGAGGTACCTGGCAGAGAGTTTTTCCCTGATGCGGCTGTCCGAGCAGCCAGGCTGTTGTTATGAGAGGAATGGTGTCTTTCCTGAGGTTTGGAGTCCAGCTCACAAAGGCCATGATTGACCTCATTTACCTCCAGAGTAGACTTGTTTCTCCTTTTATAAATGGATACAGAAAAGGCTTATATAATACCTCCATGAAGCTTGCTCCATTTGTTTTTGCATCATCCACAACAGGAAAGTCCCCTACTTATCTTCCGTTCTGCTTCTTGTCACTAAACCGTTCTGAGATCACCAAGCCCTTCAATTCACCTGCTGTAGACTCCACAGTCCCTCCCCACATACCACACAGGGAACTGTACTCTGCCTTTGGTTTCAGAATACTGAGAGGCAAAGGCTAACTGATAACTTGCAAATGAAACAATTTACCTTAAAAAAAAAAAAGAATCAAGACTCTTGGTAAAGCTTGTCATCTTGTTCAAAATATAATCAAATCTGGTATCTCATCTCAATCAATCACTTATTCACTTAGTGAGTTTATAATATTCATATATGTGCAAAAGAATGAAGAAGTGTGCTACAGAAATGTTCACAAACTGTGTCAGTCAACTGTATCATCCTTTCTTCCTATAGAAACAAGAAATGCACATCTACAGTCTAAGGCTGTTTGTGATAAGAACCATAAAAAAGATCTAAAAAAAAGTTTGAGGAGGCAAAGATCAATTTTTTCCAGCTTATCTAGATAGCCTTAATGGAGGAAGTAGCAATCGAATTGGGTCTTTAAAAAATAGAAAGGAGTAGGAGAATTTTAATTCCAGCAAATGGTTCAGTTTTACCAACACATTGGTTTTGTAGAGAGGAATCATGATTTATAAGGCTAGTAAGGGTAGCCATGATCAGACCCTGGGGAAATTTGAGTCCCAGGCTGACTTTATTTAATGGAAAACAGGAAGCCAAGAAACATTTTAAGCAACTTTATTAAGGTATGATACACAGGAAGACATACATGTTAAAATGTACAATTTGGTAAGTTTTGAGATGTGCATTTACCTATGAAGCCATCACCACAACTAAGATAATGAACATATTCAATCACCCTCAATAATTCCATGTAAGGATTTTAAGAACATGGTGATCAAAGCAATGCTTTTGGAAAGTGTTTCTAGATTTAAAAAAAAAAAATGCCCCATCTGGTAAATTCATTTACATCTCATAATCTCTTTCAGTAGTATGTTAAATTCAAAAATTAATTTTACCATGTGGAAAAATAAACCAAACCACAGCTTTTATCCATCTGGTGGCAGTGGATAGGACAAACTGAAATCCGGCAGGAACAGGACGACAACAGGACAGTGAACTGAAAGCATAAGTGGGAGGCTTAACCAATAGGCAGGGCAGGTTGTAATACAATCCGGCGGGAAGAGTCAGGGCAAAGAAGAAAGAACAAAGGAGAAAAACTAATTAAGTGGTTGAGACTGGTGAAAGGAAAAAGACAAAAAGGTTTTGAGCTTGTTGGATGGGCAACCTGGAAGAGTATGGAATAAGAACAACGCAGAGAAATAAGCAATTAGATAGAGTTTGTGGCTCTGGATTTAAGAAAGGAAATAAACCATATGTAGGAATCAGTTACATTGAGGTGACATTAAAACCATAAGATTGACTCACATCCGTGAGAGACAGAATTAATAGAGAAGAAAAGTCAAGCTAGAATCTTCCACTGGTCTAACCCTTTTACAAAATATATTTTTTCATTTATTCCTTACAAATGCAGCATGAAGTGGTTACAAAATCTGTTTTAACTGGGCGTGGTGGCCCACACTTGGAATCTCATCATTTGGGAGGCTGAGGTAGGAGGATTGCCATGTGTTCCTGGACAACACAGTGAGTTCAAGGTCAGGCTGAACTACATAGCAAAACCCTGTCTCAAAAAACAAAGCAAAACAAAACAAATCTCTTCTATAGTTGTGGAAACTAAGGCACAAAGGAATTAGGTCACTTGCCCAATGTTACATAATTTGTCTGTGGTGAAACTAAATTGTTAAAAGAAGGCAATCTGAATGCACTGTTAATCTCTAGGCTACAGTGCCTTCTTCAGCAGCCCACTCAAGCTTTCCTAAAACAGGGTAGCCCAGCAAAACACACACGGTCAGGCCAGAGCTGCTTTACCCATTTGCCTGGTGTAATCCCAAGGAGAACCATATCTTCTAATCTGAAGAAACCACAGTATAATTGGAACTAAATTCATACTCTGTTTTTTTGTTTTGGTACCAGGGATCGAACTCGGGTCCTTGTGCTTGCACAGCAGGTGGTGAAACCACTGAGCTAAATCTCCGGCCCCCATACGTTGTTGTTTTAAGGGCAATGTAGAATAAACAGGAAATTGACATGGTAAGAAGGGAAAAAAGGAGGGGGGCGCTGCTCGCCTTGGACATTTATCACTCAGTTTGCATTGCATTTGCTGAAATTCAGTTCAAATGCACAGACAGAAGAATTTTACTTCATAAACCAACCAGCATTAGTCAAAGTGAAAATAGAGGTCAAATACCACAAACTCACCATCTTGACTTCACAGCAAAAGGGACAAAGGAGTATATCAACTATCGTGGCAGCAAAAAAAAAAAAAGCTAATTTCTACTAAAGAAATCTCACTTCTGGGTTATTAACCTATTTTAATTTACCCAGGAATTCAGGAAATAAGCATCTATTGGGAAAGTACAAAAATATATTAACAGCATCACATATTTACTTCTTGGCATATAGAAAAGTCACGGAGGTGGCTCACTGAAGGAGGGAGGGGAGTAGTAAGTAGTTAAACTTTAGCCAAAGTCACCAATACCTCCTTTCATGAGTAGACACAGCAGTGTATTCTTCCTGACATTCAGGTAAGTATTGTGGTTTTTGGAATCTGTACCTGACGCCTGCCTGCTAATCTGTTGGATTATTAAGGACTACTTTGAGATGCTCAGATCGTAGAAACCGTGAGCTTTGCTTCCAGTCTGTCTCACTTGTAAGGCCAAAGTCATGCATAACTTCTGTAGGTTACTCAGGAGCCACAGAGCTCTCTGGTTGGCTAACAGCCCTAGAAAAAACATGGACTATCTGAGAAAAATACTTCCAAACTAAGTTTTTAAAAGTTAAGTGTCTTTGAGTTTAAATCCTATTTACAACTGTGTTTTTAGGAATTGTAAGGATTGTAACACTTTAAATTATGCAAGGAGAAATAAATGTTCATTTAGCTTTAGAGCAGGGATCAGCAAACTCTTTTCATAAAGGGCCAACTAGCAAATATTTTAGACTTGATAAACTGCATGGTGTTTGTCAAAACAATTCAATTCAGCTACTGTAGTGTGAAAGCAGCCATGGACAGTACATGGAAAATGAAACGTTGCTACATTCCAGGAAAGCTTTATTTACATACAAAGATAGCAAGCTAGATTTGGCTTGTGGTCTGTAATTTGTCAACTCCTGCTCTAAAGTAATGATTTTCAAACTTTATGTGTATCCAGATTGCACATGGAGTTGAAAAGGTGGCTTCCTAGGCCCCAGCCAGCCCCTGCAGAATCAGAACTACTAGGAACAAGGCCTGGAGATCAATAGTTTAATAAAGTCCAAGTGGCATGTGAACCTTACTTTAAAAAGCTCTGAGGTCTGCAGCCAGCTTCAGCTAAGCTGGGAGTGCCCTACTGTCCTAGATACAGTCCAGTACTTCCCACATCCTGTGGCAATAGAAGTATAGTAACTTTTATCTTTGCCCTTTGTAGAAAGGTAGATGATGGGCTGGGGATGTAGCTCAGTGGCACCGTGCCTGCCTGGCAAGTGCAAGGTCCTGAGTTCAATCCCTGTTACCATAAAAAAAAAAAAAGAAAAAGAAAAAGAGAGGTAGATGAACAAACTGCTACTTTGCTACTTTTGGTTTCCAACCTCTACACTTCATGAAATAAATTCAGCTTAGATGAAATTAACATGAAACTTAGGGATGAATCTGAAAGAAAATCCTTAACTTGAAATAAGAAATTTTCAACCAAAAATCTCCCTGAAATTCTTCAGATTACAAAATTAGTAGACAAAATCCTACCAAAAGGACAAAGTTAAAACTAGAGGAGTAGTTTTCAGTCTTCTGTTTTCTCCACAATATCTCCAGCAAAGACCTGGTTGTTGGCTGGAATTTCACTAATAAATCATTATATTATGTATGGATGTCTTTGTTTCAACAAAACTTCATTAAAATTCATGTAAAAACAGAAAGTGTAAAATCTCTGTAGTCTTCAGGGAGCTATTTCCAATTTTATCAGCAGGAAGTAATTTATTCAGCAAAGTACAGTTCTGATTAAATGAAGAAAGTGGTTTTTAAATTTGTTTTAATTGCCAGAAATCAATCAGCTGATCAAAGAAGTGAAGCTCAGTCAAGAATAATTCAATTTAGGGCCAGAGATTTAGCTCAGTGGTTCTGCCACCTGCCTTGCAAGCGCAAGGACCCGAGTTCAATCCCCGGTACCAAAAAAAAAAAAAAAAAAAAAAAAAAAAAGAATAAGTCAACTTCTTCAACTCTCCAGATTTTCCTATGGAAACAATGAAAATCCTACAATCAAATGGATGGTTTTTAGAAATCGGGAATAATCTGCAGATACCGCCAGAGAATACAGCTCTTACTAAAGTTCCTGCCCATCCAAGATATGGAGAGAAATACTCTAAGACAGCAGAAGTTATGCTTCCTCCTGTTACCACTACCAGTTGAGACAAACTGCTTTTTGTTAGGTAATATTAAGATGATTCTGAACTTCTTCAACACACACCTAAGGATTTTAAGGAAAGAAAACCCAGAAATTTACCAATGAGCAGAGTTTAGCCAGGCTGAGGCTAGAACTCCATCAACAATATACTTTATAGACGTTTATGTGTAGAAAGTGGGGATTAGCTTTAATAAGTAGTCAACATTTTAGGCAGCATGCCTTTGGAATTCAACCCCCACAGGGTGAGCTTCTGTCTATTCATCTCTTCCATGGCAACAAAATCCTGCAAATTAAGGATGCCTGTTTTCCTGGTTGGTTTCCTACTCCCAAAAGGGGTCATAAATAGAGTCTCAGGTATTAATACCAAGAGTGCAAATGTCTAGCAAAGCCAGGAACCCAACACACTTACCCACCCTCCCTGGCCCTGGATGAACTCACGGATGGCTCTGTTTCCATTGATCATATTTATCACAGGGATAGCCACCTGTTTTACCACTTCAGGAGCTACACGGGCCACACACTCAAGAAGTTTCACTGACACACCCAGAAAGGCTTTCTCATAAGCGAGGCTGGAATCCAGAGCACACCAGGCCTTACTGAGAGACTGCACTGTGTGCTGGAGTACAGCTCCTGCCTGAGGAGAGAGAAAGGGTATATCAGTAAAATATCACTCAAAAAGTGTAGGAGGCTGTAGTTCAGATATCCAGTAACGTGTGTTGCAAATGGAGTTTGCAAATGGACAAGGAGTTGCGAATGGACCTGAGGTAATATCAGGTGGTAGATGGATGAACTTTTCTCACTTTAATATTGTTATTTTAATGAGTATTATAAAAATATGTAAGTAGCCCATCAAATCCATGATTTCAGATATTATTGCTTAGGATGAACAAAATGAAAGAAAAATAAAATGATCTGAAAGAAAAACATTAAGTATATGATAACATAATAGATCAAATTGTAAAGGTGTTACTTCCACAAGTAGGAAATGTCCAGGAAACTCTTTAAAAAGTTAGCCCTATGTTTTTCCTCTTTCCCTTTGCAAACAGTTTGGTTCAAAAGCTATTAAATGAGGCCAACAAAGACCTTCTGGGGTGTAGGGGACAAAGAATGGTCAGAGCAGGGTGTCAGAATTCAAACAAGCTGAGAAGAGAATCCATACAGGAAAGTACCTAGGTCTTAGTTTCTACAAATTATGCTTTCATTAAAGGAAACTAGAGCTTCTGGGAGCATGCCAAAGGACAAGATCTTCTGTTAGAAATTAAGAAAGTAGGGCCAGGGATTTAGCTCAGTGGCACTGCACCTGCCTCACAAATGCAAGGTCCTGAGTTTGATCCCTGGTAGTGAGAGAAAGAAAAGAAAAGAAAAGAAAAGAAAGAATGAATTTGTAGAAAAATGGATATACCTCAAGACCATCATGTTAAATGAAATAAATCAGACACAGAAGGTTAAATATTGCATATTTTCTCTTACATGGGAAGCCCAAAGTTAGAATAATTTAAAGAGCAAAATAAGGGGCAGATGATAGAAAACAGGGAGATAATCTATATGGAGATGGGAAGAAAATTTGAGGATGGGGGAAGATGGGAGAGAGAGGAACGGAAAAGTAAAAAGAAGAAGCCAAAAGAATTTTGACATTAAATATTCTCATTTTCAAAAAGGAAAGAAATAAAGGAACTACTCAAGCCAGCATAATGGTGCATGCCTATAATTCCAGTATTCTGGGAGGTTAAGGCAGGGGGATCAAAATTTGAAATTTAATAATATCTCATCTTTAAAAAAACTAGTGAGGGTGGGGATGTAGCTCAGTGTGAAGGTCCTGGGTTCAATTTCCAATCCAAAAGAAAAGGAAGTACTCAAATCTCAAAACATGATATAGACACATCAAAAAGACACAGTCCTGATTAAAAAGAAAAAAAGACTCCTTCCAACTAAATATGAAACTATTTGAGCATCTAAATAAATAATGACAGTAACAGATAATAACCCATTGAATAAAGTAGGAATTCATAGGTCTATACTGATATAGAAATGAACAGATTGAAATTTTAATGAATTATGAGATATTCATATCGTTTTTAAAAAAAAACATTACTTTTTCTTTTTTTATTATTAGTTCATGTTTATATTACATAATGTTTACATTTCTTGTGTGGAGTTGGAGTTATGTGTACCTAACACATCTTAATTTCTATTCCAGATTGAAGGATACTGAAAGGACATAAGAACTAAATGTATTATGTGACTCTGGCCTAGATCATTTTGCTATAAATGATATTATTGGGACAAGTGGCAAAATTTGAGTGTGATCTAAGAATTAGATAATATATCATATTAATTTCCTGGTCTTGTTAGATTGTGGCTGTATGGGAAAAAGAAAATATTAAAGTATTAAGGGGTGATAAAATATCATGCCAGTTACTTATTCTCAATGATTCACGAGATAAATTCCTTCTATCCTTGTAACTTTTCTATGAGTTTGAGGCTCTTTCAACTTTTAAAAATTTTAAAAAAAAATTTAATTTATTTTTTATTTTATTTTATTTTATTTTTTTGGTACCAGGGATCAAACTCTGGTCCTTGTGCTCGCGAGGCGGGTGGCAGAACCACTGAGCTAAATTCCCAGCCCTCAACTTTTTATTAATAAGAAAGAAAAAAGTAGACTCGGCTACCTGTTACTTAAGACAGCCTCAGCACAAGCAGTTGGCAGTAACAGATCCAGTTCTGTCTGAGGACAGAGTGGCTGTCCACCCCATCTGTGTTCAGTGGGAAGAATAAAGCACACGGTTAAGATGTGCTTCTAGGATCAGTCTTGGTTCAAATCCTAGCTGACCTATTTACTTGTTTCCCTATGCCTCCGTTTCCTTTTCTGCTGACATGGTATCAAGTCAGGAAATACTTCCTGAGAGTATATCGTATATCAGGTACTGTTCAAGGTCACATGAATACAGCAGTGAACAAAACAGATGTTTGCTCTCAGATGTTGGCTCCCATGGTGCCATTTGCAGTTGGAGTGAGATGGCTCTTGGGATAACAGTTTCTGTGATAATTCACTCAGAGGTATAATGATTAAGTGAGATCCTAATGGCACATACACTAAGGTGAGTTAATATTAGCTGTTATTATTGATATTAATCTGCAACATCTAGAATATTGTCTTATGTTCTTTATATAAATAAAGACTCCAAGTGCTACCACCGGTAATCAGGATTCTGATGAAACACCAGTGGGCTTAGCAGGGCTTATCCCTAGCTGTATCATACTTGTAAACTGCCCATCTTCTGTATCTACTTCATTGCTGAATCCTGGGGGGGAGGGGGAAGATGCCTACCCTCAACAAAATAAATATTGAAACATGAACAAAAGATATTTTGCCAAGAATAAAGTTCTATGTGCTCACTAAGCACAGCTCTGAGGAATACCAAGTGGAACAAAACTAAAAGTTGATCATTCCCTGCCAAGAGTTTCCATCTCTATACCACACAGGTTTTGATTAACTCCCAAAGAACCGGAAGTTAGCATTTCCTGCTGTATCTCCCCAGATGAATATAAGATCCCAAACCTCTCACAGAACATTCATACTCATAGTACATAGGAGTAGGAAGAAAAGGAAATTTAAAATAGGATAGGGCAGCAAACAATATAAGAGGTAAAAACCTTACTTGTCCCCGAGTAGTTTCTGCAATGACATTTCTGGGAGAAGCCTCTATTTCTCCGTTGAACTGGTCACCTATCATCCGAAGTCATCCAACAATGACAGCTTCATCAAAAGAGGAAGCCTCTCCTAAGACAGAAGAAACACATTTGCCACAATGCTTGAAAGGATGGAAATTCTCAGGAATCTGAACAATAGGGATAATTCTCCGGTCTGACAAACAATTTTGGCATTGTTCTATCCCAAGAACTTCAGTGTTCTGTCAACATCAATAGTCATCAATAGTAAAAAAATCTCCCTTTAATGAGAATCTCTTTCTCTTCAAGTGTTGCTAAAAGCTAAGCAATTGCCTTTCCAAAGTTAAGAGGAAATAAAGAAAGCATACTCAAGTTCTCCTATTGATTTGAGAATAGGCCAAAAACCTTACCTGAGTCTGGTTCATCTACACTGCATAGGTTCTGACTAGCAACCCCTACAGTTGGACTCAATAAGTCTGTGATTAAAGTGTTGATGATGCATTCTGTTTGCTCCTCAAAAGTTCAAGGACTGTTCATTTTAGATGTTTGCTGCTGAGTTTTGCTCTTCCACAAAACAAGCAGTTTTAGCTCAGTAGCAAGATAGAAACACTGGTAAACTAGCACATGTGTCTACCTCTTGCAAACTTTCCTAATTAGACACGTAGTCCTTGGATTTTTTCTACCAGCTTTCCTCAAAAATACTTGTTCAGAAAAGTGGAACTTCTCTTAAGAGCTTACTGACACAGAACTAAGGAGACTTTTGAAAACTTTCAGTTCCTTATCTCAGAACCACACCCTAGCCAATACACATTGCTAATGAATAACTTGTATTCTTGCATAGCCAATTTAGAACTGAAATCAAGTTGAGGAAGAGTCTCTGGGGGTAATTTCATTAAGAAATACTTCCTAGGCCGGGGATTTAGCTCAATGGTTCCGCCACCTGCCCTGCAAGCACAAGGACCCGAGTTTAATCTTCCCAGTACCAAAAAAACCCCACAACTTCCTATTAGGTTCTGTGTATGGTGTAATTTAAAAGGAAAGTTTTGAAGTTACAATATATTTATTGTAATTCAACTTAAATATAATATATTTGAATGAATTAAATGTAATTCATTGCATTCAACTTTTTACTATGGTACATATTTGCCACAATCTTATACAATGACTGAGCACCTATGGTGCAAGGAACTAAGGCAGAAAAATGATGTTTGTGGTACTTATATTTCAGCAGAAATGACAGCTATTAATTGATAAATCACAAATTCAGTAATTTCTTATGCTTTTGAGATACATGTAGCATGAGAGTATAATAGGGAAAAATACTTACAGGGATTGTGAAAGCTTCTGTAGGATAGTAACACAGCTGAATGAGGGCTGAAGGATAAATTGGGATCCATTAACCAAGACGGGAGAAATAGGACCATTTGAGATGGAAGTGGGGTAGCACAAAGAAAATAAAGATAGGTTAAAAGGAGACAAGGAGATTGTAATTTTGAAGTTGTTATTTTAAGATAACTACAGCTTTGAAACACAATCAAACTTACTCAAGGTTACAATGCTTTTTTTTAATCTGTAGGACTGTTTTTCTTCCAGGCTCTTTACTCCTAAATCTCTAAGGGTCTTAAAAATATAACAAGTACATAAATATGGCTTGTATTTTTCTTCTGATATATAAATTCCAAAGACTTCTACTCTCAAAGAAATAGTACTATTAATTGGGTACCACATCTCCAAACTTCAAACACATACAAATGGTTTGGATTTAACCTGGTTGAGAAAGCCAGTTTTGTTTTGTTTTGTTTTGTTTTTTGAGACAGGATCTTGCTTTGTAGTCCAGGCTAGTCTTGAACTCACTGTGCAGCCCAGGTTGGCCTCGAACGCACAGCGATCCTCCTGCCTCAGCCTCTCAAGTGTGGGATTACAGGCATGCACCACCATCCTGGCTGATAAAGCCAGTTTTTGCTTTAGCCCTCTAAAGAACAGCCTGACGGTAAGGACACAGACAGTAGGTGAATGATAAGTAACTCAAAAGATAAACATCCCAGATCACTTGTCCTGAGGATACCCTGGACAACATAAATACCCCCATCCTAGCCTTACTGCACGCCATCCCTTGAGGACCTGCACTCTTTGTTGAGTGCTGGGGCTAGAGCCCAGGGCCTTCCCACTGAGCTACATCCTCATTCCTTTGCATTATTTTATTTTATATTTTTGGTTTTTTGAGACAGGGTCTCATTTTGTAGTTCAGGCTGGTCCTCAACTCACTATATAGCCCAAGCTGGCCTTGGAACTCATGGCAATCGTCCTGCCTCAGCCTCCCAAGTGCTGGGATTAGAGGCATGTGCCACCACTCCCCACTCCTTTTTATTTTTTATTTTGGGACAAAGTATTGCTAAATTGCCCAGGCTGGGCTTGAACTTGTGATCCTAACAATCCTAGATTGCTGAGATTTTAGGCATCAAACACCATACTCAGCTGAATGCACATTTTTTTTTTTTGTACCTAGGATAGAACTCAGGACCTTACGCTTGTGAGGCAGGGGTGGTGCCACTGAGCTACACCCCCAGCCCTGATTGCATACTTTTTGATTTTTGCCTAATATCTAGATGCTTCTCACTGACACATTCTGAAACGCTTTTCTGTGATGATGAGTCAAGAACTTTGCCCTGAAGCTGAGCATGGTGGTACATGCCTGTAAACCCAGCATTCAGGAGGCTGGAGTTCAAGGTCAGCCTGGGCTATATAATGAGTTCAAGGGCAGCCTGAATTACATATGGGACCCTATCTCAAAAAACAAAAAACAAAAAGAAAAGAAAAAAGAACTAGCTGGGGTAAATCAAGGTCCCTATGTCCTCTTTGTGCAGGTCTCTTTTGATCCCATCCAGTGACAGAAGGGGTGGCAGATATAAAAAATAGAAAGATGAGAAAAAATACAATTAGGCATTAGAGGAATTATGAATAGTGATAATACAAAGTATTTTATAGGAAAACTATGAGAATGAAATAAGATAATGTTATATGGTATGCACTGGTATGATACCAAACAAAAAACAAAAAAAACAAAGGGGTTTTCCTAAAGGACTGAACTCCACTATTGTTTTAAGAGATTTTGGGATTGGACACTTACTGTGGTGGTTTCCTTAAGGTAGTAAACCCAGACACATAAACAGTGAGTCAGTTGTTTAAAATGGAATTTCTGTTTTCTTTTTTTTTTCCCTGAGACAGGGTCTCACCGTGTAGTCTGGGCTGGCCTTGAACACACTATGTAGTTTATGGTGATCCTCCAGTCTCAGCCTCCCAGGTACTGCGATTACAGGCATGCACCACTATGCCCAGCCAGAATGGAATTTCTGTATTGCAATATAATCAGAACCAATCTTTGTGTTCTCTTCTACTCTTTAAAAAATGACTATTATATACTTATTAGAATGGACAAGATCCAGAACACTGATGATACCAAAGGCTGGTAAGGATTTGGGGCAACAGGAACTCCCTTTCATTGGTGGTAGGAATGCAAAACAGCACGGCCACTTTGCGAGACAACTGGCAGGGGTTTTTGGTTTGTTGTTTGTTTTGTTTTTTTGGTACTAAAAAAGGAATGGCCTTTGCCCTGACCTACATCCCCAACCCTTTTCATTTTTTGAGACAGAGTTTTGTGATCCTCCTACCTCAGCCTCTGAGAGTGCTAGGATTATAGGTGTGTACCACACCCAGCTAATTTGGCAGTTTTGTATAAAACTAAACATAAGGTAATTGCTTTACCATAAGATCTGGTAATTGTACTCCTTAGTATTTACCTAAAAGGATGAAAATTTATGTCCATATAAAAACCTGCATTGAGTACATTTATGAAAGGTTCATTTATAATTACCCAAATGTGGAGGCAACTGAGATGCCCATCAGCAGATGAATGGATAAATAAACTATGGTACACATTGACAATGGGATATTACTAAGCACTAAAAAGAAATGAATTATTAAACTATGAAAACACATAGTGGAATTTGGATAACTGTACTTTGGGTGATAGATAATTGATGAGGGAAATCCATTTGTTTTAATGAATGTATCACTTTGGTTGGGAATGTTAATGAGGGAAGCCATGCATATATGGGGACAGAGGGCATATGGGCAATCTCTGTACTTCTCTCTTGGTTTTACTGTGAATCTAAAATTCTTTTTTGGGGGGTCCAGGGATTTAGCTCAGTGGTTCTGCCACCAGCTTTGCAAGCACAAGGTCCTGAGTTTGATCCCCGGTACCCCGGTACTCTGGTTGAGACAGGATCTTGCTATGTAGTTCAGGCTGGCCTTGAAATCACTGTGTAACCCAGGCTGGCCTCCAACTCATGGCAATCCTACCTCGGCCTCCCAAGAGCTGGGATTACAGGCAAGCACCACCACACTGGGTAAAATTCTTTATTTAAAAAGGTTTTATTTTTGGCTGTTTTGGGGTTTTTGTTTTTGTTTTTTTTTTTGGTACCGGATGAACTCAGGTCCTTGGGCTTGCGCAGCAGGTGGCGAAACCACTGAGCTAAATCCCTGGCCCCAAGGGGTTTTTGTTTTTTGAGACAGGGTCTCACTAGGTAACCCAGGTTGGCCTCAAACTTGAAATCCTCCTGCCTCAGCCTCCCAAGTGCTGGGATCACAGGCATGTACCACCATGCCCAGGAAAAAAGTGTTAATTTTAAAAAATGGTCATAAATTGCTTTTAGGCCAAGAATAAAAATTAGGTTCCTTTGTAGCTATGGGACATTTTCATTTGTCATTACCTATCACTCATTCTCTCTAGAGACAAAGGTCTGAAACTTCAGTTACTACCACATAGTTTTCAGACCTCTAACATCAGAAGAGCTCTCATTTTTTTTTTTTTTTTTGTACTGGGGATTGAACTCAGGGCCTTGTGCTTGTGAGGCAGGTGCGGTGCCACTGAGCTAAATCAAAAGCCCCTAAGAATTTTTAAGATTGTGTTTCTAAATTGTTTTTGAAACATAGCTAAGGATATAGAATGAAAGCTACAAGAACTCTGTGGGTCTGTATATTTCCAACTAAGAAAAGCCATTATCTCTTATGGTGCTTCTTTGAAAGTTTTTCTTTTACCAAGTATGGTGTCAAATTAAACTACAAAGTCTACTACAATAAAAGAACTTTGTTCTGAATGATTTTTTTTATAAAGCCCTCAGAGAAAATTCTAGAACAACTTCCTTTTACACAAGAGACAGTCAATGACAAATACCTTGATTACATACTCCCAAAGCAACATACAAGAACAAACAATAAAGCCAAGCATAGTGGCACACACACCTGTAATCCCAGCTTACTGGGAGACTGAATCAGGAAGATGGCAAGTTTGAGGCCATCCTGCGGAATTTAGCAAGACTTTGTTTTAAAATAAAAAATTAAAGGTTTGGAGTTGTAGCTCAGTGAGAAGATGCTGAGTTCAATCTCCAGTAGCGAAAAGGAAAAAAAAGACTCAAGAGGGCCGGGGATTTAGCTTAGTGGTTTCGCCGCCTACTGCGCAAGCGCAAGGACTTGAGTTGGATCCCGGGTACCAAAAGAAAAAGGACTTAAGACACCATCCAACTGGTATTAAATGTTTGCCTAAGTTCACATACCAGTAAGTGGCAGAACAAATTTAAAACCAGGTCTGTCTTATCTCAAGTTCTCTCCACCATAATAAACCACCTTCCTCATTTCATTATTGCTATGCTTAGAGGTTAAAGCTATCTTTGGAATCTAATCTTGACTCTTTTGTATTATCTTGCATAATCAATGGTATAAGCCTACAGAAACAGAGTACAGGCTCTCATGGGTAATGTATAATAAATTTTCATCCTTTTTTAACTTCTCTCTAGGACTTGCACATAGCACCCTTCCAAACCATCCTTTACCCTTAGCCCAAATATCTTCACCCTCGCAGTACTAACATTGTACTCCCAATTATTACTGAAATATGATGAGGCCAGAATGTTTTCATTGTCACTTGTTTTTCTTGCTGCCCTCTGACCACGATTTAAAGCCTTACCCCCAAAAACCTTGCCTCCAGGATTGTGGCCACAGATAGTTATTTGGATGAATCCTAGGGTGCAGCACTTCTCAATACGAAAACCTCTAATTAAGAAAACAAGTCATGTGTTTTCTCTCCTTCATACACCCAATATCTGAGAAAGAGATAGAATAACTGTAACAGAACTCCAATTCAAAACAGAAGAATGGAAACATAACAATCACTGGTTTGTAGCAATAAAATAGTGGTCAGTAACCATGCAAAATGATGGCTTCTGTAATGTTCCAAAATACACTGTCCTCCTGGGCACTCATTACAGGAGTTATATACTGCTTACCTATCAACTAAGGCTGACATTAGGCCGTTTTTCTTAAACACAGCATCAGCAATGCTTTATGAATTTAAAAAAATAACCATCAATTTATAATATACCAGCAAACCATTTGTGTGGAAGCTAGAGTTCATTCCCAAGGGAAAGAAATATTAAAGAATTAACTTTATGGGACACTTGAGCTTTGGTCATTATTTTTATAAATTAGTAAGCCCAAAGTACAGGAGTTCTTTGTTGAGATAATTTTAAAAGTACACTTTCCAAAAATAGTTTTATACTCTAAGTATGCCTTTTACATTGCACAAAGCAGCCAAGTAGAACTTCATCTCCTAAAAGTTCCAATAGTTGGTATCACTTTAGTAACATTATTCAGTGGTGAACTATACTTATTTTTTTTATGCTGAAAATTCAGTCTTTAATTTTTAAAAATCAATTTATTAAATTTCCACACCTGCCTCATGTTCTGTTGTCATACTTTAAATGCCCTTTACACCTTAATGTTGTTTTTCTTAGTACCCAACTAGATATTCATGGTTTAATTGAACAAATAAAAATATGGCAAAATTTTTTTTTTCAGAATCCAGGCTTGAACCCAGGTCCCTTGTCCTGAGCTGTATCTACATCCTCATTTTGATTTTTACACTGCAGCTCCCTGTAGTGTCCTGTGTGAGTCTGTATCAGGAGGCTCAAGGGTCCGTGCCAAAAGGTTGAAGGGTCTCCATTTTTTGCTTTTAAATTCTGAGTAGGGTCTTAAGTTGCTAATTGCCCAGGCTGGGCTCAAACTTGCCATCTTCCTGCCCAAGTCTCCCAGAATGTTGGGATTGTAGGCACATACCACCATGCTTGGTGGAAAAAGAAATTCTGAAGCTGCTCTGATCTCTCCCTTTCAAGTTTTTAGGTATCAGTTTATATCAGTGGTTCTCAAATAGGGGCAATATTGTCCTCCATGGGTCCTTTGGAAATGTCTGGGGACGTTTTTAATCATCACAACTTGGTGTCTACTAGCACCCATCAGGTAGAGGTCAGAGATATTGCTGATAATCATCCTACAGTGCACAGGAGAGCCTCCCATATTAAAGAATTAGCCTTTTACCAAATATCAATACTGCCACTTTTAAGAAATTCTGGTCTAGATGGAATTCTATTATTTCCTCTACAGTTGATACAATAAAATATACTTCAAACACCAATCTCAGAACACCATCAGTATCTACAGTTATTTATTCAATAAATATTTATTGAGTAATATTATGGCAGGCACTGTGGAGATAAAGGAAAGTAAGATATTTACTACCCTTAGAATTGTCCAGTGGGAGGGCCAGCGATTTAGCTCAGTGGTTCCACTGCCAGCCTCACAAGTGCAAGGTCCTAAGTTTGATCCCCAGTACCAAAAAAAAAAAAAAAAAGAATTGTCCACTGGGAGAGACCCTTTAATAAACAACCCACAAAACCTAGGTTCTTACTAGAAATTTTTTTTTTTGGTACCAGGAATCAAACTCAGGGTGTTGTACTTGCCAGGCAGGCACTGTGCTGCTGAGCTACATCCCCAGCCCTTACTAGAAAATTCAACACTGTCTATTATCTATTCCTGTGAGGAGCCTTATTGAGGGAAATAGGTAAAAAATTATCTGAAAGACATGCAGCCTATATACCTAAATTGAAGTCCTTGAATTCAGCTGAATAATGAAGGCCATATACTTAGACTATATTAAGTCCTTAAAGAAATGCCTTAAAATCCATGTTTAGATTATACTATTTTCATTGAAGAACATTATAACAATTGTGTGAAACCCTTTACTTACTTCTATAGAATCCTGTATATACCATTTGGTAATACCTACATGAAACTACTTGTTTTTTTTAGAAATTAAAATTGGAGTGGGCTAGGGATATAGCTCAGTGTTTCCAGAGCCTTCCTTGCAAGCGCAAGGTCTCGAATTCTATCTCTGGTACCAAAAAAAAAAAAAAATTGGAGTGTTTCTTCGTCTGTGATGACAATTACACAACTGTTTCTCCTCATTCTGAGGGGAATGCTAGGTCACTTACAGAGCCAACAATGAAGCTTAACTGTTTTTTGACCTGTACAAAGCCTGAACATTTGTGTATTTCCCCATCCCTGACCCAACTGGTCTTAGCTGGTATTTTTCTTTTCCTCTTTGTGGACAGTTTGATCTTATTTATATTTTACCATCATTTTATTAGATTTATTCTTGCAGAAGGTGGTGTCAATATATAAAATGTGGTTGGGTATGAATAAAATAAAAAGTGAGGCCAAATAACAATAAAACAATTATCTTAGTACTGCTAGGGATATGTACTGGTAGCTCTGATGCTTGAACAAGATCCCACAACAGAGCGAGGGTCACACAAAACTTCCTGAAAGAGCTCATGACTGAGCTGAACACGGACAGAAATGCCAGGTATTAATTAAAGACAGTATAAGGTGGGGAAATAGTCCAGACAAGAAATAACAACAGGTGTTAAGGGGTAGGTGTGAGAGAACTGTAAGTGGTTTGCTTTTATCAGATGAGAGTGTGTGTGGGGAGTGGTTGGACATGAGACTTAAGAGGTACTTTAGATGCCACTCTGAACCGTGGTCTAAAAAGCATGATTAAAAATATGAGAACAGTCAGTTACTGTTTAATAAAGAAAGGAAAAGGTGGCCCCCATCAATTTCCACAAATGGCAGGCATCTTTAATAAGTAACAGAACCTCTAAAATGGATTAGGAAAAAAAATCCCAATCTTGTCTTCAACCCCATCCCCACCCCTTACTAACATTGCCATTAAAAAAGAGGGTCTGTCACAAATGGCACAAAGGGAGTAAGTCAGTGATCTTTGGACAAAAACACAAGAATCCTGATTCCCAGATTTCCCATTCTCCTTTGCATCTGGTATTATCTGGACTTATAAGCAGTTCTAATAAGAAAAACTAAGGAATTCTGATAACCATTCATCTTACTCAGGGAAAGCAGTCAGAATCTGTTATGATTTCATGTTTCCAATTGTTCCAATCACAGTTTCTAATACCGAAACAAAACTGCTCAGTATCTCAGTCCTTGTCTCACTTTGTTTCACAGAGATCTGCATTTCTGAGTTCTTGGGCTCCAACAGCAGTTCTGTTAAGAACAGACAACCAGTAGCATCCTGAGCACTGAGGTAGGCTTTCCATGGCCGAGCCCCAACCCTGCTCATTGCAATGGTCTGAATGTTCACTACCTGCAGAGCCATCTGGAGGGTGTCAGGATGAACTTCTCCCTGCCAAGGCAACACCTGCTGATGAGCAACTTTGAGGCTAAGCCAAGTTTTCTCAAAATATTCAGCAGTAAGCTGGCAATTGGGGATTAGCATGAGAGCTTCAGTATCAGGGAGTTCTTGTACTCTCTCCTTGTTCTCTTCAGAAATCAGGTGTCCTAAAAGAGTCAGAGAGCTTGCATAAGAGATGTTCTTAACATGTATGAGTTATATTTTTAATTTACATTCCTAAAAGTATACAATGTAGTTTCTTTTTTCTTTTTCATGTGTAGCCTTTATTTTTTAAAAAAATAAATTTTATTTTATACAATGTGATTTCTGTCTTTGGATAAGTAGCTTAAATAACCAATGATGAGCTTCTTTCTGGCTCATAAAGGCCTTAAATTCTGCTAACAGTTGAGATTTGTTTTAGCTAGGGCACTGTACTTCCTACCACTCACTGCAAAAGATAAAGATTTATCATGACAAGGTGCATGATAAGAACTGTTTTCACCTGATGGAGCAAAGGATGCAGTACGAGGAAGCTCTGGGCCACACTGCTCTGTCCCTTGGCGTTTAAATATAGTTGCCCAATGGGCTTTGCCATACACTGGCACCAGGGTATTAAAGTCTGAAGCCCAGCTATTCACAGGTCTTTCTGGTTGATCCTCCAAAAGTCCGAGAGAAGGGTCCGATTTAGGACTACACAGGATCTGCTTAACTTCATCAATGCCAAGTAAAAGGAGGCGGTAATAGAAGAGGCCTCGGTCCCGTACAGCCATATCCTTTTCTTCCTCTGTGATAAAACAGACTGAGTTAATTAAAACAAAAACACTCTCCTCCTACCTTGTGCTAACCATAAGAGGAAAAAAGAATGAAAGAGGGAGGAAATCTAGCAAGTATTAACATTTTCTTCTCCCGTCCCACACATGATTCACCAACTTATGAAGGCTGAGAGAAATTGTACTATGGGTCATGGCAAGCACTACTTCCTTCTGAAAAACCCACCTATGCAGTAATATAACAGGCGTCCCAGCATGTCTTGGCACTCAGCAGGGCGTGAGAGAAACAGGCGCAGCAGTGCAGTGAGGAGCTCCATCTTAACAGCAGGAAATGTCTCTGACTTCACACTTTCTACAAAGTCCTCTAAAACATAAGGAGCATTGGGAATTCTTTCTCCATGGACCCCAAGTAGCCAAATAAGTGCCTGTTTCCCCTAGGAATGGAAGAACAGAAACAGGTGCTCAAGCCATGGCTGCCCAAAATAGGAGATAGTAAAGAATGACTGGTTTTGCTTTTCCCCTAGTGCCAGCAGAAAAGATATAATCTTTTATTTATTTCAACTGGGATTGCGTTACCCCCTCCCAACTACACTCTCTACAACAAATAGGAATGAAGTTCTAATGCTCAACAGGAAACTCAAAACATTCATAACCCATGCTGAGTAGGAAATAAATAAAGCCTTTTCAACTTTGGAGCCTCTGGCCCAATTTGGGGTTTAATTTTTCAGTAGAAGCTACTGAATGAATTTCTCTAAACCTTATTACCCTGGGCTGGGGATTTAGCTCAGTGGTTCCAGCGCCTGCTTCGCAAGCGGAAGGATCTGAGTTTGATCCCTGGTACCAAAACAACAACAAAAAAACCCAAACAAATAAACCTTTTATTACCCTAGACTACACATTAAAGGCATCTGTGAAGTGTTTTAAAACTGTTAAGTCGATCCGTTAATATTTAATTGAACAGATTTTAGATGAAACCCAAATTTTTAAAAAACTTCCACAAATGATTCTGATTCTCATTCTAGATGAAAACTCCATGATCTGAATCTCTGACTCAAAATAGTTCAGGAGACCAATGGTATCAAAGAATTTATCATAAAAACGATACATAAATCCTGTTTTTATAATTTACATGCCATTTTCCTTCAAAAGAGAATCTGAGGTGCAATTAATCATAAGAGTCTCTGCTTCAGGCACAAGATACAAAGAAAAATTAGTCTATTTCAGAATGCCAGGTCCTAAGCATTCCCTCTATGCCTGGAAGTACAAGAGATTTATAGTCTACCTCACTGTCTTGAATGTTCTCCTCACAGCTGAGCAGGGCCTGACACACAGCTTCAGTACACTGAGGACACAACCAAACAAGGTCTCGGAAAGTCTGTAGCACCACTACAATACAGCCCAAGATACAAGAGTACAGGGTTAGAGCCTCCACGCAGGAAAGAATCTTGAGAAGAATCATGCATTCAGACTAGATTTCTGTACAACAGGTTTTGGAGGGTGGTCACTGATTACCTGAGAAATGTTTGGGGTGTGTAGTAATTTCTTTCATGAATGTTACTCTTACCAGATTGACATGGACATAAATGAGCTAACATATGAAAAAGTACTTTGTAAAATATAAAGCTATATGCAAATATAGAGGAGTATTGTTGTTGAATGATACTCAGAAGACAGTATGAATGAGTCACCAAAACTGGGAATGTATTGAGGCAACTTAGGTGTCTCAGGTACAAATATTTAAAGGGTGTCAACTGCATGAAATTAACAGTGAGTACCTTCCTAAATTTTGCATTGTAGGGACTGTACTTCCTTCACCCAATTCCCAGGTCCAGAAGCAACTGCCTAGAATAAACTGCCACAAAGCAAAAAAAAGAGGGGACGTAGAGATGGGGAAATAGCAAGTACAGTCATCTTGTACCTTCATTATCTAAAGTACAGTCTGTTAACTCATGAGAGCCTGAAGACTTCAGCCTATTATATCTACGGATCCTGTGATTCTCTGATAGCATCAGATAATAATGCAAAGAAAAGATTAAACTTTTATATTAGTCACGGAACAAAAAATTTGTGAGCGACTATACTATAGGCCGGGCACTGAACAACAACAACAAAATCCTAGAAAGATATCCATTACCTGTAGTAATGTGCTCTTGTCGGAGCCCCAGCAACTCTGTGAGAATCTGCACACACTGATCTGTGTAAGTCCTGGCAATGCCACCTACAGAGGAAGGAAAGTTAAAGAACTGTTAAATCACACACTAGCACTTCATTTGAAAATCATTTCGTATTAGTCAAAGACAAAGACGATCAGAGATACCTAAAACAAAACAAAACCACTCCTTATTTGATAAAATAAGAATCTAAGTTTGCTGTAAAGGGAATTTTGGTAAAAACAAATCTATTTTTTGAAGTTGAACACTAGAAAACTGAAATTCATAAAAAAAGAATTTCCCATAAAACAAAGTATTTACAAGCCAGATCTGAGGCACCCTTTCTTTTTTTGGTACCGGGATCAAACTCAGGACCTTGTGCTTCCGAGGCAGGTGCTGTGCCACTGAGCTAAATCGCTGGCCCTGAGGCACCCTTTCTGCTACTGCACACCCATACAGAAATATCCCTGCTGGGAAAACTTGACAGCGGTCTCTCAGCCACAAGGATTTCTCCTCTCTTATTTCCTCTCTCTTCTCTGTCCCTCATAATCATACTTTATTTCAAATATAAGGGTTCTTCCTCCTTGAAGCTCTCGAAAACAGCTCCCCAGCTGCTTTATTTTTGAGTCACTCCAGCCTTTTAAGTTCCAGACAGAATAGCCTAATAGTCTGTAAGATTTAGGAATTATTCTGTGTTGGTCTAAAATTAACACCGCACAAAGGCCATAACAGAAGCTCAATAAATGGCTAGTGAATTGACATAGGACTCTGAATCAGGACAGCTGGGTTATAGGCCCGGTTCAGAAACTATATGATCTTTTGGAAATTTAATAACCTTTTTTGTGCCTAGGTTTGTCTTAAAAATGAAGTTAATAAGCCAAGTGTACTGGCACATGCCTGTAATTCCAGCACTCAGGAGGCTAAGGCAGAAGGACTGCCGTAAATTCAAGGCCAGCTTGAACTATATAGTGAGACCCTGACTCAAAAAATAAAACAAAACAAAGCAAAAATCCAAAATGAAGTTGATAACATCTGTCCACTTTTCCTGACTGCCTCACATGACTATGGTGGTATTTTTTTTGGTACCAGGATCGAACCTGGGTCCCTGCGCCTGCAAGGCAGGCGGCAGAACCACTGAGCTAAATCCCTGGCCCTTCACATGACTATGGTGTATAAGATGATGTATAAGAAAGGATTTGAGATAGAAGACAACAAAAGACAATATAAATTTTAAGTACTATAGTTTGAGTTACCTTGTATATTCTATCTTGGAAAAGATAAACAGAAAAACAATCTCCTTTCCCCTTTGCTTGTAATCACTGACCAAATTCTTTAGTTATATGGTACTTTATCTCTGAAGCAAGATTCCTTTTCTTCTGCCTTCTATGGTTCCTCTGATTATAGCTTTCCAGCTGGCTGGTCTAGGCACCCAGGAAGGAAAAGCAGCAGATACCTACCAATGGCAAAGATGGCAGCCTGTGCAAAGTCAATAGACACATCAGTGCAGTATCCTTGAAGCTCCTCAAGCACCTGCTGGACGTTCTCATCGTTCACCAGCTCACACAGTACCTCCACCTTCTGTAGCTTGATATAGTGGGGCTCCCAGTAGGAGCAAAAAAACTTTTTGTAGTGGCTGCTAAAGTGACCTGGCAAACTATGCAAGATCTGGCGCACATGACAGAGGGCGACAAAACAGAGCTCCCTGCTCTCAGAAGAACAAGCAGCAAGCAAAGGTCCCTTGACTCTCACAAGCACATCAGTTTGCACATGGGGGAACTTCTTTGCCAAAATCAGAAAGAGTTTGGTGGCTCCTGTTACTACACCGGGGCTGCTACTCTTGAGAAAGCTATCCAACAGGTTGAGAATGTCAAACAGTTCCTCCTCACTGTGGGGTTGGTAGCGGAGCAGATAGTTCAACACTTCAGCCTGGCCCCATTGGTCCAGTTTCGACATCCTATCCAAGAAAGAAAACAAAAGCACTATTTTACCAACAAAATTCGAGCCATCTCCATGCTACTGCCTTTTTGCAGGCAGCTGTTCTTCATAACAGAAAAGACTTCTTAAAAATAGGAAACACTATAACCAAATCATTTTTTTTTTACATATTACTTAAAGTCAACACAAAATAGTCTTTAAATTCCAAGATGGGTTTACATATGACCAGTATACAACTAGATCCAGATTCTTTATATTTTAAGAAACTATACATGGCTTAATGACCGCAGGGGAATATCCTATCCCCAAAGGATGTTTCTGGCAACTCTAGATATCAAAAGAAACTTGCTGGGGATTTACCTCAGTGGCACAGTGCCTGTTTGGCAAGCACAAGGTCCTGAATTCAATGCCTGGTACCAAAAAAAAAAAGAAACTAAAGCAAATAAAAGACATTTTCTCAGTGAAATGTAAGGAAGTTAACAACTATGATTAACTGTCTTTTCTACCCTACACAAGCTGTCCAAGACTTCTTAATTCAACATGTCAATAAGATCCTACCAGGATATAGAGATTGTAAGAAAAAGAGCACTCAGGCATCCAAACCGATTTAAGAGATGGTGAGCGATGGGCTTATTGATGACAACACCTCCTTCATATTTCAGAATTTCCTCTAGAGACCTTAAGCAGTTCACAACCACAATTGGATCTTGGTCCCGCAGTAAACTGTATAACTCATTTACCAGGGCACCGTCTATAAAGAAGAATAAAAAAATAAAATAAAGTAAAGAAGAATAAAGATCTCAGATAAAGAAAATCTTCAATTATAGGGATAAAGCCAGAGAAATAGCCCCAGGCAAACAAAACTGACTTCTCTGCTACAAAAATAAGAAAGGCAATAACAAAGTGCAAGACACAGAGTAAGGGGGAGATAAAGATAAAAGAACTGAAATTATAAACAAAAAAGATTGAAAAATTAAAAAAGAAAAAAGTACAAAGTAAAACTTTGCCATCTCCAGGCTGTTTTAAGTAGCTAATGCAGAGTTTTACTTGGGCCCCAGAGAAAGGACTTCTCTTATCTTACAAAATATCAAAGCTTGCATCCTATTTAAAGAGACATTCAAAGTGAAGCCACATTATTATTTTCTACCAAAGCTACATCTTTTCCAAAGTCAGATACATAACAAAAGTATGAATAAGTACTGATCATGGTGGATTACACTGAACTCACCCACTTCAGAGTCTCCGTGAAGGTTATGCATTTTGGCACATCCAAGAACTGCCACCCTCCTAACATATGAAGCCTTATCCCGCAGACCATTGAGAATAGGCTGTTGGATATACTCCTGCACACCAGGCATCCTAGGCAACAGATCTTGAAGTCAGTGAGATCCTGAAATACTAGCTTTGACATAATTAAGCTCTTCTTCACATAACAAGAGTGTTTAGCAGATGTGTGAATGTACACCTATCAGATCACAAGGAATTAGAAAAAGCCTCTACCAAAAGCCATCATTCCATTTATGTGGAATAACACTGCACAGACAGCAAAAATTGCTATTGTAATAACTGGTTAAAATTCTTTAACCAAAACCAAGGACTATTTTATCGAGAGTGAGAATAGAAAATTTCCTTTAATAAAACCACGAGGGAGAGGACGAAAAAGGGATGTTAAAGAAATTAAGACATCTTATACACATATAACAATTTCCCATGATGAATGTAATCATTATGTATTGCAAATGTGTACTAACTAAAATAAAAACTACAAAAACAAGAAAAAAACCCGCAAAACCTTATGATATAGTTTATAAAGCCAAAGTTATGGCTGAAAATCTGAATTCAGGGTACAAAAGTGTTTTCCTTAATATTAAGGAGCTCAAATAAATTGTCATCACTAGAAACCTTCTGTGGCCTTCTCTCCATAAGCCTTTGAACACCAGGCAGGGCAGAGAGTGCTTACCTGAGGCTACACATGCTCCGCAGTGCCAGCCCTCGCACCATTGGGTTGGGGTCCGAGCAGTCTTTGCACAGGGTATTGATGGCCAGGAGAGCTAGGTCTGGTTTCAGGGGTGCATACGTGCACATGTACAGGTAAACCAGCTTCTTCTGAACAATATCTACAGTGGCACTGGCCTTCACCATTTCCATGAAAACACAAGACATGTCCAAGCCCTGAGTCATGTGCCTGCAACCAAAATAGATTGCAAGAAGAAGTAAAATACAAAATCTTCAACCTATGATGGAAGGAGTTGTACTTATACATGCTCTAGTTATCCAAGTAGATTGTGATCTCTTAGAGGGATGCAACTGGGTCTATCTTCTTTATTACAGGACACAGTACTTCACACCATGAGCATGGAATAAACACTGTTATTCTACTAGTTCAATACTTGTTGAACCCCCAGTACATCCCAGAAATTCACCTTTTACATTCCAGGGACATGCTCTGGAGATGAAATCTCTAAGAACATATAGTCCCAGACCTCTAGGAACTCAAGCTTATTTAAGGAGCCAGAGAAGAATACCATGAATTACAATACACTAGGTAAGTATTTAAACAAAAGTAATGTAGAAGATATAGAGGGGATCCAAAGGGCAGACACCACAGAGAAGTCAAAAAATGTTTCTTCACAGAAGTAATACTTTAGCTGAATGATCAGGAAGCTTATTAGGCAGATGTGACAAGAGCTAATAATGTATGCTATGAGGCAGGGAGACATGAGCAAGAACAGAACATTCTTTTGAGAATCTACAGGTAGTTGAATTAACAGTGTGATCCTTGGGGGAATGCTAACAAGTTGGAACTGCATTTTGTAGATCACTGTTTCTCAAATTTTTGATGTTTGTTAAGGTACAGATTCCTGTATTCCATCTCACCCTACTGAAATCAGAATCAATTGCTGAGTTGCAAAAACCCAAATAATGAACAATAAAGCATGCCGAAGGTCTTTTGTACTTACTAGTCTGTGAACCAGAGCTGTAAGCACAAGTTATGTGTTCAGATTTGTAATGGAAAAATTCGAAATGAATTCCAGAGGCAAGGTGACCTACTAGTAAGCTGGCTTTGGTAATGAACCAAAACAACAAAAGTGCCAATTAAAAAAAAGAGAGGATAAAAGAGAGGATATTTAGAATTATTCATACCATTTGACATGAGAAGTGAAGGATCAGGTGTCATCAAGGTTGACTGGCATGCTTAGTAGGCTGTCGGGTGACATTCCGAAACAAACATACGCAGAACAGCAGGTTTAGGGAGGAGGAAAAAATACTAGTGCTATTTTTGCCATACCTTTGATGAACTATCGAGGTGAATATGCCAAGCAGACAGTGGGATATGTGAGTCTGAAGCTACAAATGGAGATCTGTACTAGACAATTATAGATCCAGGAGTCAGCAGTGTGTGTAATTGTTCCAGCTCATGACATGAAAGAAATCACTCAGATGAGTAAAAGATTCCACAAGAGAGACTAAGATAGTATTCCAGAGAAGCAGGATAAGACCTGTGTGAAAATTCATTTACTGTTTTGGGGTGAAGAGCTACTGGAAATTGTAAGGTGGGCTGGGGACTGGGTGGGAGATGGGACGCTAAGACAGGCAGGTGATACCTAATCACTCGCTGGATGACATTCCGGTAGCGCAGCCTATCAGCCTGAATGTGAGGGTTACACAGAGCCTTCTTCAGTTCCTTCACCACGTCCTCTGAGCCAAGGTACGGCATCTTCCACAGTCACGGAGTAGTTCGCACAGATCCCTAGGTAACTTGTAGGCTCCTTCTAGACCTGAGGTGGGAGCCTGAGTAAAGGAAATGTGGGTCAGTGAAAAGATCGAGATCTCGCCCCAGCCTGGTTTCCCTCAGGGCAGGAACCTATTTGCTCAGACACCGACACTTCAACCTCCTTAGCTCCCCCAACGCCCTTTAGACCCTAAAATTAGACCCGCGGGCTGCTCGCCCCGCCCACAGACCTCTCGGGCTCTCAGGCCCAGCAAGGATTTCCGACCCGCAGCTGACAGGCCGCAGAGCCCTCCCTCTCCAGGGTCAGTCAGAGCAGCCTCAGAGCAGCCGCTGTCACCGATAGGCCCAATCAAGCTTTCGGCGGAAGTCCCGCCCGCTCGCCGAGAAACCCCTCGGAGCAGCTGCCACTCCCGCTGCGATCGTCGAGAGCTGCCCAGACCTCGACCTTAGGGTGCCCTTCCCCCAACCTCTCACCTCAGGCGCAGCCGCGCGGCTCGGGGGGAGCTGCGGCGGGCGCTCGGAGATCGGTTACTTGGGGCTGTCTCCTCCCAGCAGCGCGCGCTTTGATTCCGGCTCGGCCTCCGCTCCCGCGCGCGGGTGGGAGTGGCTCTGTGTGAGCGCCTTCCGCCAGGTGGACGCCCGCCACGGACACCCCCACGGTCACTTCCTTCTCCCTGCCCACTCTAGTACCTTATTCCTCTACCGAGTTGGCATTCCTGTAGGGCCCCTGGCCTTGTTCTTGCCCCAGCATGTTTTCCGGGGCGCCGTTGTGGAATCCTCACGCAGAAGCTCTGGCCTCACGAAGACCCCACTGTTGACTCCAGCCTCGCCACCATGAACGGGGTCCTGATCCCCCATACGCCCATTGCTGTGGACTTCTGGAGCCTGCGCCGGGCTCGTGCCGCGCGGCTCTTCTTCCTGTCCCACATGCACTCGGACCACACGGTGGGCCTGTCTAGCACTTGGGCCCGGCCCCTCTACTGCTCCCCAATCACTGCCCACCTCTTGCATCGTCACCTACAGGTACGGGGTTGCATTTGGCCTTTGAGAGCTGGACCAGGCGTTTGGGTGGAAACTTCCGATGTCTTCATAGCCTTGGAATCACTGAGTGGGATCCAGGAGCATTAATTTTTACATACTCAGAAAATGTTTGAGCTCAGAGGTGCATCTTTGGCTCAGAATAGGTGTGTGACTTCCAACCGACCTACTGGAGATGTTTTAGCTCTAAGCTGGGAAGATCATTGAGTTCAATCAAGAGAATTATAATTACCTTTTTTTTGGTACCGGGGATCGAACTCGGGACCTTGTGCTTGCGAGGCAGGCGTCGGAACCGTTGAGCTAAATCCCCAGCCCATAATTACCTTTTCAATTAAGGTAGTTTCTCAAACTTGCCTTAAAAATCCACTTAGGGTGGGGATGTGACTCACTGGGAGTGTGCTTAACTACAATGGGCAGGGGCATTGTGCTGGGTAAATCTGGATTCTCCGGCCTTCCCCCTACTCAGTAAATACGGTTGGTGTGGGTCCTAAGAATCTGGCTGGAATTTTTAGAAAACCATTGTCTCCAAGGGATTATTATGATCAGGAGAAAATTTGAGAATCTTTGACTATTTTCAGATTTTTAATTGAAAGCCTAATAAAGGTTGGGATAGGGAGTGGGAAGAGAAAGGTGGACTCCTGATCCTGCAATGTGGGTGTCTGTGGCTTAACCAACTGTTTTGCCAGGTGTCTAAGCAGTGGATCCAAGTCCTGGAAGTTGGTGAGAGCCATGTATTGCCTCTGGATGAAATTGGAAGAGAAACCATGACTGTAACCCTCATCGATGCCAATCACTGCCCTGGTTCTGTCATGTTTCTCTTTGAAGGATACTTTGGAACCATTCTCTACACAGGTGGGCCTCCCAAGATTTCCCTTCCACTTGCCAGCTAAGATACTACTTTGAGCAGCCTTCACTTATAAAAGAAGTCCACAGGCCTTCTATCTTCACCCCATATAAGCACAGTGATCCTTCTGAACTGATTTCCCATCTTTGATGGTTCAAACCTTGTAAAGAGTATGTAATTAAAAACAGGAGCAGGATGAACACATTTCCACAAAGAAGCTGTATTGCACAGGGCACATAATAGTTTTTCCACAGATCAGTAAGCAAATGCTCATCAGTTGTTGGAGGTGAGAGAGGCTTGTTTTTTATCTTTTTGTCTCTGACCCTCTGCCTCCCCCTAATATATTCTTGCAGGTGATTTTCGATATACACCATCCATGCTGAAGGAGCCAGCCCTGACCCTGGGGAAGCAGATCCATACATTATATTTAGACAACACCAATTGCAACCCAGCCCTGGTTCTTCCTTCCCGACAAGAAGCTGCCCACCAAATTATCCAGCTCATTCGAAGGCACCCACAACATAACATAAAGATCGGTGAGTTGTTTCCTTTTTCTCTCACCCATAGCTAGCAAATATAGGTTCTTTGAGGGTTCTTCTATCTTTCAAGTCTTTGTTCATCTCTCACTTTCACCATGAAACCTACCCTGACCACCTGATTTAAAATTGCAACCTTAACACCATCCACACATCCACATTTCCAACTCCTGATCCCCTGTATCAATCCAGTCTTTTCTTTTATAGTACTTATAACATCCCCATAGTGTCTATATTTATTTATTGAGGCTGTGGTTTTTCTGAGACAGGGTCTTGTCATGTAGTTCCAGCTGGCCTTGAGCTTACTGTGTAGCCCAGGTGGGACTCAAATTCACAGAAATTCTCCTGCCATAGCCTCCCAAGTGCTAGGATTACAGGTGTGCACCACCATGCCCAGCAATTAGTTTACTTATTTACTTACTTTGAGACAAGGTCTTGCTATGTAGTCTAGACTAGCCTTAAACTCTGGATCTTCCTGCCTCAGCTTTCCAAGTGTTAGAATTATAGGCATGTGTCATGACGTTTTTAATATATTGTTATTGTGGTTGCTTCAGTAGCAATATACTAATATGCTGTTATTATTTATTGTCTGTCTCCCACTTCCCTTGTTGTGTACACATACACACACAGATATAAACTCCTTGACCTCATGGATAGAAGTGGGAAGAAGCTTTGCATGTTTGTGAAGCACAGTAGCAGCAGCCAGTGTGACAGTGTAGAGTGAGCAAGGAGGCTGGAAGGCAGGAGGGGCTGGATGGCTGCTAGGAACTTGATCCTAAACCCAACGAAGACCTATGAAGGGTTTTAAGTAGAAGAGGGACATTATTGCACCCATCACCTTATAATGTACTCCATAATTTCCATCTTTATTCTATTTACTGTTTGTCTGTCTCTCCATGGTAGAATGTAAGTTCCCCACGACATGTCTTTGCTTTATTATGGGTAAATTCTTATGTTAATTCCTGAGACAGAAGTATTCAATAAATGTGTTATAGGAATGAATGAAATTTATCAACAAAGATATGAGTGTTATGCTTTAAATTAGATACATTAATAAAACAGCTGTTTGCTTTCTCTAGCGATTCCACAATGGTCCAAAACATTTTGCAAAAGCAAGCACGGTGGTGCAGTCCTGTGATTTAACTCTGGGAGGCTGAACGGGAGGATTGCAAGTTTCAGTCCAGCCTGGGCAATTTAGTGACCTAGCAAGACTCTGTCTCAAAATAAAAAAGAACTGGGTGTGTAGCTCAATGTGAAGGCCTTAGATACAATCACAGTACAATTTCTTTTAAAAAGAGAGAGATAGATTCTTTTTTGGAGTTATCTTTTTGAGAGATAGTTTGTGAAAATCAATTTTTGTTTTAAAAATAATTTAGTTCTAGGTATTTTTTTGGTTGTTTCTAAAATTACAATAAGTCCATAAAAAGAAACCATTATGAATACTTCAAAAAGGAATATCCATCCCAACTCTGAAAGAGAGGTTAAACAAAACCACTGAAAAAATTATAATGCTAAGGGTAGGAAGTAAAAAAAGATTAAGATCCAAGTGAATATGTGCCCTTTCCCCAAGATGAATGTAATTATTATGTATCAGAAACATACACTAATAAATTGTATACCTTTCAAGATGATTATCAAATTGATTGAGAAATAGTCCTTACTCTCAGGATTGCTTAACTGCTCATATCAGCCCTACTATTATTGAAATTTTCAATGCAGAATTTTTTTCAGAGTAACATTGCTGGGTAGGAGGGTGCTGTGGTAGGGCTTGATTAATTTTGTAAATATGTAAGTCCCTACTAGTACAAAAGTATCAGATAGGCAGTGGGATATAAAAATCAGCAAAATATGGTCTCTGACTTTAAGGGTTGAGTCTAAGAAGGAAGGACCTAGAGACAAGATAAAATGGGAATACATACAGAGAGGGGAAAAAAAATCAGCTAAATTTGTGCCCAAAGACAGAAAATTTGAACCATATTTAGTAATATGGTAGATATAAAATAAATACATGTTCTTTTAAGGAGTTCACAGTCTGGTTGTGGATTTGAAACAGAGTTCAGAAAACATCTGAGAACAATATTAAATAACTTCCTAGATGTTACCATAACCCAAATTCACAGCTCCACTTTTTTTTTGTACCAGGGATCGAACTTCGGTCCTTGCGCTTGCAAGGCAGGCGGTGGCACCACTGAGCTAAATCCCCAGCCTCTCCAGTTATTTTTTTGTTTTGTTTTGTTTTGTTCTGTTTTTTGAGACAGGGTCCCACTAGGTAGTTCAGGCTGGCCTTGAACTCACAGACTGTCTGGCCTCAGCCTCCCTAGTGCTAGGATCACAGTTGTGTGCCACCTCACCCAGCTCCTCTCCATTTATTTCTATCTGATGCTCCCAACTGGCATCTTTTCATCTATGCCATTAAATAACACTGCTGCTTCCCCCCCAAAAAATACCCTGTTCTGCTCTTATTCCTCATTATAATGAGCTGTTTTCCTGCATACTGCTGAATGGCTCCCCTTCACTTACAGAATTAAATCCCCCTCCTCAGCAGTACATACAATGCCCTCTAATAAATGACATTGGCTTACCTCTCTGGTGTGATTTCTCATCAATTTCTTCTCTAGTAACACTGAAGTGGCTCCTCTTAAAATGTTTTCCAGCATAACCTCCCTTGCCAAGATTAACTATCCTTTGACGACTTAGCTCAGCTGTCATTTTCCAGAAACTTTCCCTAATTCTATCAACTGGTAGCTCCTCTTTTATGCTCTTATCACACTGTGTGCATATGTCTAATATTGCCCTTAACTGCACTGTTTCCAGGTCTGCATGTACCATATTTCCCCCAAAATAAAACCAGGTCTTATATTAATTTTTGCTCCAAAAGACAATAGGGCTTATTTTCAGGAGATGTTTTATTTTTTCATGTACAGAAATCTACATTTATTCAAATACAGTCATGCCATCTTCTAGAACATTGTCATAACTCTCCACAACCCCAAATTCTGGCCTGAATTTCTTGCGACTCCATTTCCTATAGAACCATTGGCTCCAATTTCTCATATCCCACAATAGGGCTGTCCTTAAATGAGCACTTCTTATCCAGGTAGCTTAGTTGGAGTGGATTGGCAACATAGCTGTTGGTAACTTTATTCCATGAATTCTTCACCCAAGTCACAGCCTCTTATAGGCCAGGCTTCACAAATTTTCCATAAATCAAGTGTTAATTGAAGACTTACGAGACAGGAGTGGCAACAAAAATGATGACAGTTAAGAATGATGGTCTAGTGGTTCTGCTGCCTGCCTTGCAAGCACAAGGTCCCGAGTTTGATCCCCAGTATGGAAAAAAAAAAAAAGAATGATGGTCTACACAAAAGTGAAGAAAAATTGGGCCCCAAAATTCTGAAAACTCTTCTCTTATTTCACACAAGTGCATGAAGTATGTCTGTTACAACAGACGATGTATTGAATTAGGAAGATTCATGTTAGACACAACTACATCCATTCGTTATCAGTGCACACATTATTTGAATGTTGTATCTGTACTCCAGTTGGTTATTTGGCAGTAAGTTTCAAGTTCATCTCTTTACATAGGCATTTACTTCGCATGCAAAGGGTCCTGCATGGGCATTTACAAATAATTAGAACTTACCATTTATTTTAAGTATTAATGTCAGGGGTTGGCGTTTAGCTCAGTGGTGCTGCCAGCCACCTCGCAAGGGCAAGGTCCCAAGTTCAATCCTCAGGACCAAAAAAAAAGTATTAATGTCATTATTTATATTTAATTATATATTAGCATTATTTTATAATTCAACACGTCCATTATGTGTTGCCATGGACATATTAAATGTGTCTTTCTGGCTGATGATCATAACTGGGTCTTATTTGGGGGGCAGGGCTAATATTATGAATATCCTGAAAATTCATACTGGGGCTTGTTTTCTGGGTAGGTCTCATTTTCTGGGAAATACAGTAGATGGCATTGCTGAGGGCTGAGTCTTTTTTATTGTTTATTCATCTTCATGGTGCCTAATACTTGGTAGATGCTTTCTTTTGTTGAACTGAATGAATGAGCAGATTTGTGTGTCACTGCTCTTTATCCTCCATATATCTCCATATCTTCCCTGATACTCCCTGGATTGACCCATGAGTTCTGTAGTTTTTGTTAAACATTTGTTTTGTTAGGATTCTTCGATATCCTCATTCTCTTCTTTTACTTTCCCTGATCCCTGTAACATTATTCAGGGCTCTATAGCCTGGGAAAGGAATCATTGCTGGAGCAGCTGGCCCTGGAGTTTCGGACCTGGGTGGTATTGAGTCATCAGCGCCTGGAGTTGGTACAGCTGCTGGGCCTGGCAGATGTGTTCACAGTGGAAGAGAAGGCTGGCCGCATCCATGCTGTGGAACACATGGAGATCTGCCGTTCTGCCATGCTGCATTGGAACCAGACTCACCCTACCATTGCTGTCCTTCCCACAAGCCGGAAAATCCACAGATCCCACCCTGACATCCACATAATCCCTTACTCTGACCATTCCTCCTACTCTGAGCTCTGTGCCTTTGTTGCAGCCCTGAAGCCTTGCCAGGTGGTGCCCATTGTCAGTCGACAGCCCTGTGGGAACTACTTTCAGGACAGCCTGAGCCCCATGCTCTCCATGCCCCTGATTCCAGACTCTGTGCAGCAGTACATGAGTTCCTCCTCTAACAAACCAGAGTTTCTCTGGCTGTTAAAAAAGAGGTTAAAGAGGCCAAGAATCCAAGGTGTTGTGTTTGAATCTCCTCAGGAAAATGCTGATAAATCTCAAGCTGATAGAGACTCAAAGAAGACCAAGAAAGAAAACCTTTCTCCCTCTCCTGAGGACCTTGAGAAGCAGCCCTCCTCACATCCTTTGAGGGTCAAGAAACAATTGTTCCCAGATCTCTGCAGCAAAGAATGGGGCGAGGAAGTCCCTTTCTGTGAGTCCCAGAAGATGGTGACTGTGTTGACTGTCCCTTTGGGATTTTCAGATGAGGAGTTTCTCTCTCTAGAAACCAGGGAGGACTTAGGGCCCCCCTTAATACCTAGGGGAGACAATAATGGCCCAGCAGCCATGGAGAACCAAAGTGCCTGGATAGACCATGATTCTCCTCTGTTTCATAGAGGCAGTGCTGCTCCTTTTCTAGGTACTGAGTCCAGAGACCTGGCATTAAAATACCTTCTGACTCCAGTGAACTTTTTCCAGGCAGGGTTCTCTTCCAGGAGCTTTGACCAGCAAGTGGAAGAATACTATAAACCCGTACTGAAGTACAGGCAGGAGGCTACAGAATGACAGCCTTGTTACAGCGCTGCAGTTTTGAAGATTGTGGCTTGTGACTAGTAGTGATGGTTTGGGGCCTTACCTATCTTTTCTTTTCTTTTTTTTTTTTTTGGTACCGGGGATGGAACTCAGGTCCTTGCGCTTGCGCAGCAGGCTGCGAAACCACTGAGCTAAATCCCCGGCCCATTACCTATCTTTTCTTATTTATTTAATTTTATTTTTGAGTGCTAGGCACTCCACCACTGAGCTTCATCCCCAGCCCTTTTATTTTTTGAGATAGGGTCTCATAAATTGCCCAAGTAGGACTTGAATTTGTGATCCTCCTGCCTCACCCTCCCTAAGTGCTAGGATTACAGGTATGGCCCTTATCTTTACAGGATCCTATGGGCTCACCCTGAAACAGCACTTCTCAAAGCTTGTTCACTGCAGTCCTGGTACAATTGGCTGTGTTTAAAAAGAACACTTTTCATTCTAAACTCTTCAGAATGTGCTGCATGAGTGCACTAACAGTTCTCAGAAGTCCTTCAGTAATATAACCTGTTTAACTGTATTTAAGCTAGTATTTCTCAAACTTTTCTGAACCAGTAATCCTATGTGGGCGTAGAAAGAATAAATTAAAAAGGACCAGGTTATTCCCACTGTTACTTTGTGTGTCATGTACCATTCCCCATCTCTTCTTTCTCTTCCCAGATAAAACTCCCTAGCTAGTTCTAGTTTTAAACTTTTTAAATTTTTTTTTTTTTGAGACAGTGACTATGTAGTTCATGCTGGCCTTGAACTCACTATGTAACCCAGGCTGGCCTCAAACTCAAGGTGACCCTCCTGCCTCAGCTTCCCAAGTGCTGAGATTACAGGCATGTGGTGCCATGCCTAGCCTGGTTTTTAACTTATGAATATGGTGCTGGAGGATGAAATAGTGGCACATTCCAGTCTTGAATATCACTGACTTGTTGTGACCCCCATCCAAGTAACTTCCTGTCTCTGCCTCTGGAAAGGAACAGGAAATGAAGAGGCCTGGGAACAGTGGTGAAAAATTCCACCTCTGCCTCTTTCATGAGGGCTACAGTTAGTGTCACTGGGGTCCCGTCTGGAACAGAGCCAGGTTGGGGGCTGGGTATTCCTCACAAGGCCATACCAGGAACCCAGCTAAACATTAAGGTTTAGGGTGTGCTCCTGGCTGCCTAGAGGCACTATTTGGCTGAAATAAAGTTACAAAAGATCAAATGTGCTGCCAGATACTCTGATTGTTCACATAGCTGGGATATTTTTGCCGCCCCCCACCCCCATTGGTTTGAGTAGGGAGCCAGAGCACACAGCCTGTTTGTTTTAGTATCCAGGGAAAAGACCAAGGAGCCAGCTGGCTGGAAAGGCTGGGGGTGTTCAGTTCTGCCCTGTCCTTCTGTCAAAGCCTGACTAAATGCCAGACCAATAAGCAGGACAGCTGATACACGGCCATGAGGAGATGGGCTCTGAGGGGGCACAGACATGTGGACCTGGGCATGTGCAGCAAAACTGCTTCAGTATGGAACCTTCAGCCTTAAGGAAGAAGGCTGCTTCCCACCCTAGATGAGAAAGTTTGCTCCTTTTGGAGGGAGAAATGAATTTAGAAAGCAAAATAAGGCCTTGCTCTTGGGCAAGCTGCACACAACTCTGTTTCATCAGTGACCTTTGCTGTAAGCCTCCCAAGGGCCCACCAGGAGCCATGGCAGCTGAGGCAGGTGGTACAGCAGGAAGCCTGGGCATTGTCTGGGCTTAAATCCAGGCACCCTGGGCAAGTTGGTTAAATAGTGGAGCCTCAGTTCCTCAACTGCAGAATAGGGACTGAGATACCTACATCTCACTTGCTGTGGGGATTAAATGGTAAATTCTCCCAGCTCAGAGTCGGCATGTGATGGGTATTTCAAATGGAATAGTTCTTGGGGTTAGGAGCATAGCTCAGTGGTAGTAGACATGCGTGCTTAGTATGCATGAGGCCAAGGGTTCAATATTAAGCACTACCCAAAAAAAGAAAGTGGTTCTCTTAACCTCTGGCTCTTAAAAAAAAAAATTATCCTATATATAAAATGAGAAGGGCTGGGGATATAGCTCAGTGGCACTGTGCCTGCCTCGCAAGCACAAGGTCTTGAGTTCGATCCCCAAAAAAACAACAACAAAAGGTAAAATGAGAAACTGGAAATCATGTAAAAATATAAAGAAAAAAAATCAATTTTAATTCTTTCACATAAAGATCAGTTGGTATGATGACTAATTCTATGCATGTAAATGTGTTAAATGTTTTTTTCAAAACTAGGAGCTGGGCATAGTTGTGCACGCCTGTAATCCCAGCACTTGGGAGGCTCAAGCAGGAGGACTGCTGTGAGTTCAAGGCCAACCTGAGTTACAGAATGAGACCCTCTCCCAAAAAACGACAGCAACAAAATGGGGGTAATACTACATATAATTTTAAATCCTGCATTTTGCTTTTTAAATAAGCATTTCACTGTACCATTAAATATTTTTCAGAAATGTCACTTTTTTTTTTTTTCGAGACAGAGTCTCACTTTGTAATGCCGGTTGGCCTGGAACTCACTATGTACCCCAGGCTGGCTTCAAACTCACAACGATCCTGGGCTGGGGATTTAGCTCAGTGGTTCTGGTGCCTGCCTTGAAAGTGCAAGGTCCCAAGTTCGATCCCTGGTACCAAAAAAAAAACAAAAACCACAAACTCACAACGATCCTACCTCAGACTCCTCTGAGTGCTGAGATCACAGACATGTGGCACATTCCTTAACAAGAAGTGTTTAAATAGTTGTGTGATAATATTGTTCCCACATTAGCTAACATTTTTTTGTACTATTTAAAACTATGTATATTACAATGAACATTCTTATGCATATATCTTGGCATTTTTATTAGAGAAAATTAACGGAAGTAGGATTTAAAGTTGTTGGTGCATTTATGTTGGTGCAATTATGTTTAACTGCCACAGAAAGGTTTCTTTACCATCTGTTCTGCAGAAGATATCATTGTGACACTTTGGTTGCTTTGTCCCATGTCATTTTTGATGTTAAGTCATTGAAGCCTCATTAACTTTATTTATTTATTTATTTTGGTACTGGGGATCGAACTTGGGTCCTTGCACTTGCGAAGCAGGTGGCGGAACCACTGAGCTAAATCCCCTGCCCCTCATTAACTTTAGAAGATATCACTAGAATGGAACATGTTTTTGTTTTTTTTTTTGTTACCGGGGATCGAACTCAGGTCCTTGCACTTGTGCAGCAGGCGGCGAAACCACTGAGCTAAATCCCCAGCCCATAGAATGGAACATGTTAACACATGGAACGTCATCTCATGTGTTAAGGCAATAAATATTTACTAATACTGATCTTTTTTTTTTTTTTTGGTACTGGGGATTGAACTCAGGACCTTGCGCTTGCAAGGCAGGCGCAGTGCCACTGAGCTAAATCCCCAGCCCCAAATATTTACTAATAATATTTCATAATATTTAAAATAAATGTCATAAAAATAATATTTACTGGGCTGGGGATTTAGCTTAGTGATTTCGCTGCCTGCTACGCAAGCCCAAGGACCCGAGTTCGATCCCCAGTACCCCCCCCAAAAAAATATTTACTGCCTTTCTCTAAGAGTCTCTAGCTGTCTCACTTCTGCATGACACACAGTTGGCTGAGAGAGATAAAGGAGTTTTCAGTAAAAGGGCCCCGTGTTGGCGTTATCTTCTAGCAGCAAGGAAGCTTGTCCACTTTCGGCACATGGCATGTCACATATGTTCCTCAAAATAGGATCTGGGTGTATTTAGGTGGAGGAGCAGAAACACAAGGCTTTGATGAATTTAGTTGTTGGTGGCATGTCTGTGTTTTAAAAATGAAATAATTCCGAGGGCCAGGGATTTAGCTCTGGTTCTGCTGTCTGCCTCGAAAGCGCAAGGGCCTGAGTTTGATGCCTGGTACCCACCCTCCCAAAAAAGAGATAATTCCATACTATTCTACTAAAGTAAAAATGCCTCACATAAATAGATTGGCAGTTGCCTTATCTGGTGTCTCAAGGCTCTCATATAAAAATGCTGTGTTGTATATATCAAGAGGCCAAATAAAATCAATCTATTTTTAGAATCTAGGGATGACCCTACAGATGTATGAAGATTAGTTATTTGTTTCATGATCAGTAGAACTTGTCCTTTTCCACAAGGAGACTTGACAGTGGCTTATATCCCTTCATAGAAAAATAAATCCCCCTGGTACATTTTGGGGACCGTCTCTTAACTCCTCATTGCAATTGCCCTTTGTGGTAGGAAACAGGACATGGTGAATTTGCCTTTCCACAAGAAAAGGTTTTTTTCGACCTGGGTTCTCTACCCTAGTTCTCCCCAGGGGACAGTTCTCTCTGCATTCTTGGAGTGGCTCTTATGGAAGAGAAATGTTGTGTGGGGTCCATGTGCACATATTTCGATGCTACCACTAATGCATAGCTGTCAGTCTGTTATCTGCCTCCCACTGCCCACCTACTTCAACCATCACAATCTCTTTTTTTTTTCTTTTCAACTTCTTTCTTCCTTTTTAAGGATTGAACTCAGGGCCGTCCCACTGACCCCCAGCCCCTTTTCTTATTTGTATTTTGAGACTGGGTCTTACTAGGACACTAAGTTGCCCAGGCTTGACTCAAACTTGGAATCTCCTGCCTCAGCTTCCCAAAGTACTAAGATTACAGGCATGTGCTACCATGACCAGCTAACACAAGCTCTTGTCTGGGGTTCATGATGCTTTTCCTTCTTACCCAGGCCATCACGCCAGTGCAGAATACTGCTCTCCCTTGTTCATGTGAGACTACGCCCACCTGTGAGGGATTCTCAAAATAGTTAAACTTGTTTTTATTTTGACCCCATTGCTTTTATTTAGCTCACCCCTTCCACCATGACTCTTATTCCGGGGTACTTTGCCTTTTTTGACCAGGTTCTTGACCCACTAGATCACAGAAAGCTCCCTGAATCTTGGACTTAGTTCTTTTCTTGAGCCTGTAGCTTACTGAATCATCTTTCAATTACATAAAACTTCTGGCTTGCCCAGGATTAGCCTTTCCCTTACAGTATTTACATGTTTGTACATCATTGTATTATAGCTATTTTACCAGTCCTAATTCTCCCATTAATTTTTTTAAGTAAGATTATTGGTACATATAATGATCACATTCATCATAAGGAATTTGTACCTGTACACGAAGTATCTTGGTTCTTATTTTCTCCCATTAATTTTTAACAACTTCAGCAAGTGGAAGAGAGTTTGTCCTCAGTGCCGCAGTCCCATCAATGTGCTCACTGAATGGTATGCTTTTGAGGAACTAAGAAAACGGAGTCAAGCTCATTCACCCTACTAATCTGGCTCTGTAGCAACAAAACATTAGGTGGGACTCAAACTTCTGGTACTTATTTTTGCAGTATTGAGGATTGAACCCAATGCCTTGAAACTGAGCCACACCCCCAGCCCTTCATTTAAATTTAAATTTAATTTTGAGCCAAATTCTCATTAAGCCATTAAATTGCCCAGGCTGGGCTCTAACACGTTATTCTTCTGTCTCAGCTTCCCAGGGTGCTGGGATTACAGGTGTGTACCACCATGACGGGCTATTAACGTTCTATTTTTGATGGAGGTGAGATTCTAAGGAGACAGAGAGATTAGGAAACTATATCTTCAGCAGAACATTTTAGGTTGATGTGATATAAGGCCCAACCTATCCTTGTAGCTTTAACTCCTAGGATTCTACTATCTGCAAGATAATATGGCATACTGGCAAATTCCTGTATTTTTTTTTTTTTTTTTTTTTGGTGGTACTGGGGATCAAACTCAGGACCTTATGTTTGCGAGGCAGGTGCAGTGCCACTGAGCTAAATCTTCAGCCCAAATTCCTGGATTTTTGAATTAGCAAGTTGGCTTAGAAATAAGGATCCCATAACTTACTAGCTATGTATAATATCAAGCAAGTTGATTAGCTCTTTAACAGATAAGGTTTCTCATTTGTAGGAAATAGGAATGCCTACCTCTTAGGGTTTGGGGAAAAAATGACATGGGACAAAGCTACCAAAGTGTCACAAAAACATCTTGTAAATTTTCAAAATATATTGTTGCCTAATCCTCCCTGCCATATCTTAAGTTCTGCTTGCAGTAAGTGGTTGACATTCCAAGTGCCTTTCCTACAGAACGCCATGATGAAACCTATCTTCCAAGGCCCTGAAAAATCTATTGAGGGATTGGCTGAAGAAGGTACTTCCTGGTAAGGAGGTCCCAGGAGTCAAGTCCAGTCAGAAGAGCCCTTACCTGAAGCATCCAAAGATGTATCTGTTCAGATGGAAAAAAAAGTAGAGTGAAATCACAATAAATCTCAAACTATGCTGAGCAAGTTTAATTGTAAATCCCAAGGCAGGCCCAAAATGTAACAGAACAAGTGGTGGATAAGAGGCCCAGAGAGTCTGAAGAGCTGTACAAAGTAGAGCAGGCTTGGCTGAACACTTCAGAACACTGTGGGTAAACAAAGGGCCAGATACTATGCTTGATCTAGTTCTAGGTTCTGCTACACCATCTCTGTAAATTATCAACCTTGAATCAGTTCTGAATTCCTTTTCAACTCCTATACAAGAAAGGCAGAAGCACTGATGAAAAGAACTACACAACTGGTATTACCACAAAATTTTTTTTTTTTTGGTACCAGGGATCAAACTTGGGTCCTTGCGCTTGTGCAGCAGGCGGTGAAACCACTGAGCTAAATCCCTGGTCATCACCACAAATTTTAGCCTCTGCTATCTTCGGAGCTGCTCATTTCCTTATATCCTTGATCCACCCCCTCTCCCATGTACCACAGTGGTTATTCCAAACCTTTATGACTCAACCTTTTACAACATATGAAGCCTTAGGAAAGCACCTTTCAGCATCAAGGGTACCAAGCTGTGGTATCCTGAGGCAAATCCTTTGGATCACAGGAACAGGTCTGGCTGCCCAATCTCATCCCCAAGATGGCAGAATTACTCTCTCTTTATCTTGCAGTCCTGCTTAAATTCCAGGCACTCTCAGGAATCCAAGTCTTTAAGGTCTAATCCTCACCCCTACCATTCTTTTACTAGGCTCTCAGTGAGGTAGGAGACTAGGGCAGGCAATATGACTGGAGCAGTTGGGTACAACCGGCCAACTGAAGAGACTTAATAACCTCGGGCACAGAGCAGCAGCTCCTGAGCCTGACTCGAGAGCAAGCTGAGGCTAGCACCTGAAGCCAGTCTTCTAGCATGAGATCAAGTGAGAGCACCTGGATCAACTATCAAGCTATATAAAGATGGCAGAAATGGACTTCGTTCTACTGCCCTCTTGTTCTTGCAGTGGTCTGTTCTGCTTGTAGGATGCATCTTCTTTTTCTTTCAAAGCACCCTTTACTCTTTTTTGTGCTTCTTTTTCTTTTCTTATTTCTGCCCTCAAATAAACAGCAATCGTTTACATTCACCAACTGTCCTGACCAACTCACCAAACAGGACAGTAAGAACCTGGAAAACAGGTTCCCTACTCCAGATTCCAGCTCTGTGATCAGCAAATTCCCCCATGTCCTCAATATCTTTTCTGGAAGTCTTCTTCACTCTTTGCTTAAATCGAAGATTGGCTCTCCTATGAGCACATTGCTTTCAAGCCTGCCCTCTGAAGTACAGGCTATTTTTCTCCTAAGCCAGTGTAAGGAGGTGAAGTTAATGTCTTCTTTGCTCCCCTTGCTGCCTCCTGACCACTATTCCCATACCTGGTTGTGAAAACTCTCCTCTTCGAAATGCCTGCCATCTGGCTACAGCAGGGATGGTGAAAGTTTTAGAGATGAGTGCCCAAACTGCAACCCAAAACCCAGTTATTTTTCACAAAGTGCCAATGCTGCAATTAAATCTGAATACTGAGGTTTTAGTTTAGAAAAAACTCTAACTCTTGTCTTAAAAGAAAAACAACCCATATGCCATAGATTTGCCACTACTGGGTTATACCATCCTCTACTGTCCTCATTTATTAAGACTTCAGTCACTGACTCACAAGCTTCCCTACTTTACAGCTAGCTCTGTCGTCACTCTGGATGACTTCAACATTCTGGCTGCTCAGTTTCCTTGACCTCTCCATCTCTAAAGACCTTATTCTTCTTCTGCTTCACCATCCTGTCATCAGAAATGTTATTAAACTACAGTACATGTGAAATTTCAATTTTAACCCTCTTTTCTTCCAGCCCATTTGCTTAAGTGTCTACATGGCCAATGTATCACTATTCATAAGTCCTCTACAAGCTTCACTTCCCACTTGACTGTATCCCATGATCCATCAGTATAGTATTACTCCATTGGTTCCACTCTGGATAAATCATACTATTTATTCTGCCTGCACTGGAGCAACTAGAGGTTGTTGGAGAAACCACTCAACCAGGCTGCATGACTTCATTTTCAATTCTTGATCTCTTACATCAAAATGCCCTTCTGTACTGCTGAGCAATCCTATTATGTTTCCCCAGTGGGCTCTATTTCCTGTTCTCCCTTGCTCTTTTTTCCCCTCACACCCATACTACTATCTGCCAGCAAATTCTGTTGACTCTACCTTAAGACATATTCCAAATCTTACTGCTTTTCACTATCATCACCTCTACAACCCTTGTCCAATCTTTGTCTCTTTCCCAAGCTATTGCAGTAGCCTCCTGTGTGCTCTCCCTGCTTCCAACCTTCCTCTCTCTGCTCCTCAAATACACAATGCAGTCCTTACAATGAGCATGATATAAATCAGACTGTGCATCTTCTCTGCTCAAATCCTCAAAGGGCTTTCCAGCTCAGAGTAAAAAACCAAAGTTCTGGGCCAGGGATTTAGCTGAGTGGTTCCACCGCCTGCCTTGCAAGCGCAAGGTCCTGAGTTCGATCCCCGATACCAAAAAAGCTCCAACCCCCTCCCCCCAAAAAAACAAAAACCAAAACCAAAGTTCCTACAGTGGTCTGAATGGCTATGATTTGCTATCCTGTCTCCTCTCCTCACCCTTCACCTACTCTGCTCCTGCCACACTGACCTCTTTGCAGTTACTCCAGTGTGCCAGGTGAGCATTCATCTCATTTGTTCTCTCTACAGATACCCCCATGGCTTCCTCATCTCTAGGTTTTTTTTCTTGGTTACCTTAATTAAAATAGCAACCATCGGCTTGCCACCATCCCCTCTTTTGGCATTTTTTTCCACAGGACACTTACCACCACATCATTTCTAATACAACACATCATTTACTTATTTGGTTTTCTGTGTACCGCTAAACTCCAATACTTTTTCCTTTGGTTTTGTTCACTGTGCATCCTTAGTGTCTACAACACATACAGGTTCTTAATAAATGTTTATTGAATGAATAAGTGAATAAATCTAGAATAGATGATTGAACATGCTTTAGGCAATGCCCCCCTAATAAATGCTTTTCCTCTTAAACAGAGAATAAAGCAAAGTTCTTAGCCCTTGAGGAGCTAACAACTTCTGAGTGCTTAATTTGACAGGAACTTTATAAATATTATCTCTGTATCTCGCAACTATCTTGTGAGGAAACTAGAGTCCATAAATTCATTCATTTGTTCATTCCACAAATAATTTATTGAATACCATGTGTCAGACACTGGTCTAGGGACTGCAGGGTATAATGAACAAGACAGAAAATGTCAGCTGGGGAAGTCCCTTAGTGGTAGAGCACTTGCCTAGCCTGTGTGAGACCCTGGGTTCACTCTTCAGTTCTGGAAAAAAAAAATGGAAAATTTCCTGTCTACATGGAAATTACATCCTAAAGGAGAGAGAGAGAAAGAGGAGGGAGAGAGGGGGAGAGAGAGAGAGAGAGAGAGAGAGAGAGAGAGAGAGAGAGAGAGAGAGAGAGAGAGAGAGAGAGAGAGCATGCAAGCCAGTGTACATAAACATATCAGATAGTGATAGGGCTAAGAAGAAAATGCAACTGGCTAATGGGGAGTGGGCAGTCTAGACATGGTGGTGAAGAAAATGTCTCTGTGAGATGGACAATTAAGATGAGATCCCAGTGATGAAAAGCAGACAGCCAGGTAAAGACCTAGGAGCAGTGGGCTCCAGTAGCACCAGCACAAAGACCATGAGATGCAAGCGAGCTTTATGCCTAAGAAACCTCAAGAAGAGTGTGTGTCAGAGGTGGAGAGGAAGAGGAGATGAGCTTGGAGGGGAGGCAGGAGTTGGATTCAAAGTAACTTATAGGCTAAAGAAAGAAGTCTGGATTTTATTCCAAGTGTCACGAGAAGCTACTGGAGTGCTTTAAAGTAGGAGAGTGATACGATCTGATGTATATTTTTAAAGGCAACAGATGGAGAATGGGGCAAAAATGAAAGCAAGATACCAATCAGGAAGCTCTTGCAGCAATGAGAAGCAGTAGTGAGCTAAACTGGGCTTTTGGAAGAAAGGGGCTTGACAATGAGATAAATCTTTTACAGTCACCTCCTTAGTAGGAGCAGCTGCACCAAAACTTTCACAAAGGAAAAGTGTGCAGATATAGGTATATATATGTATTTTTTTCAACAAGTAATATATAAATATACATATATGGGAGGAATGAAAAGAAAACAAGCTAATTTGTAATATAAGTGAGTATTTTATGAATTAACTCTATTTCTTATAATAGACATGTTTTATAACTATGTTTTTAAAAGGAAACAGCATGTTTTACTGGCTTTGTAGTCAACATGAGCCTTGGGGTTAGAGGTTACATTTCCTGAGAGGCTAGGATTCTTTAGTAAAAGAGTTTCATATATCAGGAGAATACTTAATTTTTATTTTTAAACTATTTAAAATTATCATGAAAAATTTTAACCATAAATATTTAAAAAGAATATCATTTTTACTATCTGTTTCTTTGGGGAGAAATCCATAAGACATAACAGAGTGGCACAGGCCTGAAATGTCAGCTACTCAGGAGGCTGAGGCGGAGGACTGCTAGAGCCCAGGATAACAAGACTAGTCAAATCCAGTCTGAATTGGGCCTTTTTGTTAAATTTGCTAATATTCTATATCCTTACAGAAGAGCACCTATATGAAAAAGTTAATTTTAGGTTTGCAAGATTGGGTTCTTTATAAGGCTCCTAATTTATGCATATTTAAAAACCTACACTCACTTTAAATAAGGTAGTACTGCAACATCCTTATTTATTGAAATTCAATTGACAAATGAAAGTAGTTTACATGTATAGTGTAACTTTTGACATATATATTGTGAATAATTATCAAAGTACAGCTTATTAGCATATCAATTATCTGACTTAGTTATCTTTGTATTTGTGTGGGCTAAGAATAAAGATCTACTCTCTCAGCAATTTTTTTTTTTTTTTTGTGGTACCCGGGATGGAACTTGGGACCTTGTCCTTGTGAGGCAGGTGCAGTGCCACTGAGCTAAATCCTTGGTCCTGTTTTTGGTTTTTTGGGACAGAGTCTCATTATATAGTTCAGGCTGGCTGTAAACTCACTATAAAGCCCAGACTGGCCTCAAACCTGTGGTGATCTAACTGCCTCAGCCTTAGCCTCCCAAGTGCTGGGATTACAGGTGTGCACCACCATGCCCAGCTTTCTTAGCAACTTTCAAGTATCTACATTTATTATTTTATATTTCACTGCTCACATTTTCTGATTCCACCGATGGATTCAGATAATAGTGATAATAGTGGATTCAAGACAGTGTTTTGGAAATAACACTGAAGGAATTTTCTGATGGATGGAAGGAGGGAGATAAGGAAAAAATATTACCGCTTCCATGTTGAGGATGACAAAAGTGGGGCTTATTAACATGTTCACTCTCACACCCTAGTAACCAGCAGAGTTGGGATCTTATGGATATCAGACTTCAGGATTTTTTTTTTTTTTTTTGGTACTGGGAATTGAACCAGCAGCCTTTGCATTGAGCTACATCCCAGTCTTTAATTTCTGTTTTGAGACTAAGTATGGCTAAGTCACAACAGTTTTCTGTACTGGACATTCTAGGAGCAGTGAGGTTGGTCAGGTAACGTCTCTTTCACATCAGACAATCTGCTATCTAAGGTTTGACAGAGCACCTTCCTCTAGCCCACCCCTAATATAGAACCACTTATTGACTGCTTACAGCTTATATCCAAGTGAGTTTCCAGAAGTAATAATAAAAAATTAAGTTAAATTCATAGCCAGTGATGAAGATTATTTTTTGAAGTTTCTTAAACTCAATTCCTTTTTTTTTTTTGTTACTGGGAATCGAACTCAGGACCCTTGCACTTGCCAGGCAGGCGTGGCACCACTGAGCTAAATCCCAGGCTCATAACCTCAATTTCATACTTAACTGAATTTTGATGGTTTTAGGATTGTAAACAAGCACTTGGTAATTTACTCAGCAAAAAATTATCAGTACTGGCCAGGCGTGGTGGTACACACCTGTAATCCCAGCACTCAGTGGCTGAGATAGGAGGATCACTGCAAGTTCAAGTCCAGCCTAACTACTTAGTGAGACCCTGTTCTCAATTCTCCCCATAAAAGTTATTAGTACCAAGCACACATCAGGAATTATGCTATGCAAAGGATACTTTATGAGGTCCATTTTGCTGTCTGAGTCTGTAGGACGTATAAAATGACTTAGCACATATAAGATTCAATTGTTAAATTTAAGGTCGCCCTCTGCTTTGTGGGTCTCTACTGCCTTCCCAGAGCATTATTTTGGTTTGGTATGTTGCTTAGCATTGTTGATAGAGAAAGACATATGGAATGCAGGTGCTAAAAGCTTGTGTAACAGTTTGTCAAAGAAAAGGTCAGAAGCTATGCAATGCAGGAGACCCGATACTGAGGAGTGATAATGGCCTAAGGAAAGGGAGAGAAAAGCCTTATCCCTTAGTTTCACTGAACAAAGGGATAGTATATGACAAAGGTGTGCAGAAAAGGGAGTCACTAGAAATAATTATGGGGAAAGGAGGGTCTGAGGAGCAGTATTTGCTCTTCCTCAGACTAGTCTCTGGGTTGATCCTTAATAATTAGAAAAATTAGGGACACAGTGGCACTTAGTGCATTAGCAATACTGTGCAACCACCCCCTCTGTCTAGTTTCACCTTCTCTTATTTTCAATTGCTTCTATTTGAACCTTCCACTTTAATCTCATAAGCACACCCTTCATCCAGGCTCCTATTCATCAACCCATCATTTCTGCTGGGATCTCATCCCCAGCGTGTCCTGTTATAGCCCCCACCACTCATTTGCTTCTTCATGAAAACAGTTAAAGGGCCAGAACTTTTCGTGGATTTTTCCTGTGAGAAGGGACAGAAAGTAGTCAAAATGGGTCAATTGGATCAAATCATCCTTTCCAGCTTGTCAGTCACCACTTGTACTGTAAATAATCTTATGTAGGAACCACAGTACTTCTGCCCCCTCTATGCTATTGGAATTGCTTTCACCAAGATTAGCAGTGATCACTTAATTGCCAGATCTACTGGTCACCTCAGTCCTTATCCTCCTTTATCTCTAGCACTTTATCCTTTTTTGTCTCTCAGCTCCTTTGTGCCCCACAGATTAGCTCCTTCTTTTAAAAATCTCTCCTAGTATCAGTTAAGAATAGAAAACATATCTTAAGCCGGGCGTGGTGGCCGCTGCAAACCTGTGTTCCCAGCACTTGGGAGGCTGAGGCAGGAGGATCACCATAAGTGTGAGGTCAGCCTAGACTACATAGTTCAAGGCCAGCCTGAGCTACATAGGGAGACCCTGTCTCAAAAAACAAACAAACAAACAAAAACAAAAAATGTATCTTAAAGCATAACATTTATTTACCTAAGAGGGAGTCCAGAAGTGGGCTGTTCCAGGTTCTTTGAAAGTTTAACTACATCATTAAGGACTCACTCTTTGCTTCCTTCTCAGCTGTTGTCCTCAGAATGCTGTTTGCCTTCATTGCTGTTTGTTGTACTTGTGGTCACAAGAAGGCCATGGTAGCTCCAGGCTTCATGTTTTCATGACTGTGTCTCAGGAAAAAGGCAGAAGTAAGAGCAAAAGACTTTTTCTCTCAAAGTCCTTTTTTAGACAAAAAGAATTTTCCCCAGGAGCCTCCTAGCCAACTTCTTTCATATTTCATTGGCCAGAACTGAGTCCCATACCCATCCCTAGACACATCAATGGAAATGCGAAATGGAATTACCAGGATTGGTCCAGACCAACTGTGATTTATTCCAAGGGAGGAACCTGCCTTCCTTGAAATCAAAGGATCTTCCTTATACTTGAACAATACTGGGATTCTATTAACAGAAAATAAGTATTATAGGGCATAGCTTTGGGGTAAGACAGAGACTAGCTTTTTTTAAATTTCAGTACTCATATTTTAGACATTTATGTGTGTATTACAGATTTGTGTATTTGCTGCCTTTATAGCCCTGACCTATAAAAGCTCCCTATACGTAATCCACATTTTCTCTATCCCTTTTCTTTTTTTCTGGCTAGATTCAAAAGATCCAAGGAGTAATAAAGTCACAGAGTTTGGGCCCATGAATGACTTCAGGGAGAAAAACAGCACTCTCACCTCTAGCCACCCACAAGATGATGTGAACAAGCAATAAAACCAAATTATTGTTAAGCCTCTGAGATACAGCAGCCATTAACTGTTTACTGATGGCCAATGAACAATGTCTGCCACATTCTTCTCTGTAAGCTTTCTCTGCTAAGAATACTGTAAAGGAGTACTGGGGGAAAACATCTTGGGAACAGCTCAATCTTGAAACTCTGGGGGAAGGGGTAAATAGGGAAACTGTCCACTGAGGGTTCGCATTCATTTCTAAAGCCATAACCATCCACTAAAATGCCATTCTGGAACTAGTGCCAGATCTCCTTTTTCCAATTTTCCATAAAAGGAACCAAGACTTCTTAGAGAAATGACTGAGACTGAAGCTTGGACAAGGGAAGTCCAAGATAACCCTGGAATATTTTAGGGAGACATGATAACAAAAATGCAGAAGCCAACTTAAGGAGTATCCACTGACTAAATCTGGAAAATTCTAGCACTAAAATAAGAACAGAAATGAATTATAAACCATTGAAAAAATAGTAATCCATGCATCTACATCATTAATCAACAGACAACTAAGTGACTTCCTAACTAAATAAGAGATATGGGGGCCTGTGTTGATAAGAATGTAATCCTAACACTGTGGGAGGCTGAAGGAGGAGCCCAGCTTGGGCAATTTAGAGACCTAGTGAGAATTCATCCAAAAAAGAAAAAAAATGGACAGGGGATGTAGTTTAATAGTTTAGTGGGAAGGTCATGGATTCAATCCCCAGTACTGGGGAGAAAAATGGTAAATCTAGGGGAAGATTATATAATGAGGAACAGGATATTTGCATGGTCTAAGGTGTTTTTCCACATATTGCTTATTAATTACAAAGAAAAATTAGTAAATATACTGTGGAGAAATCAGAGACCTTGGCCAAGTGATCAAAACTAACATTATCAATGAGAGGCAAAGAGTCATCGTGAGCTTTTAGGTACAATATCCTGAGAAGGACACAAGTATCATTTATGTACTATCTTGATCAGGAAAAGGTAACTTGAATCTAATCGTGAATAAACATCAGACAAACATAAACAACAAACCTAAAATGAGGACCATTATTTTATGGAATGGGGTGAAGAATCCTGTTAAAAAATATCATAGCCAAAGAAGGCAAAGGGGCACACACCTGTAATTTCAGGACTCTGGGAGGCTGAGGCAGGATGATCACAAGCTCGAGCCTGGTTGGGCAATTCAGTGAAACACTGTTTCAAAATAAAAAATTTTAACAGAGCTGTAAGTGTAGCTCAGTGCAAAGGCCCTGGGATCAATCCCTAGTTTAAAATATATATATAAAAGACAAAGAAATATTTATTCCTCAAAGACTACAGAGAAAGGACAATTAAATACAAAATATGAGCCTAAATTGGATTTTGTTCTGGAAGACAAAAAAGACTAAGAAGGATGTTACCAGGTCAACTGACAAAAATTGCAATACTGATAGTAGATGAAAATAGTATATCACTGTTAAGTTTCCTAGAGTTGATAATTGTTATGTATTACATTACATAAGAGAGTATACTTCCGAGGCTAGTCAAGTATTAAGTGGTAAATGGGCATGATGCATGCAACTTACTACCAAATGGAGAAATATGTATGATGGAAAAAGATCTAGGTAGCCCATGTGAGAAATGATAAAGAAAAATGATAAATGATAAAAAGGGACAAAATGTTGCTGAATCTAAGTAAAAGGGTATATCGGTAATCTCTATTATTCTTAAAACTTTTCTATATGTTTGAAATTATTTCCAAATTAGAAGTTTTCTAAAAAGCAAAGAAAAATCTGGAAAAAAACCCAAACAGGGCTGGGGATTTAGTTCAGTGGCTCTGCACCTGGCTCTAAAGGGCAAGGTCCTGAGTTTAATGCCCAGTACAGAAAACAAAAACAAAAAAACCCAAACATACAAACAAAAAAGTTTTTTGGTATCTAGGTTTCAGAAATCACTGGGGCTTCCTTTCTGTTGCTTCAAGGGATTTCTCCAGGTTCTGCTTCCTATTCTTTAGTGCAGACCTTCACTTTCATCTGGTTTTGCCAGTTTTGCTATCTGTTGGCTCCTGACTGAATTCTTTTTCTTCCTAGCTCCTTGGATTCACTGCTTGTTTGGATAGTTTGCCTAGCTTTTTTTATTTAGCTTTTCATAAGACACTCCCTCTGGTCAGGTTCTCCCATTTGGCTTTAAGCACGGAAGCTCCTAAGAAAGTGATTTCTTGCTCCAACACTGAATCCAGGCTCTAGGCCCTGGAGGGATATCATACCCTGCATGAGACTTGAATGCTTTCACTACTAACGGCCCCATCTCCTTTTCCAGCTGCCCTGACTTTATGAGGAATTAGCTCACTTATCTGTCCCTTTTCTCCATGGCCCCTGCTTGATCAAACCCTCATCCTGCTCTTCTAATTAGATTCCCTTTCTCCAGCCTTTATCCACTCCAGCCATCTTCCTCACCACAACCAGTTCTCTGGCATTACCAGATCTCTTCAAGCCCTTCATTGTTTTTCAAAATTTGACTCCAACTACTTTACTAATTCCACATCCTCCCCTTTCTTTGCTGAACTGTAAGCTCCTTCAGGGCACAGATACATTTTTTCTTCTTTGCATCTTTAATTTCTAACACAATGGCACACAGAAGATACTCTATAGATATTTGTTGAACTGACAAATGATCTCCAGCTACATTAAACTGTAAAACTTCTGTGACCATACCAAACTGAAATATTACCTTCTCCGATGATCTTTCCTGACTCCCTCATTCAAGTCATGTCTGCATGCATTTTTCCTTACTAAACTCACCAAGGGAAAAGACCACACCTTATTCATCTTTCATCTGACCCAGTGTCTAAGAGAGTGTTTCACACCGAGCAGGCACACAGGCAATATCCTGGATGAATGAATGAATGACATTACAATGGAGAATATACCAGACTTTAAACTCCCTGCATAATGAGACTGATTGAGGAAACAACCTAAGAACAATAAAAATAGAGATCAACATGTATAAATAAATAAGATATAAATAAGCGAATTATCTAGGTAAATTTTGAGATATGCTTGAAAAGAGGAAAGGGACATAATTTGGGTGAGTCAGAGATCATAAGCATGTCATAGAGTTGGGCTGAACCAAGGCATGCTAAGCAATTAAGTGTTTGAAGCTTGCTCTTTGAGCAGGACCTGTTCAATTCCAGACCTCCGGATTCTGCCTTTTTCCTGGCTCATCAAGCAGGCATCCTCACTCATTCTTCATGTCTTGATGTTTTTAGGGTCAGCCCAATGTAGGGACTTTATGTTCTGTAAACAGCAAGAAGGAAGTTTCTATGAAAATAAGCAAACAAAACAGCCCCGTGGGATTGAACACTTTTGCTAACCCTGGTCCTCTAGGGAGCTAAACTTCCCTGTTCCCAATAACATGGAACTGCTCCCAGTGTTGTTAAGCCAGAGAGAAACCCAAATGACTTCTCTTAAAATTTACTGCAGCGTATTTTACAAAAATTCTGTCTGTATTTCTGAGATGGGGATCCAAGGAAATCAAGGATGTGTAACATATAACGAGTGAGGTCTGAGAAGCAGAGCTGGTTGGCAGAATCCTGTCTTAGCCACATCTGTCCCCCTCCTCTGAGTAGCTGTAAACATTTGTGGTGCCAGACAGTCACTTTCCAGGGTTCACTCATTGATGCCTATGGCACTTGTGGGATGGAACAGATTAATAGATTTTAGTCTCCCTAAAATGTTCTCCACCTTAGGAATCAGAAGAACGTTTTACACATCAGGAGGTATATCTGAAGTCCTATGGAATCTCCTGACGTTGGAAGATGGCAGCAATTCTATTAGGATAACCCAGCGTTCATTTTCTCAGAACGGAGTCGAGTGCGTTGTTTCCTGAATATCCAGCCTTATGACCCTCTGGTGGAGGCCAGAAAATTATGTTGACATTCGCTCACTGCATGTTTTGAGGGGACAGGTTCAAAACACAGCTATTCTTGCTCACCTAATGTGAATACAGATTCCCAAGGCGGCAATGGGAGAGCTCCCTAAGGGACATCAGATGTGCAGATCCTGTAGGCTGATGCCACTCTGCTAGACCATCTTCGCCTAGAAAAGGAATAGTAAAGCCTAAACTCAGGTAGTTCCTCACCCCGCTGGGGGGTTCCCGGGTACGCACAGCCTCCCCGAGCGTTGCCCAATCTCTGGGGGCGTCACACCAGACTGTGGTGATGTCACACAGGATGGGATTACATTTTACAGTTGGACCCTCTACAGCCACCAGGCACCAGTCAATCACCGCGGGGACTGCCGTGCTGCGGAGTGCCGGGGGACTCGGCCTCCGCACTCGGTCCACACTGGCTCCCCACTGAGGCGCCCACACTCCCACGGCCTTCGGTACGATGCAGTGGCCCTAACGCGCCCGCCTCTCTGCACTTCCGCCTAGGTGTCATGGCGCGAGGCGGGCGAATGGTTCCGGGAAGGCGGGGCTGGCCGGATGGAGGCGGTCGCTCGGGGCTCCGCTCGTCGGGTCTGGCGGCAACGGCGGCTGCGGAGTGAGGGGCCCGGCTGTGGCCCCGGACGGCAGCGGGAGGCCGAGGAGCGAGCGTGCGGGGCTGAGACGGCGGCCGGCGGCGGCGGCGGCGGCGGGGAGGGCCCAGGTGGCGGAGCGGGCGGGAGGCTGGCGAGGCTCCCCCCGCAGGAAGGGCGCGGGGACGGCGCCGGAGGGCGGGGGCCGGGGCCCGGGCCGGCTCGCGCGGGGGGTATGATGACCCGGCGGCGGGGCCCCGGATCTCGTCTCCTCCGCCGCCTCCTCGCGGCAGCCCCAGCTCGCGGCTGAGAACCAGACACACCGGCGGTGAGTTGGGACGGGGGACCGGAGGGCCGGAGGGTCGGGGGGCCGCAGCGGGGAGCTCTGTGAGGCGGGGCCGGGCCGGTGGGCTGCGAGGGGGCGCTCTGCCTGCGGGGGGCGCCTCCTTCCACCCGCCCGTGCCCCGCACCCGGGCCAAGTGTGCGGCCGCGGAGGGGCATTGCGTTCCGGGGAAAGCGGACTGCTTGTTTGAGGGGCAACTCCCCCTGCCACTTCTCTCCCGGGCGTGTTGTTGTCCTCAAGTGACAGGGGCCGCCTTGCGTCTCCTCACCCGGCCGGTTTTCCCCAGGGCTCCTGTGGCAGTTCCCGAGGTGAGGCTTGTGTTTGTCAGCTCACACCTGTGCCGACCGGCGTGATACCAGCGGGATTACTTGTGTTGTTTGGCACTAGGAAGCGGAGCCTGGAGAAGAGGACGGTGGTGGGATGGGTGTGGAAGCGCTGCTGTCCTCTCCGCTGACGTTGTGTAGTCGTTAGCTTTGTAATTTGTAATGATGGTGGAGAACCGTGGGACCAGTCCACCTAAAGTGTATCTCTGCAAGCCAGATCTAGAGGTCTGGCTCAAACACAAACTTTTGCTGCCCGTCGCCCCTTGGAAAGCTTTGTTAAAAGCAACAACAACAAAGAAAATCAAAACTTGTGTGAGACCCACACCGTGCACGAGTCGGCAGAGAAGAATCCTTTTTTGTGCCTAGCAACCGAGACGTTAGGCTTGGTCTCCAGGAGCGCTGGTCTAACCTCCAGTTTGTTGTGGTGACGAACCTTGAGCAATAGCCAGTGTTTATGCTGGGCGCACTTTCTTTCCTGTTTGGGGCGAGGGGCTGGGAAGGAAAGGAGGAAAAAACAACCCAAGCTCCAGTAAGTCTTTTCTCCGCTTGACCACAGTTCGGTTCTAGATAGACTTATTTTAAGGTAGCCCTAGATGCAGTCTTTCTTTTCTTGCGGTGCTGGGGATTGAACCCGGGAACGCTGAGCTACATCCTCGGCCCTTTTTCAGACGATGTCTTGATAATTTGCCCAGGGTGGGGTCGAACTTGTGATCCTCCCGTCTCACCCTCCCAAGTATCTGGGATTACAGGTGTGGTGTGTGCTAACACGCCCTGCTTGCCCTACAGTGCTCTTTCTTGTCCATTAGTAACAGTGAGAATTCTCAAAATTGCATCAAAATATTAATTTCTGCTATAGATTTCTCTCCCCTAGTCTGGCCTTTATTTTGTTTCTTAGTAACTGTGATGAAAACAGCAGTGTGGCTTCCTGCTCCAGATGAAGTGGGGTTAAATTAAGTGGCTGATGGCCTCAGCAAAACCTACAATTTTGCTCTTGTTTGTGTAAAGCTATTTTTGATTCCTGGCTTGCAAGATTTTTTTTTGTAAGATTATAGAGAATGCAAACCATTACTAGCTTTTGTTGTATTGAAGCTGAAAGCTTTCCGGAACAGATTTTTAAGTCTACTAACAAGTCATTTTACCTGGTCATTGTTATTCAGGTAGTGATTTTGGATCTTTGTATATCTCAGGGTTCTGTGTTATAATACTGGTATAATGAAGGATGTCACTGACTTTAAGATACTGTTCTTGACTTGAAGGCTATTTTGGTAAAGTACTTGTGGTTGAAACTGGAGGCAGCCAAGCCAGGAAAACATCTTAAGAGTAAAATGGTGAATGAGAGCTTGTAAATATACAGGCTCTGGTTGACAAGTAGGACTTCTGCTGGTGATACCTTCGTGAATAGTTTATCCATCTCTGGACATAGTTTTATGGATTTTAGAGCAAGTTGATAGGTAACAAGGTTTGAAACCAAACCAGAACTGCCTCCTAAAAGAAAAACAAAGATATGTCATAGTTCACTGTTCTCTGGAAAATAGAATTCTTTCATTCTGTGTTTTTGTTTTTATAAGCATAGCTCCATCAGTGGTTTGTTGGTAGAGATCAGTGAGCCAAACCTGCCTGGTGAACTTCTTACCCTTGGAACTTGTGCAGCCTGTTAGTTATGTATTGTAATTGGGCCTTTTGTAATTTGAAGTAATTTTGTAAACATGAGCTGCTTGATCTGCCATCTGCCCTTTTATTTTCATGACTGTGTAAAAGCAATGTATTTTTTTCTTTTTGAAAATATTAATTCCTCCCTAGTTTCTTCCTTTACATTTCATGCTAAACACAAGTTATCAAGTGCATTTTCCTTCAACTACTGCTTTAACAATCAAGATTTGCTTTTTTTTTTTTTTTTTTAAGGAAACAGAGTCTTGGCTGTTTTGATCACAGACTGACCTCAAACTTCTGGGCTGAAGCAGTTCTCCTGCTTCAGCCTCCTGAATAGTAGGGACTACAGGCACACTGCCCAGAGTGGTTCCTTTTTTGTTTTGTTCATAGTCTTCCTTTTAGGTGTTGAAATCCAGGTCCTAGATGTCTAATGCATTTCTGTAGTGCATAATTTGCTACTTAAAAATATTTATATCCTTTACTTTTTTTCTTCTTTTTGTATCATACCACCTCAGCAATATTCTAAGGTAAATGAAGGTAGGGAAACTTAGCTATGTCTCTTTTTTCTTTTCTTTTTTTTTTTTGGTACTGGGGATCGAACTTGGGTCCTTGCGCTTGTGAGGCAGGCAGTGGAACCACTGACCTAAATCCCTGGCCCCCTATATTTCTTTTTTAATTCTTTAAGGGCACCTGGTACAATGTCCCCAGCATGCTTGCTAAAAAAGAATTAGAAGACCTGAATTCTTTGCCAGATTGCCAGATTGCTACTCATTAGCTGTGTAAAACTTATTTAGCTTTTCTGAGTGTCCTTTTTTCCATCTTGGAATTGGAGGATTTTAGAAAGAATCTTTTAAGGTCTCTTTTAGCCATAAAAATCCTGTAACTTTTTTGCTAGCACTTCTCCAATCAAATACACTTTATTCTACAAAGTTTTTCATTTTTCCCACATCCTTTGGCATACTGACAAAAGTCATCCCATTCTTGAAAAACCTCATCTACCTCCCATCTGTTAACTCTGTTATCTTACTTAGATCCTATTTTTCCTTCCACCTTTGCTGGCTGAACTGAACAGTCTTCTAGTATTTATTTTTCATATTAGTCTCTGCTTTGTTAATTTGACCTTTTTCTTTTGCTGAAAACTCCTCAAGGAGTAGTTTTCTTTATTCTAAATTTTGTAGACCTTTTAGACTACTAAAATATTACCTTTTAACACACAGAAACTTTTTCTTTTATTGCTGTAAATTCATCATTCAAAATGAATTGAGGAGAACTGTTGAAATTTAGGAAAACATAGCCTAAAAGGAAAGGATTCTTCAGCCAGTTTACCAAAATATTAGAAAATGGATTTAAATGGCTGAAGTTAAACAGAATTGCAGAGTTACTCCATTGGCAGGTAACACCACCTTTTCCACACCCTATTTTTGCAATACCAGTTGGGGAACTGGCATGTCATATAAAGGAAGTACTACAGGAAAGGGGGTGGGGAAATTTGATTTAAAATGTGTCCTTAGGGTTTCAAGATTACTTTATTCTTCTGTATTACTGTATTTAGAACACTAATATATAAATATATATTAAACATGTGTAAATACATAGATTTATGTATTTATACATATTCATATATATTAAATGTATATTTTCTTGTAGAGAAAACCCTAATTTCTGTCTCATATTAGTATTTCTTTAATATAATCAGAATTACTTCTGAGATTTTATATTTATATATGAAAAATTAATGTGATCTCTTTATAGTCATTAATTCTAGTAAATATTTGGCACATACTGTATGCCAACTATTGTGATAGATGCTGGTGATAATTTTTTTTTAAAAGTGCTGGGCATGGTAGAGCATGACCCAGCAATTGGGAAGCTGAGGCAGGAGGATCACTGTGATTTCAAGCCTAGCCTAGGTCACATAGTGAGTTCAAGACCAGCCTAAACTACGTAGCAGGACCCTGTCCCAACTCCCCCCCCCCCAAAAAAAAATGAAGAAGGGAAAACAGGTGTGACTCTATGACACTCCACCTACTACTACTTTGCTCTTTGAGGCTTGTCCTTACAGAACTTGCAGTTTAGAAAACAATGGGCTGTGGATGTAGCTTAGTGACAAAGCATTTGCCTAGAAAAGAAATCAGGTTGGAAATAAATAAATTACAAATGGTTGTCCTTAAAATAAAAACCAGACTTGCCCTCGAGTTAGTATGTGATTTGGTTCCTCCTCGCCTCTTTGGGTCCTACTACTTTCTCCATCATTCCATTCCATCTGTTCTCATCTCTTCTTCAGACAGACCAAGAATGTTCCTATCTTCATATTACCTGTTCTTTTTTACTGGAATGGCTTCTTATTAGTTAGGTCTCAGCTTAGATGCTGCTACTGCCCAAGGCCTTCCCTGACCACCATCTCAATCACATCATTGTGTTTTGTTTTCCTCATAGCACTTGATTATTACTTACTGTTTTCTTGCGTGTGTGCGTGCATGTGTATGTGTGTCTCCGATAGAATGTAAACTTCAGGAATCAAGAGGATTTTGTTCATCTTGAATATACCACTGTTATATCTTGTTTCCAGTACAGTCCCTGGCCGACTGGTAGTTCGTCCTCAATATATGTTTGTTAAAGGAATAAGTGAAATAGGTAATATAAGTGTGGCAAGTGTAAAGTAGTAGTAGAGAGTGCTATGAGACCCTTCACCAGGAAGTAACATAATATGAAATACCAGGGAAGGCTTTTCTGAGTATATTGTCAGCTCAAGGCTAACTAAATAATCTAGCTGAAGGAAAATAGTTTCTCATATAACAACCTAAAGTAAATGTTCCTGGTTGAAGCGATTGTTCCATGTTAGCAGTTCAGGTTTAAATGAACATTTGGAGACCCATGTTCCTGCCATCTTGTTGCTCTGCTCTTCCTTGGGTGTTATCTCATGGTGGAAGCTGGGTCCTTGTGGGTTCCTGCTGGTAGATAGGGAAATATGAAAGGCTCACCCATTTTATCACTCTCCATTGGTGTAGAGAACTAGTAAACATAGTCCTGTCATGTGCCTGGGATGAAGGCAAGAAAAGATTCTGACACAAATCAACAGTCCCTGACACATTGATGTAATGTGTTTTAAGCAGAGACTGTAAGGATAAGGAGTTAGGAAAAGGCTAAGGAGGAGAAAATAACATTATTATTATAGGAGAAAGGAACATTATTATGAAGGAACTAGTAAGGCTTACTGTAGGAACCAGAGAAAGTATTACTGGAAGAGTGTGCCTGGAGAAAGAGTGGATGGAACCAGACTACATAAGTGATCTTGTCTTGTAAGGCCTGGTAATACAACTAGAGCTTTTGGACTTTGTCCTAAGGCTTTAACTGGGGAGCAGGTATGCATTTTCTTCCAGATGTGCATTTTTGAAAGCTTCCATTATAAGGTGAAGAATGAATCAGAGAAAGGAAGTTAGAAAGGAGACTGGAGTTCAGTTAAAGGGAGACCAATTGGTTTGTGTAAATAAAATAGAACTGTACAGTATTAGTGGAGAAAACTGAGTCTAAAGAGATGTCTAGGTGTTCTGGTGAAATAATTTTCTTCCCAAATTGTTTTATTTTTACAAAGCATGCACTCATTCTTACCTGCCTTCCGACAAGACTATATATCTGTGAGTGTTGGGAAATATGTACATCTGTGTACATGTCAGCCGATGACAAGTACCAGAGGAAGATCAATATGTGGTAGTTAGTGATTTTAGGTTATTTAGGACACCAGTTGTTAAATTATGTCAAAGACACAAAGGTGACACTGAATACTAGCAGCAGGAATTTATTATATTATTATATTATTCTTTGTAATAAGATTATCAACCAGCTTATAGTACTTACACTGTGGGACCCAGCAAGTGATGTTAAAAGATGTGACCTTGCCCGTCGGAGTGGGGAAGCTATTAATTTGACTGATTTTGAAGGCCTTGGATTCTAGTGTGACTCAGTTCTCTTTTTAGCCGTAAGTATGACTACCAATAGCCTTTTACCTACCTACCAGTTTTAGTTTGGGAATAATGCAGTGGACAAACTTGTCATTATGTCAAGATGGATAAGTCCTTGCAAAGTAGGCTTTGAAGTGAAAAAGACTTAATTCATTGCTAGAGTAAAGAGGTACAACATTTTCAGGAAGTCAGAAGTAACTTTAAGCTCATTGGGATTAATTCTCATATGAGTTGAAAATATTTGTAATTTGCTTAACAGTCTTACATAGTAAAAATTAAACATCTTAATTCTGTTCCTTTGCGGCGGGGGGGGGTGGTCTTTGGCAAGACAGAATTGCATCCTTATTTGCAAAGACGAATTTTTGGAATATAGTATCTTTATTGTGTGTTGAAATTACTGTTTTTAACTTAATTTTGAAGTATAATATAAATAAAGGGTGTTGAGTTTTTTTAAAGGCCATTTTGATTTTGTTTTCTTCCTCTCTATGTTAGCTAAGGTCAGGAGGTGTCAGCCACACAGTAATGGTCCTGGCGGTGAGATGTGTACTGACTTTCATGCAGCACACCTTTGCTGTGGGCAGGGCCAGTGAGACTCTGGGTTCTTTTTCTCTTTGAATGGATTGTTTGTCTCTCTGAATAAGAGTTATATTCTTTTTACATAGAAAATTATCTTAGCTTAGAATTTATGCTTTCTTCAGTCTCTAAGATTTGAAATCAGTGTTATTTTGTTTGTTGGTAAAAAGTTGGCAATAACTTTACTCTCATAAATGCAGTATTTTCAAATATCTAGCTGTGAACATGTTTTTATTTTTCATATACAAAAGTGTTATTAGTAAGTTTGCAATACATAATGAATACTTTAGTCATGGGATTATTTATTTTTGTTTGAAATTTTTTATTCCATTATTATTATTATTATTATTAGGATGGGGATTGAACTCAGGACCTTGCACCTGTGAGGCAGGTGGCAGCACCACTGAGCTAAATCCCCAGCCCTCTATTATTATTTTTTGAGACCGAATTTCACTATGTAGTGGCCTTGAACTCACTATGTAGCCCAGGTTGGCCTTGAGCTTGTGGTGATCTTCCTGCCTCAGACTTGTGAGTGCTGGGATTAGAGGTGTGTGCCACTACTCCTAGCCCTAAAGTTTTTATTATAATTGTTAACTCATTAACTGTGCAGATTATTAGGGTTTTTTAACAGGCATATATCTTGCTTTATTCAAATTCTTTCTGGGCTGGGGATTTAGCCTGCCTTGCAAGCACAAAGTCCTGAGTTCAATCCCAGGTACCAAAAAACAAAATTCTTTCTCCCTTGCCACTCCCACCATTAGTCATTTTCCTATTTTCAGGTCGTTTTAAAACATTTTTTTTTAATTTTAGATTTTTATTTTTTAGTTCCCCCATATGAGAAGAAAACATGGCAATATAGTACTTGTCTTTCTGTGTTTGTCTTACTTTACTTAATTTTATAATCTGCATTTCCATCCATTTTTCTGCAAATGACATCATTTCTTTCTTCTTACAACTGAATAATACTACATTGTGTAGAGTATTATGCACTATATCTTCTTTATCCATTCATATGTTTGTTTGTTTGTTTTGGTACTGGGGATCGAACTCCGGACCTCATACTTACCAGGGAGGCACTGTGCCACTGAGTTACATCCCCAGCCCAATCCATTCATTTGTTGATGGGCACTAGGCTGGTTCCATGACTGGGTAATTGTGAATGTTGCTGCGGTAAACGTGTGTGTGCAGGTGTATCTATTATATGCTGGCTTCATTTGCTTCAGGTATACTGTATTGCTGGGAGTGGTACAGCTGGATCTGGCAGTTCTCTTTTTTAGTTTTTTTAAGGAATATCCATACTATTTTCCACAGTGGGTATACTAATTAATTTACATTCTGACCAGCAGTGTAGAATGGTTCCTTTTTTCTTCACATCCTTGCCAGCATTTATTTTTTTATGAAAAATTAAAAAAATTGGTATTACATTTCATGAATTCTTTTCAGTATTACTTTATGATGTTCTATTCCTGTATAGTTACTGCAGACTTTGTTTTCAGATTATTTCATTAAATACTTCTAATTACATAAAGGTGGTATTTATTTTTGGTAGACTGTTAAAATTAGCAGCTCAACAGACAAAATGGAAAACAAATTTAGAAAATTTATTTCCTTTGGTTGTTTAATTTGGGTAAATTTTATGATGATAAGAAATACTTTTATATATATTTTAATAGGTAAATATTAGTACCTGCTTTTTTGTTTTTTCCCAGTACTGGGGATCAAACTCAGGACCTTGCTCTTGTGAGGCAGGTGCGTTGCCACTGAGCTAAATCCCCTTTAATAGGTAAATTTTATAAAGCATATATATGGTTTCAGATTTTTCTTTTATTATATTTGGTATCATGTCAGCAATGTAGATAAACAAGATATTGTATATTTATAGCATCACACTTCAATTACACTTAAACTATGCTTTTAATTTATGCTTTTTTTCTCTTCACGGTTCATATAAATTATGGAAAAAAGTAAATCTAAACTACATTTTAGAAATTGAAGGTTGAGGATATGTTCTTCTTTCCAGCTGACTGGTCTAGTGCAGATGATTCTTAATTGTAGTCAGGCACAAAGAAATGTACACATTGCTTGTTGATGCTCTGTAATATCTTTTGTTATGTTTCCTTACCTTCTAGTTGTGTTTAGTCTCTATTACTAGTAAAATTATGTTATATGTGTTGGAGTGGAGAACTCCCTCATAGTCTAAGAACCACACAGATAAAAAGGAGGGACCTTTAACGAAGAAAAAAGCATTTGAAAATAATCCAGTGTAGTGTGAGTGGCAGGGAGTTGTAGCATGAGCTTGGTAAGTAGGTGTCAGGTCTTTCACTCAACAGATACTAAATGTCTGTATTAGAGTTTGTGGTAGGCTGTGGTGACACAAAGAACAAAACAGTATCTGTCCTTATGGAACTTAGACTGAGGCTGAGAGCGTAGCAGTAAGTAAACAATTTCCGTTTTTAATGGAAAAAGAGAGTGCTCTGGGAATGCAAGGTGGGGACAGATGACTGGGGAAAGTGTGGTGTCAAGGAACAGTATTCCCAGTAGAAAGTTTTGAATACCTTAGAGGGCCTGGAGTTAAGACAATATGGAGTGGTCTTGTAAGGAAGGCAGTGTGGCTGAAATAAAGGAGTGGGGAGTGTTGGAAGACAGATTTTGGAGAGCTGTTAAGGCAGGTTGAAGATTTTGATCTTTATGCCCAAAGCAGTGGAAAACCCTGGGGGAAGGAGGAGAAAGGTGGTTAAGAATAGAGATCAGATGTCTGATTTGCATTGTTTAAAAGCAGAGATCATCTGAATGCATTTAAGGCAATAAATTTGGAGGCTCTTGGCAGTTTGAACTAGAATGGTGTCAATAAGGGTAGAGAAAAATGGCTGCTTTGAAGTATGATTAGGAGATAAAATTGATGAGATGAGATCTGATGTGGAGGAATTGGGAGAAGAATGAATATGATGGTAATATTATTTGTGTGCCAGGCACTACCACTTTACATGTATTAAGACATTTAATTCTCAGAGCAATTCCATGAGGTAGGTATTGCTAGTACTATTACGTGGATGAGGAAACTGAGGCTCATTGACTCCTTGATTTTTGATTGGAGTGTTGGGTGTAGTGCCAGCACATAATTGAGATAGGAAACTGGAGGCTTTAAGTTTAACCTTGGGCATGTTGAGTTACAGTTGTCTCTAAGATATCCAAGTTACACTGTCAAATGGGTATTGGGATATGTTGTTTGGCGTTTAAGAGAGAGGGTCTGAATTAGAGATAGAGAATTTAAAACCTTTTGGAAATGACTAATCTTGGGTAGTAATTATTACTATTTTTTTCTTTTTGGTAGTAATTATTGAAAAGGTGAAAAGGTATGGAGCAAGACAAGAGGAGTCCCATAGGGCCAGGGATTTAGCTCAGTGGTTCCACCACCAGCCCTGCAAGTGCAAGGACCAGAGCTTGATCCACGGTACCAAAAAAAAAAGATGAGTCCCAAGGCTTCTGAAGGCCAGATGGTTGAGAATGGAGCAGATCAATATGAAATGTCTTGAATGCTGTGTCAGTGTTTGACTTTATCCTGGAAAACAGTCTGTGAATTTATTCTTTGCTCTTACTGAGCTTGAGGTGTTGGGGATGTTGAGGACAGCTGGACTATTATCACTTTTTCTTTCCACATTTTCCCAAGAATGGCTTCATTTCTTTTTTCTTTTTTTCATTTCTTAGAAGATACTCCAGCCTTATTATCATCAACCTGGTTTTTTTTTCTGGTCAGTTGTCAGTGATCCTTTTCAAACCTAGTAGACAAAGCTGAACACTACTGTATTTACTTCTGGACAGTATTTCTGTAAATGTAGGTTAACTTTTGAAATGAGGGGAATATTATTACATCATGTTTCTTTTATCACCAACAGGTGTTTTCATACATGCTGTTGCTAAGCCATGCATGTCTTAACCTCATGGCCTCATTCTCCTTTCTGTTCCTATAGGTATGGCATCACAGCTGCAGGTGTTTTCCCCCCCATCGGTGTCATCGAGTGCCTTCTGCAGTGCAAAGAAATTGAAAATAGAGCCCTCTAACTGGGATGTTTCAGGACAGAGCAGCAACGACAAATATTATACCCACAGCAAAACCCTCCCGGGCACACAAGGGCAAGCCAACTCCTCTCACCAGGTAGCAAATTTCAGTATTCCTGCTTACGACCAGGGTCTCCTTCTCCCAGCTCCTGCGGTGGAGCACATTGTTGTAACAGCTGCGGATAGCTCAGGCAGTGCTGCTACTTCAACCTTCCAGAGCAGCCAGACCCTGACTCACAGAAGCAACGTTTCTTTGCTTGAGCCATATCAAAAATGTGGATTGAAAAGAAAAAGTGAGGAAGTGGACAGCAACGGTAGTGTGCAGATCATAGAAGAACATCCCCCTCTCATGCTGCAAAACAGGACTGTGGTGGGTGCTGCTGCCACGACCACCACTGTGACCACAAAGAGTAGCAGTTCTAGTGGAGAAGGGGATTACCAGCTGGTCCAGCATGAGATCCTTTGTTCTATGACCAACAGCTATGAAGTCTTGGAGTTCCTAGGCCGGGGGACATTTGGACAGGTGGCTAAGTGCTGGAAGCGGAGCACCAAGGAAATTGTGGCTATTAAAATCTTGAAGAACCACCCGTCCTACGCCAGACAAGGCCAGATTGAAGTGAGCATCCTGTCCCGCCTGAGCAGTGAAAATGCTGATGAGTACAATTTTGTCCGTTCTTACGAGTGCTTTCAGCATAAGAATCACACCTGCCTTGTGTTTGAGATGTTGGAGCAGAACTTGTACGATTTCCTGAAGCAGAATAAGTTTAGCCCACTGCCACTCAAGTATATCAGACCAATCTTACAGCAGGTAGCCACAGCCTTGATGAAGCTCAAGAGCCTGGGTCTGATCCATGCCGACCTCAAGCCTGAAAACATCATGCTGGTGGATCCGGTGCGCCAGCCCTACCGCGTGAAGGTCATCGACTTCGGTTCTGCCAGTCATGTTTCCAAAGCTGTGTGCTCAACCTACCTACAGTCACGCTACTATAGGCAAGTGCAAAATACTGCCCAGCATTTGTGGGCTGGAGGGCTGTCCTTGTATGAAACTTATATTCCATGAGACCAGAGTAATGACTTTATTTATTTACAGATTCCAAGTTAGAAACAGGACATGTTTTAGCTCATTACATGTGTATGTGATACTCCTATAGGTAACCTTTTCTTCTTTCTGAAATTTTACTTAGCACTAAAAAAATGAACTCAGTCTGATTTTGAAAGTTGTTTCTAGCTGAATTCTACTGGCATCTGGTTCTTTCTTTACTACCCTTACATTTAATTTTTTAATTTTTAAGGAATCTTTATAAAAAGATATTTACTTATTTGTAATGAGCTTGGACATATGCTGCATTTTTCTAAGCTCGTTGGCAGGTAAAATACCTTGGGAATAACTCCAGGGGTAACTCTGGAAGCATTTTATTTTACATTTTATTTCTTATGTAACAGCAAGAATTAGATTAGGTAATTGCTCTGGTCTCTTTTGGTTTTAAAATTCTTTGTAATATTTTGCACTCACTTGGTTATCCTGCTGTAGCCTTGACCCAAGTACCTCATACTTTAGTCGTTTAATTTCTATATTGATACTTTTAATGAAACTACCTTTTTAACATATTGAATTAGTGTGTGTATATATATATACACACATATATATGTATATATATGTGTGTATATATATATATATAGTTTGTTTGTTTTTGAGACCAGGTCTCACAATGTAGTTCAGGCTGGCCTTGAACTCACTATGTAGCCCAGGCTGTCCTCTAATTCACAGCAATCCTCCTGCCTCAGCCTCCCAAGTGCTGGGGTTACAGGCATATGCCAACACACCTGGCTTTGGTATATATAATCTTGTCTGTACTATAACCAAGGCTTTTTAAATGAACTTTTATTTCTTATCACTTCATATAGTTTTTTTGTCTAGCTTTTCTTTCTTTTTTTGCAGTATTGGGGATTGAACCCAGGGTCTTTGCATGGAGCTACATTTCCAGCCGTTTGTAAACTTTTTGAGACAGGGTCTTTCTAAGTTGTTCTAACTTGTGATCTTCCTGCCTTGGCCTCCCAGCACTGTCACACCTGGCCTTTTGTCTGTTACTAATTTAAGAAATCTGATATCTTAATAAGTTTTACATCAAATACAAAACATGCAAGCATCAATCAAGAAAAGAAACAGGGCCCCAGGGATGTAGCTCAGTGGTTCTGCCACCTGCCTTCACAAGTGCAAGGTTCTGAGTCGATCCCCGGTACCAAAAAAAAGAAAGAAACAGACTGGGGTGTAGCTCAGTGGTAGACTGCTTGCCTGGCATGTGTGACGTCTTGGGCTCAATCCCTAGTATTGCCAGAATAAAATAAGATAAAAACATATAAAATAAAGCCCACGAAATATGTTTATAAGGAGATGTGTCTAACATGCCAAATGCCTATAATAAATTTTGAGGAGATAGACATTTTGAATTAAGAATTCTATATATTATGTGTGAAGATAACGTAAGCATATTTTACCCCATAAAAAGGCTCAGAAAAAATTGCCATCTACATATTCTTTTTCTTTTTCTTTTCTTTTTTTGAGTTGACTTCTTGCCAGTTGCCCAGGCTGGCTTTGAACTCAAGGTACTCCTGCCTCAGTCTCCCAAGAGGCTGGGATTACAGGCATGCGTCATTCAGCCTTGTTAATTTTTTACATTGTGGTAAAATCTGTATAAAATGTTTACAGTTTTAACTATTTAGTGCTGTTTTAGCCAGCTTTCCATCACTGTTACAGAATACCTAAGACAAAAATCTTATAAGGAGGAAATAATTATTTTGGCTCATGTTTTTAGGGCCAGCAGCCATGGTCACTTGGTCTGGTTGCTTTGGACTTGTGGCCAGGCAGAACATTATGGTGGGGAGTGCAGTCGTGGAGCAAAACCACTCACCTCATGGCTGCAGCGGGAGGAAGGGGTGGGCTTCATCCCCTTGGAGGATGCACCCTCAATGACCTAATGTCCTTCCACTAGGCCCCACCTCCTAAAGGTTCACCAGTTCCCAATAGTGCCTTCAGCTAGTGACCAGGCCTTTAATACATGAGCCTTTCCAGGACACTTGAAATCTGTACTATACCAGGTACTATTTGTTGGTGTTAAATACATTTACAGTGCTGTGTAGTCATCACCACTGTCTGTTAAATATATCAAAAGTGTTGTGTAAACAATCATTACTACTTCCAAAATTTTTTCATCATTCAAAACAAACTCTGTAATCACTAAGGAATGGCTCTCTATTCATCTTTCTTCCTATCCTACTAACTAACCTCTTTGATTTTCTGTCTATGAATGTCCCTTTCTGAATACTATATATAAGTTTAATCATAAATAGTTGATGTTTTGTTTCTGGTGTACTCAGCTTAGCACTTTGTGTAATGTTTCTGAGGTTAATCCATACATGTAGCATGTATCAGAACTTTATTCCTCATGGCCAAGTAATATTCCATTGTGTGTATATACCACATTTAAAAAACTCATTCATCTGTTGATAGGTACTCAAATTGCTATCACCTTTTGGCTATTATGAGTAATACTGCTATGAACACTGGTGTATAGTAATCCAAGTCCCCTTCATTTATTTTGGGTATATAGCTTGGAGTGGAATTGCTGGGTCATATGGTAATTCTGTGTTTAACTTTCTGAGGAACCACCACTGTTTTCCACAGAGGCTATATTATTTTATATTTCCATCAGGAGTTCATAAGGGGATTCAGATTTCTCCACAGTTACTGCAACACTTGTTATTTTCTGCATTTTAAAAATAGCCATCTTTATGGGTGTAAAGTAGTGATTTGCATTTTTCTAATGATAAGTGATGTTGAGCATTTTTTCATGTGCTACACTTGATCTTAGCCAAAAGGCCGAGAAGCGATTTTTTTTCATGTGCTTATTGGACACACTTGTGTATCTTCTTTGGAGAAATGTCTATCCAAGCCCTTTGCTCATTTTTTGAATTGGGATTTTTGTTGAGTTTTGTAGTTCTTTATACATTCCAGATATTAATAGATAGGATTTGTAAATATTTTTCTTCCCATTTCATAAGCTGCCTTTTAAACTGTTGATAGTGTTGTATGATGCACAAACATTTTTAATTCTGATGTTGTCCAGTTTGTCTATTTTTGCTTTTGTTGGCTTATGCATTTGATGTCATATCCATGTTATCATTGCCAAACCAAAATCATGTAGCATTTTCCATTTCTTCTATAATTTTAGCTCTTACGTTTATTTAGATCTTTAATTCTGAGTTAATTTTTGTTTACTGTATAGGGTAAGGGTCCAGCTTAATTATTTTGCATGTGATTATTCATTTCTTCCATTGTCATTTGTTGAAAAGACTGTTCTTTCTCCATAACTGGCCTTGGCATCCTTGCCGAAATCACTTGACCATATGCAGAAGGGTTTATTGCTGGGCTCTCTGTTCTGCCCCATTAGTCTGTGTGTTTGTTTTAGTACCAGTACCATACTATTTTGATTACTGTAGCTTTGTAGTAAGTTTTGAAAAAAACTTTATTTTTTTCTAAGATTATTTTGGGTGTTTAGGGTCTTTGAGATTTCATATGAATTTTAGGATGAGTTTTCCTTTTTTTGCAGAAAACATCATTGGATTTTAATAGAAGTAGCATTGAATCTATAGATTACTCTAGATAGCACAGTATTGACATCTTAATGATACTAAGTCTTTTCATCTAATCTCAGTTATTTTTATCTTTTTATAGTTTTATAAAATGATAATATTTTTCACTTGAGGATGAGGTAAAGAAACTCAAGCCTTTGGTTTCTTGTTTCATGGTGCCCTAGATAACTCTGGCTAGCTTTGAGATTTTAATTTCCAGCTACATTTGCTTTTTTTTTTTTTTGGTGCCGGGGATTGAACTTGGGACCTTGCACTTGTGAGGCAGACAGCGGAACCACTGAGCTAAATCCCCAGCCCTACATTTGCTTTTAATACTTTCTTTTGAGCGGCCCCCTCCCAGTGTACAGTGCAAATACACAATACGCTCTGGAAGTGCACTAAGTGGAGTTCAGCTCAGCAACCCCTTCTGAGTATGTGGAAGGTAAGAGGGTTATCATAGCCAAAATGAGGTTTTTATCAGCTTGCTGAATCTTTACTCAGTGCCCACAGGTGTTCTTTAACTGTTTGTGTGCCTTGTTAAAGATAGGTAACAGCAACGTTTTAACTCTTGCTGAAGGTTGAAATTTTTTTGAATTTTTGCATGAAATTCATATATGTTACCTAGAAAAATTCAAGAAACAAGAATTTGAAGAGAACACATTATATTTCATTGTTAACAGGTGTTCAAAAATGGATCACTAGGCATTGAAGGGTTAAAATTTAAAAAGGAGAAAAAAAGTAAGAATTATTTTATAAAATTATTTTTGATGGAATTTTCACTTAGAGACTAATGGATTTGAGGGACAAATAGTACTGGATGCTTAGCTTCCTCTAATGTCTAAGTTATTTGAATAATTTTCAGTACAGTATTAGGTTGCCGATTTTTGCACCCTTTCTAACTTAAGCTGTGGTTTAAATAATTTTGTTTTTTTTAAAAATTCTTTTATTGGTACATTTTAGGTATACAATACATTTACATTTATCATTGGGTGCTTGTAACGGTACATGATGAATTTTGGTTCTTATTTTTTTCCCCATTCCCTGTGTGCCCTTCACCCCCTCTACCCTTTGCTATTTACATAGACTTCATTTCCATTTTTTTTCTTTTCTCATAATTTTTCCTTTCCCCTTCCCCTCCCACCACCCCTACAAATTTGGACCTTTTAATATTTCAAATTATCAATTATTTGTTTTAATCATTTTAATCCTTATTTACACTTTCAGTTTCTCATGCTAGAGAAACTATTTGGTATTTACACATGTGTATCCTATTTTTTAAGATTTGGTTTTATTTTTGTGGAAAATAGGGTTTTCAGGTTTTCAAATTTTTAGAACTATTCTTCAACAAAGCTTCTTATATATCTATTTTATTTTATTTTTGTGGTACTGGGACTCGAACCAGGGTCTTTGCATTGAGCTACATCCCCAGGACTTTTTTGTTTATTTTGAGACAGGGTCTCTTAAGTTGCTAGATTACCAGGCTGGACTGGAACTTGTATTCCCCCTGCCTCAGCCTCCCAGAGTACACCACCATGCCTGGCTGTCCATGACATTTTAGTTGTGGACCATAAGAGTTATTTTAAAGCTAGGATGGTAGTGCACACATGTAATCCCATCTCTCTGGGAGACTGAGGTAGGAGGATGGAAATTTCAAGGCCAGCCTGGGCAATTTAGTGATGTGTGGTGAGACCTTGTCTGAAAATAAAAAGTAAAAAAGGCTGGGAATGTAGCACAGCACAAAGGCCCTGGGTTCAGTCCCTAGTATTTGAAATAATAGTAATTTAAGTGGAGCTAAGTTTACCTCTTAATAACAGGAGTTCATTATGTTTATTATTGGGTAATTACTGTGTTTATTGAAGTTCAGCATCAAGGTCTTGATTATGTTTTAAGATTTAACGGGATTTAACATGAGTGTTCTGTTGTTACATAGTAATATTTGATAACAAGGGTAGGGCGAATAGAAGAGCAGCTTAGGCATTCCTGTTATCACTAGTTTTATCCCCAAAGGCCTCTTAAGCTTCTTTCTTGTTGCTTTGTTGCTATATTAGAATCCATGAAGTCTTCACCTTCGTGTCTTTCAGAAAGTCTCCAAAGTCCTTTTGGCTGGCAAATCATTCTGGCTCTAAATCTAGCCTACTTCTTAGCCCTTTTTAGTTCTTATTTCTTTTTCTTGCTAATAGATGCCAAAATATTATCTAATTGGCAGGAATGTGCCATCCTACTGTCTTCATTGGCTATGGCCGTGGCACAACTAAATGAATCAGGTGGTAGAAATAATACTGTTATTGTCTGGGCTACCTTCAGTGTAGACTGGACTGAGAAAAGTTGCTGTCTTTTGGGCTTGAGTTTTAAGGGCAAAAGTTTACCATACTTACAAGCACGATGCTTTTCCATTCTGAACAAATTAACCAGTCTTTATTTCAAGCTAAGATCACTTTTTTAATTTATGGGAAGACAAGGACTGGAGAAGTAAAGTATAGCTTAAGCTTGTTCTAGAGAGTTTTATTTCTTCTGACAGTGAAACTGAAGTTTAATCAGAGTCATAGATGCAGGAAGTTAGACTTTGTACATCTCTGATCTGATACATAAGTAGGTTTGATACCTCAGAGCTGGGAAGAAATGTGCATGTTAATGAAAATGACCAGAAGATGATTTGTGCTGTTGTGATCCTAACTCCAGTAAGCTCTGGGTGCCAGTGAAAGAAATCTTTATGACATTGGAGGAACTTTTCAATATAAAGAAGTTTAAAGTTGAGAAATCAACAGGCTGGGATTGCAGTTTGTGCCACTTGGCTGTAGTAATTACAGCATGTATAATATTCGTTCTTTTAAGATTAGATGTTATCTCAAAGAGCTCAGACTCTTTTTCTTCAAAGCCTAATTAATGCCATTTTCTTATTAAAGAGAATACAGCCAGGTTTTTATTTTTAGCTTTCTCTTTCCTGTGTTTGATAATCTTTTCCACTGCCCAGTTGTCAGAATGTTACCAAGGGAAAAGACTGGAAGAGTAATTACCTAATTTAGCCTTCTTTTTTAATTTTTATTTTTTGTGGAATTGGGGATTTTGGTACGTGCTCTATACTGAACTCAGCCTTTTAAATTTTATTTTTTACTTTATTTTTATTTTGACACAGGGTCTCCCTAAGTTGTCCAGGCTGGCCTTGAATTTTTGGTCTTCCAGTCTCAGATAGGATTGTAAGTCTGCACCACCACACCTGGCTAATTTACTTTCTTACTGTACAGATGAAGTAGAACCAGGGTTTTAGTGTCTAGATTTTTTTTTTTGGTGGAGTAAGGATCAGGCCCAGGGCATTTAAGCATGTGTTTTACCACTGACCTACATCCCCAGACCTTCCAATGATTTTATTTATTTATTTTTCTTTTCAGCTCTTTTGAGATGAGGTCTTGCTATGTAGTTCAGGCTGGCCTTGAACTCACTATGTAGCCCAGGCAGGCTTTGAACTTGTGGTGATCCTCCTGCCTCAGCCTCCCAAGTGCTGGGATTATAGGCATGCACCACCATGCCTGGCTCTCCATTGTCTTTATATTGAGGAATTGAGAAATGATGGATGCCAGTGGAAAGATGCAATGAAAATATTTCCAAGACTTGTAATCCAAATTCACAGTTTAAAACATTCAATTCTTAGAAGTAAATGTACTCTAATTATGCATTATTGTTTAGTAAAGGAGAAAATAATTTCAGTCTTCTTGCTTCCTAGAGTCAGATAAGTCTAACATTTCTAGGCTCTAATGATGAAGAGCCTTCAGTGGACTGAGCAGATGTATTATATTGTTTATTGCCCTTTTTTCTCTTTTGATGCTTTCCTTTTAGTAAGGGAAGAGTTGCTGTTTTGAGTGCGCTTTTGCTTGAAATCCTTAGCTGCTTTTGTTGCTCCAGAAGCAGGGTGAGACCAAATGAAAAAACTGAATCCAGCCAATCTTTAGTTGTTTGTTTTATAAAATGAGGATTGGGAGCTGGAATTAGTGTTTTCTGTAATGTTCTTGAAACTTTTAAGCTTTGAAGACTTAACAGTTATCATATAGTACTCCTACCTTCTCAGAGGTTATTAGGTGACCTGGCCATTCCCCTAGCCCACCTTTTGAATTTTAAATGTCTTCCTGGTGGAGTGGGAATGGCAAAATCAATCTACTGCTCTTCACTTGATGCTTTGGAATGTTCTGAGCCCAGTTTTTACTTTGGCACAAGGCCATTTGAGCTCCCCCTGCCAGCTATTTTTGGCACTGTCATGAACTTGAAAATTAATGATTCTGCTCACTGAGAGTAGAAAATTTTGTTCTCTTTCGGTTTTGGAAAAGCTTTTATATTGTTTCAGGGTACTTTTACTCACTGCTTTATTAATGTTCCTATCTCGTGCAGTCTTAAAAACATGTTATAATGATTGTAATTTAATTGAACTCTGAAGTTCCATCAGTAATATGTGGCTCTAGTCAACTGTGACAGGAATGTCACTTTTAAGGGTTGTTTCTTTGGTGAACAAAACCACAGTTCACATCAGACCCTACAAAAACTGGTGATATTGGTGGTTCTACCCTTAACTGTTAAGTAGTATAAGACAGAGCAGTCCTAGGCCTTCTGGTATTTCAGTATAAGGATCAGATATGTGGAGTCCCCCAGTCTACCCTGTTTTCCAAGGGCTATTGTTGATGATTGTAATTACTTGGGGAGGATATTCTTTAGGGAAATATCTTTATATTTTCCCTGCTCCTTACCCCTCACCTCCATACACATAATAAAACAAGAGGCAGGTTTTACCTGAAACTAATTATAATTAGCTGGCACATGATGAGATCTGCTTTTCCATTTTCCTCCCATGATAATATGAGGAGTTTGGAGCTGAAGTGTCATACAGATCTAAATACTGTGACTTGTCAGACAGTGGCACATACCTGTCATTCCAGTACTCAGGAAACTGAGACAGGAGGATCTCCATGAATTTGAGGCCCACCTAGGCTACAGTGAGTTTAGCCTGAACTATATAGTGAGACCCTATCTCAACCCCTCGCCCCTTACCCAAGTAAATTCTATGTTTTTTAAGAAGGAAAGGACTTTTTTTTTTTTTGGCGGTACTGGGGATCGAACTCAGGACATTGTGCTTGTGAGGCAGACAAGGCACTACTAAGCTAAATCCCTGTCCCCAGGAAAGGACATTTTAAAAAATAATGAGGTACATGGGCCAGGGATTTAGCTCAGTGGTTTCGCCGCCTGCTGCGCAAGCGCAAGGACCTGAGTTCAATCCCCGGTACCAAAAAAAAAAAAAAAAAATGAGGTACTTAAGAATTTAGATCCTGGATTCATCCTGTCTTGGTGCCATCATTTAACACTTGGGTAACCTCAGATAAGTTACTTAACCTCTTTGTTTATAACTGTGTGAGTTACTTAACCTCTTAGTTTGAGTCTCAGTGGTCTGTCTGTCTGACTCCAGGATTAAGTATATTACACTGTCATTCAATGAGTAAGTTGCATACACACGTATCTGTTTGTCTTGGTGCTATACACAAGTCTTTCTCACATGTGACTAAAACTAATAAGAAAAATGGCTCAAAATGCCTTTGGTACATTCACAATGCCCTGGTTTCAACTCCAAGTCTTTATAATAACCCTAAAAATATCGGTTACTATTGCCAGTAATATAGGTTACTGTTACACACTTACAATACCAGCTACTGAGAAGTCAGAGGCAGGAGGATCACAAGTTCAAAGGCGTCTAACCAATTTAAGAAGACTTGCCTAGCATAGTGAGACCCTGGGTTTAATCCCCAGCACCACACAAAAAAAGAAAAGCATATCATTGTGTATCATCAGTTCTAAATTGCACATTTTGACATCTCTAAAATTAAGATTCTTGCAAATGATAATATTTTAATGGCAGTGGTTTTAGTTTATGTGTTACATAACTAATGTTGCATCTATAACCAGTGACACTTAGATTGTATGTAATAAAATATCTCCGTTTGACAAAGGAAGAAAGAGGTTAAGTAAATTTCACAGCTACTTAGGAGTTGAAATCAGGGCATTGTGAATGTACCATTGAGCTATATCTTAGGGGCATTTTGAGCCCAATTTTCTCTTAGTTTTAGTCATGTATGAGAAAGACTCATGTATAGCACCATGGCAGATAGATGGGTGTCTGTGTAACTTACTCTTTAAAAGATAGCGTAATAAACTTAATTCTGGAGTCATACAGACTGTGGAGACTCAAGTCTTTGCTCCACCATTTACTGAGTTAGTTTGGACACATTATTTAACCTATCTTTGCTTCTGCTTTCTCTTTTATAATGGGGATAATAGTTTTATTTTAGATACAGTCATACATATAAAGCTCTTGTTTATGGATTACCTTTGTCTTCTCTTTAAAGTTTCCTGGGGTTGTATTTCTTACTTGAAGCATAATGGAAAGGAATATTTCTAAAAGCAAAAGCAGAGTTCCTAATTGTAAAATAATAATATAATAGTAATAGTTATTATATCCAACATGTATATAGCGCTTGGCATGTGCCAGGCACTGGTCCAAAAGCTATAATATATTGATTTATTTAAAGTTATCAATAACTCCTTATAGTCTTTTTGTCTTCATTTTATTGTTGAGGAACCTGTGGCACAGAGAGATTAAGTAATGTGCCTTCAGCTGTTAAATAATAGAGCTAGGATTCCAACTCTGAGAAGCTGGCTCTGGATTCTGCTGTCAACCAGCGTGTCTCTTCAGAAAGCATTTCTGTCACAGAGATTTATTTATTGACCAGGCCATTTAAATGATTTTTTTATAATTAAAAAGTTGCTAAAGTAAAAGGAAAGCTGTGATTCTTTTATCTGTGATTCCGGGATTTAGAAAGTTAGTTCTCAAAATTGAAAATTTTTCCTAAGTTGTATAAACTCATTTATTGGCAATTTAGCCAACTTAATATGCCTGCTCAGTGTTTTGTTACAAAAATATTAATGTGTTTGGTTATGGGACACTGCCTTGAATTCCATTGGTACTTTTATGTAATGTATAATTTATGTTCTGTATTACCTTTCTGAAATTAGAAAAATCTGAGTTCTAAAATACATCCTGCCCAGAGTTTTGGATGACTAGTTGTTTTTAATTTCATTACGTAAATATACCTTTTGCTGATACTAAAACAGAATTTAGTCAACATAGTTAATTTCCCCAAATAATATTTATTTTTTATTTAATACTTTTGTTTTTGCTAGAGCCCCAGAAATTATTCTTGGATTACCACTTTGTGAAGATATTGATATGTGGTCACTGGGCTGTGTAATAGCTGAGCTGTTCCTGGGATGGCCTCTTTATCCTGGTGCTTCAGAGTATGATCAGGTAAGAGTGTTTGATGGGAACACAAAGCAAGTACATTTGACCCTTGAGCAACATGGGTTTGATCTGTGTGGATCCACTTAACACGCAGATTTTCATCTTTTTTTTTCTTTTTCTTTTTGGAGACTTGTGACAATGAAAAGACAAACCGTGTAGCCTAGAAGAATTGAAAATATTAAGAAAAATTTGATCTATCACAAATGCATAAGTGTATAGAGATAATAGATAATTTCCTACTGTAAAGTATATACAAATCTATTATAGTAAGTTAAAATTTATCAGCACTTACACACACACAGACCATACATGATGCCATTCAATTGAGTGAAATATAAACATAATCAGTATTAAATCATACCTGCATAAACTTAGCTACAGCACATACTGTACTACTGTAGTAATTTCACAGTCAGCTCCTGTGATGAGCTCAAGGGTAGTATCTGCTTAAAAAGCTGCCAGAGGTTAATCATCTCTCCATAAGCACTTGCCTCTCTAGTAAATTGTGTGTCACAGGAAAAAGTGATCTCTTGAAGTCCATGCATCTATTTAAGGTATGTAATGTATGTAGCATACAAACTGTGTTATTGGTAAGACTTGTGCTCAACAGCAGGCTGTTAATGATTCAGCTTTGGGGGAGTCACAAGTTATGTGTGAATTTACGCTATGGGGGAGGAGGTCAGCACTCCTACCCTTGCTCTTTTAGATTCCAGAGGAAGAGAAGTATTATTACTTAGATACTGGGGAAAGAGGAGTCCAATTATTACCAAAGAATTTTTAAAAGAATAGTAGAGTTTTTCCTACTTTCTTCTTGATCTGAGATTGTTTCAACTGTATAGTAAACAGAGGGATTTTGTTTTATTTTACCTAAGATTGGTACTTTTCTAGCTCTATATTGATTTATTAGAGACTTAAGTTAACTGCTGTGTCTTGTGAATTAAGATACTAAAGCAAAGGAAGGATGAAGAACTGGAGTTTTAAGAATGAATCTATGACTCACTCAGAGCTGTTGTCATTTTGTTTTGTATATGACACACACTGAAGTAAGTACTTTCTTCAGACCGAAACACATTAGGTCCTAGAAGTTAGGATACAGATTGGGTCTCTGTCAAATAAAATTTGAGATTTATGAGAGGAATCATCTGAGTCGTAAAGTGTTGTAATAAATGATCTGTATGTCAAAATAGACAACTTTAGGATAAGATAGGTTATATTTTCCTAAGGAGTTGGTTCATTTAAAGAAAAGTTTTCCTATGGAAGTAAATTGTGAATTCTCATTTCTTGCTGTTATAAAAAAATGATTTTACCCTGTATACTATATATATTGTAAGCTCCTTGAGGGTAGAGATTTTCATTTAACCAGTGCATTCTTAAGTTCCTGACATTGTGTGTGGCACATAGCAGATGCACCAGTGTTTTGTTTTTTTTTTGGTCTGTTTGGTTTTTGTTGTTGTTATTTTTAGAACAATAAACACATTTATTATATGAGCAGTGCCGGGAGAAAGGACTTATTTGCCTTTCTGGCCTTGATTTTCCTCAGATAGAACTCCAGCTCCTTGCCCTCTAGCATATAGCCATCTGCTAGGCCACACTGGCCTGGTCTTGATGCAGTTCAGGCAAGGTGTTGTTTTTTTTAAAATGAGAAATCACTAGCTATCAAATGATTAGGAGGAAAAAATAGCAAACCTGTGTTTTCCCTTCTGCAGTCCAGAATATTTTTCCCCAGTCTGAGTAGATGTAGCACTTAACAGTATCCAAAAAATTTGACATTTTCCTGGGTTTTTTTTGAGATGGAGTCTTGCCACAGTTCAGTCTGGCCTTAAACTTGTGGTCATCCTCCTGCCTCTGCCTCCCAAGTGCCAGGCTTTTAGGTGTGTGCCATCACACCTGGCAAAATTTCACTTTTTGAACATCACTTTGTGAGAAATATATATTTAAAAAGTGTTGTACATGTGTTAAGCAACCAGTTACATTGTACTTTATAAATTTTTAATCTTTACCTTGTGAGAAACTGTGTTCCTTATTTAGAAAGTGTGGAGGGGAGTAAATGATCATAGCCAATCTTGGTTGAACCAGACTATTGATTCTTACTCCTTTTTGGATCTAAATTCCTGTTGAGAATCTGAGCATTGTGGGTTTTTTCAGAAAATATACACACATTAATTTGCATACAACTTCTGCAAATTCATACACTCCTGATTAACAAACCTTGCTCTGAGCAATTACAGCCTGAGAGTGCCATTCTGAGATTAACTATTTTGAGGCTTTACTTCAATTTTAGTAAGCAGATTAGCATTGTAAATTTTCTAGGAAGTGGAAGCAAGTATAGTTGGATTTAGAAGCTGAGGTACAACTGAGGATTTCCTTGTAAAGAAATGGTCTGATGGTTGTGAGAATGTTTTAGTGTGTTGATGTGAATGAAACTGGGTGGTAGTAGGAAGTACTTTTTCCCGTGTTGAATAAATAGGATGCTGTTGTTGGGAAGCAAGATTGGGAATAGTTTATCTTGGTGCAGCACTGGTAATACCAAAGGATTTGTATGGCAGGATCCTGCTGAGTTTTTTTTTTTAATTGTAATTTTATAGAGCTATCATTCACATTGTATACAGTTCAACCATTTAAGTTACAGTTCAGTGGTTTGTTTAGTATGTTCACAGGGTTTTCCAACTATTACTGTAGTCAATTTTACAACCTTTTTATCACTTTATAAAGAAACCTTGAGCAGTTAATCCCTATCCTCCCCTTGTCTCTCAGTTCCTCCAACTATAGACAACCACTAATCTACTTTCTCTCTCTCTAGATTCACCTATTCTGGCATATCATGTTCATCACATACAATATGTGATCTTTTATGATTGACCTTTTTTGCTTAGCATGATCTTTTCAAAGCCCCTTTCTACTGCAGTTTATAACAGAACTTCATTTCTTTTTATGGCTAAATAGTATTCCATTTAGGTATATAACACATTTTTCTCCCTATTCATATGTTAATGGACCCTTGGGTACCTTTTGGCTATTTGAATAATGCTTCCATAAACATTGGTGTACGAGTATCAAATTCTCTGTTTTCAATTCTTTTGGGTGTATATTACTTGGAGTAGAATTTCTCGGTCATGGAAATTCTATGTTTAACTTTCTGAAGAGCCATCAAACTTTTCCACAGAGGCTGCACCATTCTACATTGTCATCAGCAATCCATAAGATTCCACTTTTTCCACCTCCTAGTCAACATTTTGGTTTTTCCTAAAAATAATAACTATCCTTCTGTGTATAAAGCTGCTTTTCATTGTGATTTTGATTTGCATTTTCCTAATAATTAGTGATATTGAGCATGTTTCTTCATGTGCGCATTGACCATTTGTATATCTTTCGTTCAGTTGCCAGTTATCGTATTGGCCATTTTTAAATGTTTATTTATTTTTACCGCTATGGCGATTGAACCCATGGCCTTGTACATGTGAGGCAAGTATTCTAATACTGAGCTACATTCCCAGCCTTTTGTTTTGTTTTGTTTTTTGGCTGGGTCTCACTGAATTGCCCAGGGTGGCCTTTTTTATTTTTTTATTTTTGTTTTTTTGGTACTGGGGATCAAACTCAGGACCTTGTGCTTGTGAGGCAGGTGGCAGAACCACTGAGCTAAATCCCCAGCCTCCTTTTGTTTTTTTGAGACAAGGTCTCATTATGCAGTTCAGGCTGCTCTTAAACTTACTGTGTAACCCAGGCTGGCTTTGAATTCATGATCCTCCTGCCTCAGCCTACCGAGTGCTGGGATTACAGGGGTGCATGACTGACTGTGCTGAGCTAAATGTTGTGGTTGAGTTGTATTTCTTTATATATTCTGGATATTAATCCCTTATCAAATATAATTTGTACATGCAAGATCATGATATAATTTTATGTCTTCCTTTCTGATGTAGAAGACCCCTGATACTGGGATTGAACCGCAGGACCTTCACACTGAGTTTTATGTCCAGTTATATCCCCAGCCCATTTTAAATTTTGTTTGTTAGTTTTGAGACAAGGTCTCACTAAGTTAGTCAGGATGGGTTTGAACTTGTGATCCCCCTGCCTCAGTCTCCTTGATGCTAGGATTACAGGTGTGCACCACTATGCCTGCCTTTCCCCCCTGCCTAAATACTTTGCCCTGAAGTTCTAGTTCAGTGTTAAATAGAAATATCCTGAGTGGACACCCTTGTGTTCCTGACTTTGGGAACACATGCAGCCCATTCAGGGTTTCATTATTAAGTATGATGCTAGCTGTGGATTTTTCTTAGGTACTATAACTGAGATTTTATAGCATTTGTCTTTTTTTTTTTTTAAGTGCTGAGGATTAAACCTTCATGTTGCTCTACATCTTCAGCCTTTATTTTACTTTTTATTTTTGAAATGGCCTCACTAGTCACTAAGTTGCCAGGCTGATTCAAACTTTTGATCCTCCTGCCTCAGCCTCCCAGAGTGCTGGGATTACAGATGTGCGCCAGCATGCCCAGCTGCATTATCAGTTTGAAGTCAAATGTGAGTGCCTTCTCTAGGTATTAGTTGATGGCTTCCAATTGTCAAACACATTTTAATTGTTTAAAATAACAAATGAGGGCTGGAGATTTAGCTCAGTGGTTCTACCGCCTGCCTTGCAAGCACAATTTCCCAAGGTTGATCCCCAGTACCATAAAAAATAAAATAACAAATGATAATACTTTTTATTTGCTTGAATGTGGACTTTTCATTAATAAACTATCTTAAGCTTTGTGGAAGCATTGGGGTGATGGCTTCCCATTTTATTTTCACAATGAAATCCTCTCATTTTATGTAAAAATTTTTTAATGTTTTAATTTCATAAGCATATAGAGATGTAGTAAGCCAGGAGACAAAGATTTCTATTTCTGTACTTTCTACTACTCAGAAGTAACCGCTTCTGTTCTTGTATACAGTATTTTGTGTTTACTGTATATTATTAACTTTTATCATATGTTTTTATCCATGCATATTGGTTATGCACATTAAATACATGCACATGACATACTCTATTCATCCCCCCATTACCCCTCATCAAGTGTTTATTGAATACCTACTTTATAGACCCTAGAGATTCAGTGCTGAATAAAACATTGTCTTTGCCCTCCAGTAGGTATAGTTTGGTAATGGGATTACTTTTTTTTGGTACTGAGGATCGAACCCAGGACCTGAGCTTGCAAGGCAGGTGGTGGCACCACTGAGCTAAATCCTCGGCCCTGGGAATACTTTCATAATTATATAATAGAATTGAGATAAATTCTGTGAAGGAAAACATAGTTTGCAGTATGTGTGGAGGTGTGCACATGTGCATGCCTATCTCCTGACTCTGTACATCTTAATACTTCTGATTTTGTTCATTTTTTTCCACTAGTCTCGGTATCTTGATCACTTACTTGAGCTACTAGACCATATCTCCTTTTCTGCCCTGGTGTTTTTCCAATCATTCTTCCTAAGTGATTTTTTCCTTTTTTTCCTTCTTATTCTTCTTCCTCCTCCTCCCACTCTTCTTCCCCCTCCTTTTCCTCCTCTTCCTCTTCTTCTTGATACTAGGAATTTTTTTTTTTGGTACCAGGGATCAAACTCGGGACCTTGTGCTTTCGAAGCAGGCTGTGGAACCACTGAGCTAAATCCGTAGCCTCTCCTCTTCTTCTTTTTGTTTGTTTGGAGTGATTTTTTTCAACAGACAAATTTGTTTTTTGCCATACCCTTTTGGCTTTAGTGATTTGCAATTGCTTCTAGAATAAAAGGCTAAATCCCTAATACAGCCTTTGAGGCCTTGTACAGACCTGACCCCTCGACACCCCCCCCCCCCCCCGGTGTCATTTCAGCATTGGTTAAGAACATTCTTCCTTCAAGTTTGGGCCCTTGCACAAACAGTTCCCAGGGGCTGGAATACTTTACCATCATCCACCTAGGTCACTTAGTGAATGCCTGCTCTTTTATTAACTGAAGTACCACTTTCCCAAGGAATTTCTCACCCATGTAGTTCAGGTTCCTTTGTCATATATTTCTGTAGGAACCTTTATTTTCATTCCTCCAAATTGCTAACTTAGTTGGGATTATTGAATGTTTTTCTCCCTTATTAGACTGCAGACTATAAGAACAAGAACTATGTTTGTAAAATCACCACTGCTTGCCTCAGTAAATACTTATTGAAAGAATAAATGAATATGTATTATATCTCATTTTGTTCAGAATAAAAACTGGATATAAAATAACACATTTCTCAAATGTAAGATACCTTTGATTGAGAGACATACCATTTTTCTATAACTCTTAAGAATGCTACTGCTTAGACTTTGATAGCTATCAGCTGTCATCCTGATTTCAAAGATGTTAATGTGAAGATGTGGCTCTTAGAATCAATGTAATGGTTAAAGAAAATTTAAGATTTATTTAATTTATAATCTGCTTTTCTATTTTGTATATTGTGAGATATTTTTATATGTCTTTAAATATCCTTTACCCTAGCACTTAAAATATCCTTTGCTATTTCATTCCACAAATTTTGTCCTGGATTTTAAAAACATTTCACTTTAAAAATGTTCTTAACACATTCACGATGTTTTTTTGGTAATGTTATAGTTTGGTTTCAAGTTAGGTAGCTCCTATAGATTTGAGCAATATCTTGCTGTTGCCTAAAATTGCCTTGTGATGGTAGGTCAGTTTAGGCCTACAAGCATAGTTGGCTGACCTTGCTTTATATTCTTAAAAAATTGAGGATAAAAAAAATATTAGTGAGGGTCCTAAAAATCTCTGTTTATGTAGCTTCTATCAATATATACTGCATTAGAAGTTAAAACTGAAAATTTTGGGGGTGAGGAGAGATGGAAAGTAAGATTTTTCTCCCTTGCTTATAAATTTCTAATTTCGCATTAACTATAGCCATTCATATGTGGTGTGGGTCTGGTAAAAAAAAGAAAAAGGCTCCTGTGTCGATCTCAAGGGTGGGAAGAGAAGCAGATCACCTCTTTTGTTGCTTTCCTTGTTAGAAAGAATTGTAGAAGCAAACATAGGTATGAATGAATAATAAAACAATTTTTTTATGCCAAGGATTGAACCTGAGGGACTCATGCATGCTAGCTAAACACTGTACCATCTAGCTACCCCCACCCCCCCGCCAACTCCTAAAGCAAAATTTTTATGGAAGAAAAATATACAAGCACATTTCGTAGCCAAGAGAGCAGTGACATCATCTCATATGATCTTTGGAAATCTCTATTGCATATCCATAAAAAGAGAGTTGCAAAGAGTGAAGAAGTTTTTAGTGTTATCTTAGTACTATTATGAGAATAGTTTTTATTTCATAGACCTTCTTGAAGAGGTCTTGGGGACCTTCAGGGGTTCTCCCATACCTCACATTGAGAGCTGCTATCCTAGTTCATAGTAGGTGGTCAATAAATATTGACTGAATAAAATATAGTGTCTGTCCTCTACTGATGTGAGGATAGAGAAGCTGAATTAATTCCTACATTTTTTTAAAAGAGTAAGAAAATTTATTGGGGAATAGGAATGGGGAATAGAGACAGGAAAGACAGGAGGGGTTCCAAGAAACAGGAGGGGTCCCAAATTGGTTGCCCAGGAAGAAAGTTTGAAGAAAAATTTCTCCTAATCTTTTTCTTCATTTGATAACACATTAAAAGAAAAGAAAAAAATAGTAATTCATGAACAGAGGGTTTTTTAGAAACTGTTCTGGTCTGTCCTAGAAATCTAAAGTTTTCTGAACTTTGTATCAAAAGTTTAACAAGAAAGCAAAAAATATTATACTCAATAATTTAAAAATTGGATTTCTTTTAAAATAGCAGATACAGGGCCAGGGATTTAGCCTGCCTCATAAGTGAAAGATCATGAGTTTGATCCCTAGTACTAAAAAAATAAAAATAAATAAATAAATAAAATAGCAGATATAGTAACATGGTAATTACTAAATGAATGTTTGGGTATTACCTATGGATAGGTTAGTATATATTTACAGATTATTTAGAGCTAAATTTCAATAGTAATGATTAAAGAGTTAATTTCTTTGCAGTACCTTCTATTTTATTCTTGGCTAGAATTAATGTTTTAAGGTAAAAGTCTTTAATAATCTTTTTCACTCCAAATGATGTTTGATGGTTTTGATATTTCAGATTCGATACATTTCACAAACACAAGGCCTGCCAGCTGAATATCTTCTCAGTGCTGGAACAAAAACTACCAGGTTTTTCAACAGAGATCCTAATTTGGGGTACCCACTGTGGAGACTTAAGGTCTGTTTTCCCTTTTGTAAAGCCCATTCCTGGACTCCCCACCCCTAACTTTGAATCTAGGCTTTAGTTAATACATTTTTGAGGTAGAGGAGGAAAAGGAGAGGGGGAATGTATATTTGGAGGAGGAAACAGTTTCAAAAATTATTTCATTGTATCCATTTGGCCTTATCTTTAGTTGAAAGAAAATTAAGTGCCAGTTTAGTTGGCTAAGGTTATTTTGTATATTTTGAATTAGCAATTGAGAGGGTATGGAGAATTGTATCACCATTGAGTAATATGAAGAACTAGAGAAATTTATTAATGACTGTTTTGTAGAGAATTCTCAATATACATGATAAAACAACATAATTTTCTAACTGCTGACATTTAAGCCTTGTGTATTTTCTTGAAACAAGTATCTGGTTTTGTTTTTTTTTACATGTATCTACCTTTTACTTTTGAACCTACTCCTATAATTTGAGAAATTTATGAGTAATTTGATAAACTCTGTGACACTCTGCTTTGGAGCCCATTGAACAGTGAGCATTTGAAATATCAGTTCATTCAGGCTTGCTTTAAGAGAAAAATGATAATGTCCTTTCCTACCTGACATTTTTTAGGAACTGTACTGCATCATTGGTTGCATGTTTATCACTATTGAAGGGGTGGCTAGGGAGCAAGGTGGCATCTCTCCATCAGAATTTCTGATAGTAATTTATGCCATCTGTGGTTGGCAAAGTGACAACACTTAATATATATTCTGGCTTTATAAACTGTGGAAATAATGTACAGATGGAATTTTTAAAAATTCATATTTTGTAGACACCTGAAGAACATGAATTGGAGACTGGAATAAAATCAAAAGAAGCTCGGAAGTACATTTTTAATTGTTTAGATGACATGGCTCAGGTAACTGGCAGCTTTCAGAAACCCAGACATTTATGTGTTTCTATAATCAGAGATACAGTTCTACTGGTTGTACTAGAGATGCTTTTAGTCTGTCGTCTTTTTTTTTTTTGCAGTACCAGGGATTGAACTCAGGACCTTGCACTAGCCAGGCAGGCACTTTGCAACTGAGCTACATCCCCAGCCCATAGTCTGTTGTCTTTTTAGTTACTTGTTTTCAGTTTTTACCGAAAAAGTTAATAGTTTGCTGTTGCTGTATAGTAAAAGAACATTCGAATCCTAACAAAATATACTCAATATCTGAAATTATTTTGTTATATACATTATATATATTTTTAATTTTGTTTTATATATACATATATTTTCTTTTTTTTTCTTTCTTTCTTTATTTTTGAGGGGGTACTGAGAATTGAACCCAGGTTTTTTGCACTGAGCTACATCCCCAACCATTTTTATTTTTGATTTGAGACCAGGCCTTGTTAAGTCGCTAAGTTGCTAAGTTTCCCATTCTAGCCTTGAATTTGTAATCCTCCTGCCTCAGCCTCTCAGAATGCTGGGGTAGCAAGTGTGTGCCACTATACATGGCTAAATATTGTTTATGAAGGTTTCTCTCTTGTCCTGTTTTCACTGTTAAATAATTACATAAGAACTAACATTTATTGAGTACTTATGTTTTAAACTCTACTTAAAGCACTTCACACTTATTATGTCATTTAACCTTTTTAATAGAAATTTTTATATTTAAGAAATAATCACTTTTGCTTATTTATTCCAAAATTTTAATAACGAGAATTTATTTGGCTTTATTCTACCTTTTAGTCAGTAAAATAAAAATTTTTACCTGTGAAAATTACACTGTAATGAAAAGAATTTCCCCAGGTTTCTTTTTTTCTCAAATGGTGACACTATTTACTTTTTTATTTTGGAGAGAAAGGCCAGTGCATTAATTGCTTTAATATACTGTTCAATTTAAGTGATGAAATATAATATTTCTAAATTTTCTTTGGAAGGTGAATATGTCTACAGACTTAGAGGGAACAGACATGTTGGCAGAGAAGGCTGATCGAAGAGAATACATTGATCTGTTAAAAAAAATGTTAACAATTGATGCAGATAAGAGGATTACTCCCCTGAAAACTCTTAACCATCAGTTTGTGACAATGACTCACCTTCTGGATTTTCCACACAGCAATCAGTGAGTATGGTGCAGTCTGAGCCTTTTCCTTGATGTGATTCTTGGTTACCATCCTGCACAGAACTATCAAGTTAGTACCAGTTTTGGTGGTCATGCATCTGGGTCACAATGCTTTTCTTTCTCACTGAAAAGTCATGAGATATGTATTTTTTATGATTATAAAGTCTTGAATCTGACTTTTTAAAGTGCTTTAAAAAACTTTGATCTTTATCTTTAAGTTATTTGTTTTCAATTTAAGTTTCAGCATTCACTTGGTGAATCCTTAATCTCTTTCAGTGTTAAATCTTGCTTCCAGAACATGGAGATCTGCAAGCGGAGGGTTCATATGTATGATACAGTGAGTCAGATCAAGAGTCCCTTCACTACCCATGTTGCCCCAAATACAAGCACAAATCTAACCATGAGCTTCAGCAACCAGCTCAATACAGTGCACAATCAGGTATTCAGTAAATGATTTTGGAAACTCGAGCTTAAGTAGGATAGAAACTAGTAAGAGTACAGGGTGAAGTAAAGAAACTAGTCTTTGTTTTGGTGTTACAGCTTAAGAATTTTCTGCTTGGCAAAAGTGATGGAAGATAAGTTAGACTGATAATAACCAGTGGTCACATACTGAAAAAAATTAAATCCTATTATTCCATGCTCTCATGAATCTTAACATAGTCAAATAGGGTCTGTTGTACTATGTAATGCTGTTAGTTTTATTAATTTTAGCCAAATGACTCTCCTTGTTAAGAGAAAAATTTTATATTACTCATCACTGGGTATTTTGAATAATTAACACTAAAGATGGTTTTGCATTTATTTGCTAACCAGTAATATTTACATTTGTTTCTGAAGATGATGTAAGCTTCCCAGTTTCTTAGCTAGGTCTGATTTTTAAGTTAGGAGCATGTGAGATTTCTTGGATCTATCATGCAGTGATTTTTGTGCATAAGTAGTTGAAGTTTGTGTAGCTATGATCAGTACAGGACCTTGCAGTATATTTAAATTTAGGGATTGGGGAAATTGGTTAAGCAAGAAGTTATGTCAAAGACAGTTAACATTACATTTTAATAGTTTGGTCTGAATTCTTCTGGATAGATTCTGTCTATGTCATATTTGTAAATACATGTAAATGCTGTCTATCTTCAACTTATATCAGTATACAAATTTAATTCTTTGTTTTTTAGGCCAGTGTCCTAGCTTCCAGTTCTACTGCAGCAGCTGCTACTCTTTCTCTGGCTAATTCAGATGTCTCACTGTTAAACTACCAATCAGCTTTGTACCCATCATCTGCAGCACCAGTTCCTGGAGTTGCCCAGCAAGGTGTTTCCTTGCAGCCTGGAACCACCCAGATTTGCACTCAGACAGATCCATTCCAACAAACATTTATAGTGTGTCCATCTGCTTTTCAAAGTAAGTGGAGAAACTCCTGTATCGTATGGTATTTTATTGGACCTGCCTGCTTTGGGCAGATCTAGTTGCTTAATTCTGATCTTTGACAATTTTAAACTGTTTCTGATTATAATAATAACTGAAATTGAGTAATATCCAAAGGTGGATTTTTCCTTTTTACACTGGTTATTTCTCTAATTATTTTCTGTCTGATACATTGTAGGAGCTTAGTTTATTTCCTTAATTGAATTTCCTAATACCAGTTTTTTGCCCCTTGAGACCTTGTAATTATATCATGTATCTTGTATAAGCATGTATTGTACAATAGGCAGAATGTGTATATTTGAAAAATTTGTTGTAAGCTGAATTGCTATATATTGTCTAATTTTCTATATCATTCCATTATGAAGCAATGACCCAATAAAAGGTTATTTTATTCTAAAATGTAAAAAGCATATTAAGAATGTAGAACTCTCTTATATTCAATAATAAGGATCATTATTTATTGAACTGAAAAATTCTACAAGCTGAGCTGCTTGGGTGGGAAGGCATTAAAATTATAGTATATTGGGTCGGGGATTTAGCTCAGTGGTTCTGCTGCCTGCCTTGCAAGCGCAAGGTCCCGAGTTCGATCCCCTGTACCAAAAAAAAAAAAACCACCAAAATTATAATATATTAAGGGCTGGGAATTTAGCTCAGTGGTGCTGTGCCTGTCTTGCAAGCGCAAGGTCCTGAGTTCAATTCCCAGTACCGGGCGGGGGGGAGGTGGGGATTGCAATATCTTCTTCAGTTTATGACCCACATTATTCCTGCAAACTTGTGTTAACAAAGGAACAAAATAGCTGAAGAAAGAGGCTGACTCCATGTGTTACAGAAAGTTAAAATTATTTTATAGGTGTTTCTTGACAACACACTTAATTTACCCAATAGAAGGTCAATGTCAGTACTTTGTGGGAATAAACTAGGATTTAGACTGTCTTATAGCACTTACATAGAGGCAGGTAGCATTTTTATCTTTTTACTTTAGTTTCTTATTAACTGATTCTTTGATTTGTTTGGTTTCTGACAGAGTTGGAGCAAGCAGAAGGAAATGAGGGGCTGGGGGAGACTGAGATTACCGGGAGGACAGGAGAGCAATAGCAATCTAAACCAGGGAGAACCCACAGGGAGAGCAGAGGAGCAGATTCAAAATCTGTAAATGCAAATTTAGCCTAATTTACCAGACTACTTACATATGCTTTGTAATAGTAAATTCTGTACTTTGAGTTGTCGGAGGCTGACTGATTCTTCATTGAAATGGTTCTCAGATGTGAGGTGCTGAAATTTTCCGCTGCTTCTCAGATGATATTTAAGAGATGAAGCAGGATAACTTTTAAGTCCCTTTAATGAAACAAAATGTAAACTGAAAGGGTAGAGGGGAAAAGTGAGATAATCTCTTTTGGTATAATTAGGTAAGACAATTTTAGACAATTTTTTTCCTATTTAGAAATGTAAATAGCCTAAAGAGCTAATAGAGCAAATTTTAAAATTTTCAAATGAAGGAGTTTTGAAATTAAGGTAGTGATGATGATACCTGATATGCATTCCCATATGCCAGAGAATGTTCTCAGTTGTTTTACATATATTAATTTATCCTCACAAACAACCCAGGGGGTAGATAATGTCATTATCCCAATTTATAAATAGGACGTGCACATCTGCCCAAAGCCTTGTAACTATGTGCAGCAGAACAATGCTTGAACCTAGACAGTAGGATTCATCACATGCTCATTTTGAAGTGTTAATTATATATTGCCTGTCAGTATTTAATCTTGAATATCTGTAAAGAATTGGTTGATCTGCCAGCCATCCTAGTATGCTGATTTCTACCCAACAGTCCTCTATTCCAGGTTGCCCACTTTTCATTCACCATCCATTCTTTCGCAACATACCTGTACTTTAATTCGGCAGTTTTACTCTTCTTTCCACACTTCAGAGATTCTTTATATTTAATGGGCTATGTTCAGTAGAACAAAAATAACAACAAAAAGCAAAACTCTAGTCCTCTTTTAGGTCAGGATTCAGGGAGAACCTTCCCAAAGTGTTGCCATTGTTACTCTTTGTTTCCATTTTTGGTGGAAAGCAGCAGCTAGTTTTAACCTAACTTGACTGCTCCGGTGGTTGCTCCTGAATAGCTCTAGCAATCCAATGCTTGAGTCACATTTGTCGGTCAGCACTGTAAATTACTTTCCATCCTATTCCACTTGACCAGAGTAGAAATACATTTTGCTGAGTGGTAACTGTTCTGTAATTTTGTTCTTTTTTACTTTATTGCTGTGGGAATCATAGATGAGCTTCTGTAGAGAACATTTCCTCCTAAATTTTGCCTCTTCCATTATACCAATTTGTGGGAGGCTATTTCAATAATATTTTCTTAAAGTTAGCCACGTGTCCTGGGACTGTAAAGCATTGTGTGTTGTTTAGCTTTCTTATTAGACAGCATTGTGTAAGGAACAATCATTGACAGCTTTTTAATCTTGATATCTGCGTGTGTTACTTTTTACAGTCACGTAAGTAGTATTTTTATTTTTAAAGATATCATTAGGATGTTTTAATTCTGATTTTACTAGTCCATCTTTGTACTTTTCTAGAATGAATTTTTCTTAATGACAACTTATTACTAAATTACTCAAATTATTAAAGTGGAAAACTGGAAGACTGACTTAAAAGTAGTGTTATGGTTTATGAGCTATACTTATTTGACACTTCTATAGTATATTAAGAGAAAATAGTTGGTGATAGCTTAGGAAATGTTACTGATGGAGTCTTCTATTTAAAATATTTCTATCCTTATTTAACAGTTAATGGATTAGTGGATTTGAGACATAACAGAAACTTAAATTCTCTGTATGGAAAGTTTTGATAGGTTAGCCTTTGAGGGCTCTCGCGTCTTGGTAAAGGAGAACTGCCTTGAGTCCCTCTTTTTTCCAGAACGAAATACTAATATTCCTATTTATAGAAGTATTTGGTCGCCTTTTGTGCCAAGAGCATAATGAATAAAAAGATAAAACATAGTCACTGTTTTAAAGGCAGCGAAGAATTCTGGGTTTTCCCAGCTGTCCTTTAATCACAAAAGAACTGTACTAGAAGGCTGTCAGTGAAAAGCAGATGCTGAAATAAGTAGAAGAAAGTTTCCACAAGCTGAAATGTCTGCTTCTTAAATATTTCTGTCCTGGGCACAATTTCTTCATTTTTCTGTTGATTAGAGATAAAATATATGATTAAGTATGAACTAGCTTGTATTTTTTGAGGAGTAAGGAAAAACATTTTAAAACATTCTAAACAAAAGGATAACTTAGATTATAAATTACTAAGCTTTTCATAATTTAACCAAAAGTTACAATTATATTCATCTTTGCTTTTGAAAGATTAGTTTTTAGGACCAGTTGTCACTCTCCCACACCATGAATTAAAAGATGAATGTAACGTATTTAGTGAAATTTTTTGTTTTTGCCTATACTGTTAATAGGGATGGGATGAGTATTGTCTTTTAAATTTTATTACATTAAAAAAAAATTAGGATTCCCTTAAACCAGCTCTCTCTGTATTATATGTCTTTTGCATTAATCTACCCTAAAAGGAACCAAGTCTCCCTTTTCTTAAGTCTCAAGTCTTCTGTGAATGAAACTCCTTTGGCTTAAGTGTTTAGAACTAAAACTTGAGTGTGGAAAAGCTAAAAATAAACCATAAAAGTACCCAAAACAAACAGTACTCTCAGACTCAGAAAAGCCATTTAACTGTGATGCTGTTTTCACCAGCTGGTCTACAAGCAACAACAAAGCACTCTGGATTCCCTGTGAGGATGGATAATGCTGTGCCAATTGTACCCCAGGCGCCGGCTGCTCAGCCACTACAGATACAGTCAGGAGTTCTTACGCAGGTAAAATCTGGAGCCATGTGAATGCACAATAGTGCTGAAGCACTGTTGAGAAAGATATTTTGTTCTAGAAAATGGTGTTTGCTTTGAACATAAGATCTTTCTTGGTCATGATTCAGTGGTATTAAAATGAAACATCTATAATTGAGTTATATACTCATTCTTAACATTATTACAACTCTGCCAGTGTCTTCATAGCCTTGAAGGATAAATGTTCAGACACTGAGAAATGGTCGCCTGAGTAAGTTTACTCTCTCTTTGTGGAACAAGGGATGTCCCGGCACCCTCCCAAATATCTTAAAGATGTAGTATGCATTTGAGTGTGTGTGTGGGAAACTGTGTGTTTAAGTTTATGTGGTGCTGGGGATTAAACCAGAGCCTTCACAGTGAGCTGCATCCCCAGCCCTTTAAAAATGTTTTTGAGACAAGAGTCTCAGTCACTAAGTTGCCCAGGGTCGGCTGGAATTCACAATCCTCATGCCTCACCCTTTCAGAGGGCTAGGATTACAGGCCCAGTTAAAATTTTGTATTCTAAAGAAACAAGGTTCCAGTGTGTTTCTTTGGTGTCACTTTTGTCTACTTATAGAATTTTATCACAGTTGTGAGGCTAAATTACATCAGGATGCATCTTCAAGTATTTCATTCTTTCATTCGTTGTGTTTAGCCGGGCTGTAGAAATCTTTAAAACATTGTACTTCTCGTGAAATATGAAATTAAGATGATGAAGAAAATCATGAAATGTTTATATAGTAAAAACACTATTACCTTTTAAATTCTGTATGTAAATGTTTTTGGCGTAGGAAATTTTGACATAGGAAATTCTGAAATGCACGAATCCTATTTTGTGAGTGGAAGGAAGAATTCTTAACACACTCACTGTCTTTGTTTTGTAGAATTGATCCCCTGAATCTGGCCCAAGAAAGATTTCTATACTTTTTTGCTCTGGGCCATTAGCATTTAACCTAGTGAGCCAGTGCTGTGCAGAGTGAAGGGGGGGCAAGTGTTTGTGTTGGTATATGCATTTTGGGTAATGTGAAATTACTTTATTGTCACTAATAACTTGGGGAATGAGAACCCTTCTGAATCCAGATACCCTGCTTCAATGTTTGTTTCACTCACCTGCCTAATCTACATTTCAGGGAAGCTGTACACCACTAATGGTAGCAACTCTCCACCCTCAAGTAGCCACCATCACACCGCAGTATGCGGTGCCCTTTACTCTGAGCTGCGCAGCCGGCCGGCCGGCGCTGGTTGAACAGACTGCTGCTGTACTGGTAATTCCCTCACTTGATTGTGTTACTAACGGAGTTTCTTTGGTTTCTTTCTTTTTTTTGGTTTCTTGTTTTTGTTCTGTTTTCCTCTGGTTTATTTTTCCAAACAATTTTTTACCTTGGTCTTTGCAGAGGGCATGGAAGCATGTGCCATCTTGTGGCTGTGTTCTTGCTACGTCTTTACTGTCTCATTGTTTTCCTCCCCAACATTTGCTGAAGCACTGTCTGATGGTCAGTTTGTCTCTGTAAGGAGCCTCTTGGATTCTTTTTTTGCCAGGCTAGTGTGGTAAATGCTCTTGGTGTAGCCTCAGAAGAGCTTCAAATCTGTTACCTATTTTCTGCCCTTTTACTCTCCAGTCCTTAAGAATGAAAGAAATAGCCTTTAGTTTGGCTCTGCTACAGGTACCTGGATGGCCAAAATTTGATCTCCTTGGCAAGTTAGCTCTCCTTTCTTTTCTTCTTTTGCTATTTTAAGCTAAAACTTTTGCGCATGTGGAAATGCTTTAAGATACTCTTAATATATTGCTTTCAGAGTTAACATTAACCTCCTTTCTCTGACTACATGAAATTAGCTCTTTTTGACACTCATGATCAATAATAGCCTCCGATCATTTAAAAATGTTCCCTTTAGAATGTACTTGTAGATCATATTGTTGATTGAAAGTAAAGGTGAACTTATTTTTAGGGATTTTTGGAGAAATTAATTATTTTACAAATAGGTCTTAATACAAAGATGAAAATACGTTTTACAAACTATGAAAATATAGTGTCTTTGTTATTAAAGGCAGTAAATATAGCTGCAGTTGTAGTTGTATCAGGCTTAGAGACAGGAAAAAGTCCCAAAAGTCTGAGGTATATTTCAGTATTTGTAACCTTCAGGGTGATTTTTGAATGTTTTGTTTTATTGGGAAGAGTTTACTGGATATCCAGCATTTCATTGTTTGAAATTTAAAATTAAGTAAACACTTGAAAACCTAATTGATAATACTGAATCCTGATAATTCTCATCTTTCAAAGTAGCATTAAATTTCTTTTGTTGTTTTTCATGTACTTATGTGAGTGAAACACTCCTAGAGACATACTTGGCTGGAACTTGTTTAGTTTTCAATTTTAATATCTTTGTCACTTCCAAATTAATTTTCTCATAAACATAAAACCCAAGTGCAAGGGAGTCAGATCCAACTTGGTTGATCCAGGCTCCTGGTTTTAATTTGCTCACATATAGTTTGGAGATTGAGGATGTTAGCTGACACTTTGCTGCTTTTCTTCAGTTGCACTAGCCATTTGCTAAGCTTTGCATATTTTTGTTCTTCCTCTGTCAAAACAGTTCGTCGCTTGGAACGCCAGATTTCTGCCTCACGTTGGAATGTTATTTCTTGCTTTGTATTAAACTACATGCTTTGTCTTGTGCAGGTGTTGGCTTATGGAAAAGACGCATGGTGTGACTTAACATTACTTCTCTTATTTTCTGTTTTGTTTTGTTTTGTTTTGTTTTAAATTCTGCGTATGGTAGCAGGTGTGTTTGCAGTTTATCTGCTTTGAAGCCTTCTTGTTTGGAACCGGTGTTTGTGACAAGTGGATCTGTTACTTGCAGAAATATATAAAACTGTGTTGGTGGCCTTGCAGTTTGAAATTCATGAAACAGAACCATATGTACTCAAGAATTGTAGGTAATTGTACTGCAGTATTCAGGTTTAAAAAGGAGACTTCCAAATCTGTTTCCTTTTATTCAGAGAATGCCAGAATTTCTGTAAGAAGTACAGAAAACATTTATTGCTCTATTGCAAGTGACATAGCTTGCTAGAATCATATTTTCTTATAGTGATTAGTTTTTATGTTGAAGTATGTTTCTATAAATGATACATGTTTTAGGTACCTATGAAAACAGTATGATGCAGGGCCAGGGATTTAGCTCAGTGGTTTCGCCGCCTGCTGCACAAGCGCAAGGACCCAAGTTCAATCCCCGGTACCAAAAACAAACAAAAAACAGTATGATGCTTTCTCCATCTATTTCTTACATATTTATTGCTTGGTTTTGAATTCTATCATATGGCTATAAATGATGGCATTAACTTACTCCTACCAGCATAAGTTTGTTTGCCAAAGGATTTGACCTTCCGTCATCTTCATCTGGCTCCCTTTTCTGAGTACTACTGCCCTTGTAAAAAAAGGGAACAATTCTGGCCTGTTTTATAGGTTGAGTTAGCCTGATGTCTTATCTGATTGACACTCAGACTTTAGAATTTCAAGTTTTTAATTCCAAGGGAGTCCACTTAACTTTTTCTAGAGATATATGTTTTATAATTTTTGCAAAAATGATACTTCTGAAATTTAACCAGAGCATATTAACCTCTGAACTTTCAGACTCTTTTTGTCTTTAGTGTAATAGAAACTTACAACTGCAGGGATCTTCATTTTGTAGTACCCTGGTGGCCAGGTGATAGAGGTAGCCAAGAGAAAGCAGTATGTTCTCTTTGTCTTCCGTTAGTCATGAGGCCCTCTGACTGTTTCTTTTTTAATCTCTGCAAGTTAACAATCTATGAGCAACTTTTTTTAAGATACAAATTTTTCTTTCATGAAAAAACAGAAGAAAAGGCAAGAATGAGTCAAATCTGGATTCTTTTTCTGTGTGTTTCCTTACAGCAAGCTTGGCCTGGAGGAACTCAGCAAATTCTCCTGCCTTCAACTTGGCAACAGTTGCCTGGGGTAGCACTACACAACTCTGTCCAGCCCACAGCAGTGATTCCAGAGGCCATGGGGAGTGGCCAGCAGCTAGCCGACTGGAGGCAAGTGCTCTCTTATTTTTCTCTGTGATTTTCAAGGGCAGATCCTTTAGGGTAGAAGGGTGTAATACTATGGAGAGACTAGGAAATAAACAAAGGAAAATTTTAACTATTTGAAATCCTTTAAGAAAATAATTCATATTAGACTAGAAGATGGACTTATAAAAAAACTTGGAGAATAGAAAAACAATAAATTCTAAGGTCAAGGTTATTTACTCCATATTTAAAGAAAGTCTTTAGTGATGAGAAATGAAATAGTATAATCCTAAAACCTTGCAATCCTGGCACCTGACTTTAAAAATAAAATGCAGCTATCCTTAGTTGCCTCAATTGCTTTTAATACCTATTTCTAGTAGTTTTGGGCTTCACTCTTCTGTTGCTTCCTGTTGGTACAGGAATGCCCACTCTCATGGCAACCAGTACAGCACTATCATGCAGCAGCCATCCTTGCTGACCAACCACGTGACACTGGCCACTGCCCAGCCCCTGAATGTTGGTGTTGCCCATGTTGTCAGACAACAGCAATCCAGTTCCCTCCCTTCAAAGAAGAATAAACAGTCTGCTCCAGTCTCTTCCAAGTAAGTGTGTGTTAGAGCTGATGGTTAAAGCTGTGCCAATTTGAGAGAGATGTTCTCTAGCATTTGCAGTGTTATGGTACGGATATTTTTGGCTTGAAGCAGCAAGTAGCTGCCAGGTTGAACAACAGCTAATGTTTTCACCTGGGTGTGCACACCAGCTGGGTCCTGGTTACAATCATCCTTTCTCTTTGCTGCCACTTTGAATGCATGTTGTCTTTATGATATTTTTATTTTTCTGCCCCCTTTATGTATAGTGAAATTTAACCCTGGGATAAAGGTCACAAAAGTAAATTTTCTTTTTATCTTGCCAGAGTAATTAATTTTTCATTAAGACATGTATAGTTAAGTATATTAGCTTAATGATGAGGTAAAAAATTGGACAACAGTCTAGGGAAAAGATTTGCAGTTTGGGAGGCCATGGACTGAACTGTTTTTCCTTGTGAACTTTTCCTACAGATCCTCTCTGGATGCTCTGCCTTCCCAAGTCTATTCTCTGGTTGGGAGCAGTCCTGTCCGCAACACATCTTCTTATAATTCCCTAGTCCCTGTCCAAGATCAGCATCAGCCAATCATCATTCCAGATACTCCCAGCCCTCCTGTGAGTGTCATCACTATCCGAAGTGACACTGATGAAGAAGAGGACAATAAATATAAGCCTAGTAGGTAAGATAGGTGAATGGTTTCTGGTTCTGTTGGTTTAAACTATTGGTTTAAAGTGGCAAGTGGCCTAGTTTGGACCAAAAAAAAAAAAAAAAGTATTTTGGAAGTATGGCCTTGGGTGAGTCAGCCAAAACACATTTCCATAACTGAGCATTGTCAAGTTTTCTATGATATTATACCTACTCATTAGGTAGGTAGAGTTAGGTTTATATCAAGTTGATAGTTTGTACTGCCTTGGAATACACATTATACCATAGGCACGACCCCTGCCTTCAAGGAGCTTTATATCTGAAAACAGAATAACAGAAGCATATGAATAACAGTTAATTGGAATGGGTAGGTAGATAAGGAACTATTTGAAATTCATGTAATTTCTTAATCTGAAAAGGCCTCTTTGGAAAAAGTTAGGTGTGTTTTCTTGTCCCCTTCTGTTCTGTGGCCTAAAAGCTGAAGAATTTAAATACCAGATTATTCCTCTTTTTTTTTTTCTTTTGTACCAGGGATCGAACTCAGGACCTTGCACTTGCGAGGCAGGTGGCAGAACCACTGAGCTAAATCCCTGGCCCCAGATTATTCCTCTTTCCCTAGCACCTTAGTTGAAGTCCTTAGCTGGGCAGTTTACTAAAAGGGAGTGGGTTAAGTTTAAGAACTTTGATATGCATTTCTCTCTTAGTGTATGGTCAGTTGCCTTGATTTTTTTCTTATATTCTTCACTGGGCTTTTGGTGTTAGGCATTTCAAAGAGGAAATAACCCTGCTTTTATCTCAGAAGATAGGATTCACACATGAGAGTAATTTAGGAGACTTTACAAAATCATATGTAAGTGAAATTTAACTTGCAAGAGTGAAAGGAATTTAGAGCCCATTAGTTTAGAAAGGCTGTTTGTAAAATGGTAGACTAAAAGCTAAGTTTTCAAAGTCGTCATTGAGTTGATTTGGAAAAGAGAAAAAGTAACCAAAATTGTGTGTGAGTAGTCAGCATGAGTGCTTGACTGGGGCCCAGCCTGTTACAAAATTAGGGAAAGCTAAGGTTAGTAAGGTAGGAAACAATGAAAGAACCTTTAAAAAAAAAAAAAACATGATGAGAAGTTTGATTAGAGATAGTAAGGAATGATAATCTAGAGAGGTGATAGGAAAAGAAGTAGCGTTTAAAAGATATTAATGAAATAATTAAATAGAAAGGCTAAGGCAGCATTGAATAGGTTCAGACTCTGGAGTCATTCTGTCCTTGGTCTGAATCCTGTCTTACCGGGTAGTTCATTCGTTGTGTGACCTTGGACAAGTTCCTGATTTCCTTGTGCCTCAGTTTCCTCATCTGCAAAACAAGGTTAATAGTACCTACTTCACAAGATTGTTGTAGGGATTCAGTGAGGTAGGTGTAGAGCCTGAGAATAGTGCCTCATACATAATAAGCACTTAGAAGTTTGCTGCTATTATTGTCATTATCACTCATTATTATCACCACCATGAGAGAATGAGGGACATCTAAGACATGTTGCTTAAAAAGGCACTTGAATTTTCATGTATTTTCTTCCCCTCAGCTCTGGCCTGAAGCCGAGGTCTAATGTCATCAGTTATGTAACTGTCAATGATTCTCCAGATTCTGACTCTTCCTTGAGCAGTCCATATTCCACTGATACCCTGAGTGCTCTCCGGGGCAATAGTGGACCACTTCTGGAAGGGCCTGGCAGAGTTGTGGCAGATGGCGCTGGCACTCGCACTATCATTGTGCCTCCACTGAAAACTCAGCTTGGTGACTGCACTGTAGCAACCCAGGCCTCAAGTAAGTGGTGTCTTTACAGCTAGAATTGAATTTTCCTTGGATGTGTTTATGCTTAATATTTTGCTATAATATACAGCACTTTTGCCTAGTGATCAAGACCAGTGGCATAGATATTTTCACATATTTAATTCAGAAGTCAGTTCCATGGGGTATGAGATTTTTTTGCCTTCATTTTGTCTTCCTATGTTTATTTTGTTTGGATTAATATAAAAATTAGATTGCATTTGGTATCAGTATCGTCTTTCAAACACATTCACTGCTGATGGGAGAAAGTAGACAAGACATGTCATATAGCAGGAAGAATTAGCAAGCAACTAGATTTGCCATGCATGATTCAAAATTGTCAATCTAGACAAGAACTGGACTTGGTAATATTGAAAATGACTGTAAAAGATTTTTGAAAACAGTATGTCCTTCAGATGCTTTTTTTGGTTTTATTATCAGCCTAACTACTGCCATCCACTTTGCTCTTTTAGATACTGCATGTAGTCTCCTTGATTTTGCTGTTGTGTGACTTGAGCAATACTAGCTGCATTAACAAATCCCCAAGTTTCCATGCTGACCATATTAGAAGGTTTTTACTCATATAACTTCCAAGTGCAAGTGTTCCTGGTTGGTAGGCCTGCAGTGGGGTAAGGACCAGAACCTTAGAATCCTTAGCATCCAATCTGTGTGGAAAAGAAACTTTGGTGCTGGCAAACCTCCACTCTTAACCTCTTTAGCCTAGAATACTGAACCCTACTCACATGGCCTCACCCAGGTGCAAGAAGGTCCCGGAAATGAAGTCTTGTCCAGGCAGCTGCCTCCCAGTTGTAACTTTACACTGAGGAAGGGGAGGATTTTTGGTGTTAGCATAGACATCTGTGTTGTACTTGCATAAATAATGTTTTATTATGGATTATGTTACTGCTATAGGCATAAACAGGGTTCTGATTTGAGGATATTTTGTTAACCCTCAGTATGGTTCTCCTCAGTAGTGGTCAAATGTCCCACTAAAGACAAAGTAGAACTTCTAGATGCTTGGCTTCTGAATAGAATTATTAGGACCTCTTTCCACTCTTTGGGCCCAAGAATATAGCTGTCTCACAAGTAACTGAATAAATGTACCAGTTTTCCTGTTGGAACACTGAAGGAAGCAAAATTTTATATTTGGCTATCTCGTAATTTCTTAGAATTTTGGAGTACATATCCAGCAAGAGAGGATCTTGCTGTCCTTTAAAGTCTTTTGACATTTAAATATCCTAAGAACTACCAGTATCTTTCTCAGCTCCATATTATAATTTCTATACTTGTTTAATCCCATCCTACATCAAATTACAGGCTCCTTGGGGGGTAGGAACTGTCTGATGTTTATATTTCTAGTGGTTTCCTGTATATAACAGGAGATTAGATAACATTTACAGGAGTAAATCTTTTGAGGATCCTACGTGGCAAGATAACAGTTTTTGTTCTTCTGGTATAGATATAATTGAGGAAGTAAGATACAACTTGAGACTTAACTCTTGCAAATTTACTTACAAATGTGGACTGACTAATGTGATGCCGCCTGAGATTCAGCGATACTAAGCCCTGGCTCCTTTTTAGGTCTCCTAAGCAGTAAGACCAAGCCAGTGGCTTCAGTGAGTGGGCAGTCATCTGGATGCTGTATCACCCCCACAGGGTATCGAGCTCAACGCGGGGGTACCAGCGCAGCACAGCCACTCAACCTAAGCCAGGTAAGTGCTGGGGGCTGCTGCCTTCTGTTTGGGGCTCCCCCTGTGGTTACTCTCTGGAGAACCTTGCTTCTGGCTGGACTGCTGAATAAACCCAAATTAAGCTTTTGTGTCAAAAAATTTGGTGTTGTGTGGCCTCCGTGAAATCTACATGTGCTGTGTCTCTTCATTTGCTCTGTGAATGCGTTTGAGATGTATATTCCAGATTTTCCATCAGACTTACCTAGTCTAACCTGGAAGACCAGAGAAATGTCTGAAATTTAGAAAGATGCTTATCTAGGATGCTTATCCATGCCTGGTTCTGCACTACCTTATACTTCAAGGCTGGATTCTCTTCCTTTATCTTCTAGGCTAGTGATGGTACACCTATGGCATGCATGCCACAGCAGGCTTTTTGTATCATTGAAAGCTCTGAAAGGTTTGCCATCATTGCATCTAGGTCATAAATAACCTGAGCCTCACCTTCATTACTTGAGTCATGAAACAGGGAAATCCTTTGGCACTTAAATCAACTGTTTTAATCGTACATATTGCTGGAGTCTGGGATTTGTCCCCCTGTCCCCTGCCATCTGATCTCATGGGTAGTGAGGGTCACTTTATTTCTGTTTGTGTTAACTCTTTTTCTCAGCTAAACTCTGGTATTTGTATGATGTCTACCAGTAGTGAAAAAGTGTCAAGATGAGGTTGTGACTATGTGTAAGAGAGGAGAGCACATGCAAGTACAAATGTAAGTTTGAGTTAGTGCATGTGTTTTAGACTCCACATTTCAAGAGGGATGTGAAGAACTTAAAAGAAAACAATGACAAAAAGAAAAGAAAACAATGACAAGAAAGAAATGTTAGGAAAAGTAAAAATCACTGACCCTAGAATAGAGTGAGTTCATAGTTAACCTAAGTTGTAGGAGTGGGCAACCTGATGAGCCCTTGATACTGTCATGTTTACAGAAGATCATACTGCTGCTATCTGAACCAGGTTAGGATCTGTTCTGCCAAAAGGCAGAGGGATGTGTGGCTGGTTTCTGACAGCATTCATTCCCAATCCGGGAGATTCTGTGCCTTGGCGGTTCAGAAATAATACAAACCAGAACCTCCACTCTTAACTTGGCCTTTGGTGCCCTAAACCAGAGTGACCTCCAGATTCCTCATTCCCTTCTTCCTTCTTCCAGAACCAGCAGTCCTCAACAGCTCCAGCCTCGCAGGAAAGAAGCAGCAACCCTGCTCCCCGCAGACAGCAGGCATTTGTGGCCCCGCTCTCCCAGGCACCCTACGCCTTCCAGCACGGCAGCCCACTACACTCAGCAGGGCACCCACACCTGGCCCCAGCCCCTGCTCACCTGCCAAGCCAGCCTCACCTGTATACATATGCTGCCCCCACCTCTGCAGCTGCATTGGGCTCCACCAGCTCCATTGCTCATCTTTTCTCCCCACAGGGCTCTTCAAGGCATGCTGCAGCCTATACCACTCACCCCAGCACTCTGGTGCACCAGGTTCCTGTCAGTGTTGGTCCTAGCCTCCTCACTTCTGCCAGTGTGGCCCCTGCTCAGTACCAACATCAGTTTGCCACCCAGTCCTACATTGGGTCTTCTCGAGGCTCAGCAATTTATACTGGATACCCGCTGAGTCCTACCAAGATCAGCCAGTATTCTTATTTGTAGTTGGTGAGCATGAGGGAGGAGGGCTCATGGCTGCCCACTCCTGGCCCCGAGTTCTTAATAATGGGCTATGTATGGTGAGCACCTCCCTTACCCTCTCTTGAAACTCCTTAGCCAGCAGCTTGTTCTGCAGGGACCCACTGAAGCTGAAGGCCTTTCTCTGGGGGAACCTGTCTCGGTGTTGACTGCATGGTTGTAGTCTCCCAAAGTTTGCCGTTTTTTAATTCTTTATTTTTATGATAGGAGTTTTGGTATTTGGAAGAATTCAGAAACCCATCTTCTAAAGTTACCAAGGAATAGAGAGATCATTCTGAAGTTATCCTTTGAAAAATATTTTTTCTCCCTCACTTGATTTCTATAAATGCTTTTGAAAACGAGCCCACTTTATTTAACTTTGTTTTATTGTAGTTGCTGGGCAGAGACAAAATGCTGATAGATTTAAAATCTGGTGACAAGTGAGAAAAGGAAAATAAGTACTTTTGGTTTATTTAAAATTCAAGGCTTCTTTACCTATTTTATTTTAAAGCAGCTTATACAAGTCTTTATTTTACTATCAGGCATCTCTCCTCAAAACTTTATCTTTGTTTATGGGACAGTTAAATTTGCATTGTTTCAGTTTTGTTTTCATGTTGCATTATACTTAATGGACAGTTGTTTTTATTTTAACTAGTTACATATTGATTGGTTACATGTGCGATTATTGCAAGGTAGTGTTAAAAAGATAGCTTACCATTTTCTAGTCACTCAGTGTGAGAGAATTTGTGCCCACTATGGGAATACCAATTATTCTTTTTAAATGAAGTACCATGAATTCTTTTTTAAATTATTTTTAAGAACTCGTTTTTTCTGATTCAACTTAAATTTTAATAGAAAAGCCATTAAAGTGATTTTTATTGTGTGGTGGTAGTGGTTTTATTACATGCAAAATCTCTTTCTGTTATGAGATACTTGCATTGATGAGCTTTGCCAACAGGTTGTTGGTATTGGTGAACTTTGCCTAAAGATTAGTATGAAATTTCAAGAATACACCTCTGTGTTTTTCTCATCTCTCCCTTCGGTTTTATGTGATTTATTTGGGGAGAAAGCTAAAGAATCTGAAACTAGATAAGAACGTTGTTATGTATAGCTTTTATACTTTAAAGTAGCTTCCTTTGTATGCCAGCAGCAAATTGAATGCTCTCTTATTAAGACTTATATAATAAGTGCATGTAGGAATTGCAAAAAAATATTTTAAAAGTTTATTACTGAATTTAAAATATTTTAGAAGTTTTGTAATGGTGGTGTTTTAATATTTTGCATAATTAAATATGTACATATTGATTAGAAAAATATAACAAGCAATTTTTCCTGCTAACCTAAAATGTTATTTGTAATCAAATGTGTAGTGATTACACTTGAATTGTGTATTTAGTGTGTATCTGATCCTCCAGTGTTACCCGGGAGATGGAATTAACATCTCCATTGTATTTAAACCAAAATGAACTGATACTTGTTGGAATGTATGTGAACTAATTGCAATTATATTAGAGCATATTACTGTAGCGCTAAATGAGCAGGGGCATTGCCTGCAAGGAGAGGAGACCCTTGGAATTGTTTTGCACAGGTGTGTCTGGTGAGGAGTTGTTCAGTGTGTGTCTCTTCCTTCCTTTTCTCCTCCCTTCCCCTATTGTAGTGCCTTATATGATAATGTAGTGGTTAATAGAGTTTACAGTGAGCTTGCCTTAGGATGGACCAGCAAGCCCCCGTGGACCCTGAAGCTGTTCACTGGGATGTATCAGAACAGGATTAGTAGCTGTGTTGTGTAAATGCATTGTTCTCAGTTTCCCTGCCAGTGTTGAAAAATAAAAACAACAGCTTTTCTTCTTTATTGCCAGCTCTACTCCTTTCCACTTTGGAGTCTTAGCTGAGTTCTCACAGAAGCATTTTCCCCATGTGGCTCTCTCACTGTGCATTGCTAACTTGTTTCTGTGAGAATTTAGGAAGCAGGTGAGAGGAGTCAAGCCAATGTTAAATATGCATTCTTTTTAAAAAAAGTATGTGCAATCACTTTTAGAATGAGATTTTTTTTTTCTCCTTTTCCCATGTGGCAGTCCTTCCTGAAAATAGTTGACATTGCTAGTAAAATATTTGCTTGTTGAAAAAAAACAAAAAACATTTAACAGATGTGTTTATACCAAAGATCCTGTTGTATTGCTTACCATGTCCCCATACTATGAAGAGTTTTGTTGTGTCGCTGGTGATGAGAAACTCACAGAAAGGTTTCTTAGCTGGTGAAGAATATTAAGAAGAAACCAAAGCCTGTTGAATCACTGAGGCTTTTGAGGTTTCTTTTTAACAACTTGTATATTCTTGGGGCCCTTCAAGCTGTGACATTGTCCTGGTACTCTCAGCTCTCCACAGATCTGGGCCAAGTAGAAGGTACTGGGGATGGGGACATTCCTGCCCATAAAGGATTTGGGGGAAGAAGGTTACCCTAAGATAGAAATGTGTTCCATCTGAGTTGAAGATTATACTGGAGAGATAATTCTAGGACTGGTTCTATATAGAGATGGTGTCAAGAAGGTGCAGGATGGAGATGGAAGATTTCATGGAGCCTGGTCAGCAAGCTTTGTACCGGGTTGAACACCGAGGAGCTGTCAAAGTATTTGGAGTTTCTTCAGCATAAGGAGTAAGGGCTTCCAAGATGGGACTGGTACTCAATACAGCTTACCAGGAACATGTTGTGTTTTCTGTATTTTTAAAAATCATTATATTAAGTTGTGTGTTCCGCACTATATTGGTCAAGACAGCCAGGCAGTTTGTGTAGTTTATAACTAGTGTTACACAGTTTTCTGGTCAGCATGTATGACCAGGGTGTATGTCTCCTTTTTACCAAGCACATTCTGGTATTCTTGTTTAAGGCAGGTCTGGTTTCTAGTGGAAACACTTTTTGTTCCTATCTTTCTTTTGCAAGGGACAAAATTTGTTTTTGTAAGAAATAAGATGCAGGGGAAAATAAAACCCCACCCCTCCCCTTAGTCCAATAAGTAAATACCATTTAAAATAAGAGTCTTAACACCACAGGAAAGGATAATACCTTAATCACCTGACTAGCAGTGTGTGGCATAAAAAATAACCTAGAGAGATTTTCAATCTCAGTCTGTAAATTGACATTTCAGGTTTACCAAGATAAAAATCCACCTTTGTCTGCTGAATGTGTATGTGCTTGGTGTGGCTTTCGATTCTGTCCCTGGGGTTTAACATTGCTGGCCCTGACAGCATAGGGGAAGCCCTGTGAATGTAGTGAGCAGGTGGTCTGGGTCACCATGGCCTGACCTCAAGGCAGCCTAAGATTTTAAGTCCTCCATCAGGTCCATTTCCAGCTTCTACCCTTCCAGGTGAGAGAAGAAGTGGGAAGGGGTCGAATATAGCCATCTAGCCGCATCAGGACACTTGATCACTCTTGAGTTTTAATAGCTCCCAGGAGGCTGATAACATTGTCAGTGTTCAGCTGAAATGCCAACCCCAGGAATAAGAATTCCATTTCAAAGAGTTCTGTCCTTTCTGAGCCTGCTTTTGTGATTGCTCATCCATCATCCTCCACTAGAGGGGCTAAGCTTGACAGATCTTAGCCAGGCAAGCACAGTAGTGTGTTTTACTCAGCATTCTTATGCAGAAATCCACTAATTGAGATGGTTTGTTTTAGGATGGGAAGTGAAATTGCCTCTCAGTGACAGGAACAGCCCCAGCCTGCTTCCTATTTTGATTTTGTTTTTAAACTGATGGATGGTGCAGCATGTCTACATGGTTGTTTGTTGCTAAACTTTATATAATGTGTGGTTTCAATTCAGCTTGAAAAATAATCTCACTACATGTAGCAGTACATTATATGTACATTGTATGTAATGTTAGTATTTCTGCTTTGAATCCTTGATATTGCAATGGAATTCCTACTTTATTAAATGTATTTGATATGCTAGTTATTGTGTGTGATTTAAACTTTAAACTTTTTTTGTTTTGTTTTGCTTTTTCCCTTTTCTGGTTGTGAGCTTCCTTTTACAACAAACCTCTAGAAACAGATAGTTTCTGAGAAATTACTGAGCTATGTTTGTAATGCAGATGTACTTAGGGAGTATGTAAAATAATCATTTTAACAAAAGAAATAGATATTTAAAATTTAATACTAACTACGGGAAAAGGGTCCATTGTGTAAAACATAGTTTATCTTTGGATTCAATGTTTGTCTTTGGTTTTACAAAGTAGCGTGTATTTTCAGTATTTTCTACATAATATGGTAAAATGTAGAGCAATTGCAATGCATCAATAAAATGGGTAAATTTTCTGATTCGTGTGGCTGTTCTGTTATAGGGGCACAGAGGGGATGAAGAAATGACATCTTTGGAGTGGCTAAACACGTTGCATTTGAACATCAACAGAGCATTTGAGACAATTTCATTTTTTTAATTTAAATTTTTATTAGTACATGTTTGCAATACATAATGATTACATTCATCATGGGGAATTGGTACATGTACATAACATGACAATTTCATTCTTCGTACAGATTTCCATAATAGAAATGAATAGGGTGTGTAGGGAATATTCCCCAAGAATGGAGATCTGAGATCATTACCTTTGTGTCCAGCCTTTTGGCTTGCCTGGGCCTCATTGAGTGAAGAGAATTGTTTTTGGACCATATACAAAATATATAATTCATAGATATAAGTAACAAAGCTTCCTTGTAAAAATATTTTAACTTATTACATTATTTTACAACATAAGCCCAAGTTTAATAATTAAAATTTACGTGTCTGCTTAATAACAATAAACACCTGTCTTTACAGGCATACACAAGTAGGTTGAAATACTGAGTACATGAGTAGGTTGAAATGAAAATGATTGCGTTTTATCCAAGTCACACAAATTTGGTGCATGCAGGTTTCCATTGGACTGACTCTGGCAGGTGCAGGAAGGAGGTGGAGTTAGCACCTGAGAGTTCCACTGTCCCCAACACAGTCCATGCGATCCAGTCATGAAAAATTTGACTAAAAATCATTTCTTGATGTTGAAAGTTTATGATCATGTGAGGCTGCATTACTAGCTAGCTGTCCAGAGAGGGCTGATCTGTTAGCTGCTTTAGATCACCCTTTGAAAGAAGTAGAAGACTTCTCAGGTGAGCTAATTAAACTTTGTTTCTTAGCATGTTTCATCAATCACCTAAGGTAATAGAATGAAAATAAGAATCAGCACAGGAAGATGCTGTTGTTTTTTTCTGGGGCTGTACTGTTAGAGGTGTCTTTTTCAGAGAAGAGCACCTCTGGTCATATTTCTCGATACTAAAATGAATAAATTTTCTGATAGAGATTTGTCAAGATTAATCATTGCAGGTCTCTGAATAAATGCTTTATTTAGTTGACTTTTTTTGACATGTGTGTCACAGGCCAAGTCTTCAGTGGCCAGTTAATTCATTTGGGATCCTGCAGCTTTGATTAGGATATAGAAATGAGCAACAGTTAGGAACACTCTTGAACCCTAACCAAGAGAAATGGTCAGAAGTCTTCTTAAAAATAGCCAAGTCAGAATATATTTTGGGTTAGACTACAACTTACATAAACTTCAAAGTTTCTTCTCTCCCCGTATCAGTGAATTAAATTAGTGTGAATTTGTTGAACTTCTCAATTTTGGCAAGAGATTTCACTCGGAAAGCCATGTAGCATTGCTCTGCTGTTAGCCCCACTTCTGGAAAATCTAAAGCTAATTTACTAACTTCTCAATGACCTGTTTGTTGTTTTCATCTCAGTTGTATTCTTTTCCCTGAGCTAAATCAGAGACTGGCACAGCCCCCTAAAGCAATTGGGTAGCCTGTAGGAAAGTCTGTATTTTAGTGATGAAAAACCCTGTAAATACAAACTACCTGCCTTGTTGTGTAGAAAAATTTCCACATCGGGTGAGGTCTAATCCTTGATTTCTCTATTAATCATGAGATGGCACCAGGTGCTCAGCACGAGATGGCGCCAGTGAGCTGTAGAAGTAGTTTGACTTGGCCTCTTTGGCCTTTTTCCCACCTCCCCTCAAATCTTATCTCCCCTGCTTCCAGCTTCCATTGAAACAAGGCAGGAAATCCACCTTATTCTTGCGAGAGAAGGCAAGGATTAATGAAGGAAGTCAGCTTCTTACAAATCAACACCGGAAGCATTCTCCCAGAACAAGAACGGTGTTTGCTGGGTTTTCTCTGTAGTCTCTACCTCCTTCCTGTTCCTTTCCTGCACGACTTCCCAGAAAACCTCTGCTTTCACATTTCCATCTTTTTCCTCCCGAGGAGCGTACAGCCTAGGTAGGGAGATGGCTAAGGCTTCTGGCTGCTGTGCAAGGGGGCCATCTGTGTTTGATCAGTCCAGGCAGAAAGGAGGGGCTGGAGTTGTAGAGACTGAAAGCATTCCAGAGTAGTGAGAGAGGCCCAGAGATCAGAAAGAGAAGGCACCGCCCCCACCCCGCCTCCCAAGCTAACCCGCCAGCTTGAGGGGAAGAAGCCAACCGCATACTGTCGTTACCGTGGCCCCAACTCTTCAGGCTGCCATGGGGCTCAGCTCTCCTCTCCTCATCCTGTTCCTTTTGTCCTGGTCCGGACCCCTTCGGGGACAGCAGCACCACCTTGTGGAGTACATGGAACGTCGACTAGCTTCCTTGGAGGTGAGGGACTCCTTTCTCTTCTAGCCCAGCCTGGGAGGATTCCAGTTTGTCAGGGTTCTGAGCATGACAAAATAGGGCTTTGTAAGAACCTGCAGAAAACTCTGCCTTTTCGTAAAGAGGATCCTCAAAATTACAAGACCTCTTTTGCCACGTAGAGCCGTTCTGAAACAAATAGACCTTTGTGTTTTACCCCGGGATTAGATGGGGTAAGAGGATGAGTGGAAATGAGAGCCAGGGGGGGGGGGGGGGGGCGGGGGGGAGCGTATCTTAGGAGGAGTTGATGATTCTGTGAAGTTGGGAGTTCCCAGAGAATCTGCAGCTTTCTGCCCTTTTTTCCAACCAGTTTGAAGTCCATAACATCTTCATTCCCAAGAGGAAAATTATATAATAGGGCTGCGACCCCTGCCCACCCTGCTGCACTTACATCTCCCTAGAGGCTCAGGTAACCCTGTGGCATTCTCAGCACACAGGCTGAAGGGCACTGGCCTAGGTGACTCTGAGCTGGGCTCCTTGCCCCTTTAGCGCCTCTGAACATCAGGTTTCCTTTGCTGTGAGAGTGGAAGGGGACATTGATGGCTAGCTGAGTTTGCTCCTTTTCCCATTCCTGACTCCCTGCCTGGGCCTCTCTGCCTGGAAGTTGTAACCCTGCAGCCCGCCCTCCCTCCTTGCTGATTCTCCCCCATCCCTTCAGGAACGGCTGGCCCAGTGCCAGGACCAGAGCAGTCGGCATGCTGCTGAGTTGCGGGACTTCAAGAACAAGATGCTGCCGCTGCTGGAGGTGGCAGAGAAGGAGCGCGAGGCGCTCAGAACCGAGGCTGACAGCATCTCAGGGAGAGTGGACCGTCTGGAACGCGAGGTAGACTATTTGGAGACTCAGAACCCAGCTCTACCCTGCGTAGAGCTTGATGAGAAGGTGACTGGAGGCCCTGGGACCAAAGCCAAGGGCAGAAGAAATGAGAAGTATGATATGATGACAGGTGAGTGATTGCAAAGCAGACCCCAGTACTCAGAACCTGTAGTCTTCCTTCTTAACTCTTTGTTTCTGTTGGTTCCAGTCCACTGTGATTCTCTTCTGGAACTGGTGTTAGAGAAATTTGTGCAATGATAAGTCCATTAAGAAGAGTATGCGGGGACCCAGGCCTCTCTAGTGTTCCCCCTCAAGCCTCCATAAGAGAGGAGGTATCCACACGGCAGATGCCCTCTCTTTTCCAGATAGCCCACCTTGGCGAGTTTCTACTTAGGAACTAACTCTGCTTCTGTTTCCTTTGTTTTTCTTCTTCCCACCAGACTGTAGCTACACAATCTCTCAGGTGAGATCAATGAAGATCCTGAAGCGGTTTGGTGGCCCAGTTGGACTGTGGACCAAGGATCCATTGGGGCCCACAGAGAAGATCTATGTGTTAGACGGGACACAAAATGACACAGCTTTTGTCTTCCCAAGGCTACGTGACTTCACCCTTGCCATGGCTGCCCGCAAAGCTTCCCGAGTCCGTGTGCCCTTCCCCTGGGTAGGCACAGGGCAGCTGGTATATGGTGGCTTTCTTTATTATGCCCGGAGGCCTCCTGGAGGACCTGGAGGGGGTAGTGAGTTAGAGAACACTTTGCAGCTCATCAAATTCCACCTGGCAAACCGAACAGTGGTGGACAGCTCCGTGTTCCCTGCAGAGAGGTTGATTCCCCCCTATGGCCTGACCACAGACACATACATCGACCTGGCAGCTGATGAGGAGGGTCTTTGGGCTGTCTATGCCACCCGGGAGGACGACAGGCACTTGTGCCTGGCCAAGTTAGATCCACAGACGCTGGACACAGAGCAGCAGTGGGACACACCGTGTCCCAGAGAGAATGCCGAGGCTGCCTTCATCATCTGTGGGACCCTATACGTCGTCTATAACACCCGCCCTGCCAGCCGGGCCCGGATCCAGTGTTCCTTTGATGTCAGTGGTACCCTCACCCCTGAACGAGCAGCACTCTCTTACTTTCCCCGTCGATATGGTGCCCACGCCAGCCTCCGCTATAATCCCCGTGAGCGTCAGCTCTATGCCTGGGACGATGGCTATCAGATTGTCTATAAGCTGGAGATGAGAAAGAAAGAGGAAGAAGTTTGAGAAGCTAGACTTGTTTTTATTTTAAATCTCTTTATCCTCATACATTTATATCCCTAATACATTTCCTACTCCTTATTTTTCAAATGTAGGTAAGCTGTGGCTTATAGCCACAACTTGGTTCTCATAAGCCCCTTGGTTTCATATGGAACTCCAGATCCTGAGTAACCCTTGTAGAGCTAAAATAGTGAAAACTAAATGTTCACTTCTGCTCTCCTGCCCCATGCCCACAAATATCAGGCCCCAGGAGACCCAGGCCCATGGCTCTGACCCTCCCTTGAATGGGGGCACCCTAGGAATACTCTGACCCAGGGGAGAGAGGAGCAGAAGCAGACAACTCTCCCGTCTCCCTCCAGTGTCTGAAGAATGGAGCTTTCTCCATATCATTTTGTATTGCAACATTTTGCATTAAAAGGAAAATTCACTACTACTCTCCTGTGTTTGTTTGAGGTAGCCCTCAGATCACAGTTCTCACTGAGACCTTCCATTTTCTTCCTCCCGCTCATCCCCAGTCCTTAAACCACATTAGGGACTTGGCTAGGCTCCCTTAGCTGAGGGAGCTGGAACTTCTCTAGTTACAGATTTTATGTGAGGCGCCTGGGGATGCAGCAGAATCCTGCCACTTTAGGAGGCTGGACAAATGGCCTCCTTTTAATGCCCACTGTCATCAGTAGCAACCATCTCAGAACCACCAGTGGCACCATGCCTCTGGCCACAGGACACTAGGACCTAGAGGGAGTGCAGTGCCAGTTCCAACGCTCAGTGGGTTTTGAATCAGAAAATGGATGTTACTTGCCTTGAAATGTAGTGTAGAAACCAGAGCACAGAATACATGTATTTTAGTGAGAACTTGACATCTCACTTCTGAAGTGGACTCTGACCCCCACCCCCCACCCCAGCCCAAACCTCCACTCCCACCTCCAGTACTGGGCTCTTCCCCAAGACTTGGTTGCACAATCCTTGGTCTGAACTATTCTGATTTTCCTGCTGCCACAGCGTCTGCGGTTTGGGCAGGGAGGAGGGGCAGTGACCAGCCCAGATGTTGGTTTCACCAGTTCCCCCACACGTCCCTGCTTTCCTTCTCTCCACTGCATCATTCCCACCTACCCATCCAAGTCCTGGAATCTGGATTAGGTCTGCCCTGGAGTCCTGAAAATTTAACGCTTCTAGCCTGGTACCCTGGCCTTTGGTTCTGGATTGCAAAAGGCAGAATGGATGGGTGGAAGGAAGCTCCAGGTCTATAGGAATCTGCTGATCTGGGCACCAGGCCTCCACCTCAGCTGCATCCATGTTCAGCACGCAGGAGCAGGGCTGGGTGGTAGACAGAATCCTCTGCTTCCAGGGGGAGTTTGCCTCAGGCATCCCTGGAGGCCCTCTGGGTTATTTAGCCTAGCGGGGAGGTAGAAGAAACAAGGCTGCTCTCTCCAAAGCACAGCCTCCTTCCACCCCAGGACCGGTGGATCCTCCTTTTGTTTTCTCAGGCAGAGTTGACGTAGGTTGGTGAGGAAGGGGAAAGAAAGGCAGTGAAGCACCTCACAAAGGCGCTATTGTAGGGTGCCTGAGAGGGTGGGGGTTCTCTCCCATTCAATTCTCTCCTAATGTGGGGCTGGCAACAGTAATCACCGCCTGTCAGTCCACAGGGGGGTCTGCCCACGGAACATCTGGCTCCAGTGTAGAAGGGGTGTGGAGGAGGAGCGGAGTTCTCAGTAGAGGACTGGAGAGCAGGGTCCAGGCGGTGAAGGACTGCAGCATGCGCTGTAACTGTGTGTATGCACATGCATGCATGTGCACATGTGACTGTGTGCAACTATGGGACTCTGTGTGTGTGAATGTGCGGGATGACATTTGTGTGTATGTGTGCGCTCAGGACAGTCCTTCCCAGTGTGACTGTGTGGCTTGTTGATGTCTCTGATGAGACAATGACTCTGAGACTATGTGTGCGTGAATGACACAGTGAGAGGAACCGTGTATGAAGTACATTTGTAATGCTTGTGAGGCCCATGAAAACCTGGTCCTTCTGCCTCACACACGCACGTGCATGTCTTGGTGGCGTCTTTTTTTTTTTGCCTGATTCCTCAATGAGAATGGGAAAAGCTTTTTTTGTGTGTGAGCTTTAAAATTTCCTTGGAAAAGTTCACTCAGGTTTTTTCTGAAAGGGCAGAAGTCTCTGGGGCCTTCTCATGTATGACTTTTTGCTTTTTCTTTCTGGCGCCTGTAGAATGGCTGGTGCTATTTTGGAAGCATTTTGGAAGGTGAGTGGAACTCTGTGGGCAGAGCCAGTGAACTGTCCAAATTCATTAAACTAAATCATCTGCTGCTCACGGAGACAGCCTTGGTAGCTGAATCCTATTTTCAAAAAGCAGCCTCATCACCCTCTTGAGTCCTCGATAACCCGTCACCTGATATTTTTAACCAAGGTGACAACCTCTGACTTGGTTAAATAAAAGACCCTAATAGTGAAAAGAGGGGTTAAAAATCCACAGAAAAATTCCACATCTCCTCAATCCTGGGCCCTAGGATAGTCACCAGCATTAAGACCCAGGAGGGCTGCAGCTTTTGGTCCAGCTGCTGCTTTTCCATCACAAAGGGGCTGAGAGGACTCGCACATCCCCCTAACTGGCCCAGACTTTCCTGCCCTACCTTCCAAGCTCTCTTTGTTCCCAATATCCTTGCCTCCCTGTTGCTGGTCTTAACATCTGCCTGCCAGAGGAACTTTGTGCATTTTTATCGAGGCTCCCGATCCAATGTTGTCCGAGCCCTGGATGGAGGGGAGGCAGAGGGCAGCGATGTGAAGAAAGAGGTTGTTGATTCAGCTGTTGCTGCTTCCTCTGAGATGGAGCTCTGAGCTAAACAGGAACCAGAGCCATTTCCCTCCTTTTCCTCCTCCTCTAGTCTCAGAGTCCCCAGATCCCTCCTCAATCCCTCTACTCACACAGGCGCCTCTTCCCTGAGGCTCCTGGAAATGTGCCTTCTACTGTTTCCCATTTCTTTATCTTGTTTAAGTCAAACATGTTCATTCAAAGAGCTGCTGAGGCTGTCCTGCTATTCCTCCAGCTTTCAGGACAGGTTTCTAGGGCCTGCTAGCCAGCCTCTCCTTGGCTGTCTTGGCAGTGTAGTTCAGGAAAGCCTTCTCATTTCTTCAGCTGGAAGGCAGGGCTATCCTGCTGGCTCAGCCCTGTCCCCAGCTGCAGCCTCTGGCCCCTCAGCCCCAGCAGCCTGGGAGCCAGGAGCCTCTTCTGCTGCCCTGGCCACCGGGACTGGTAAACTCTCCTCTGCCTGCTCTTAACTTCTGCTCTCACAAGGCAGAGCTTCACAGATGAAATCTTTATTTATGGATTTAATAACTACACAGAAAAATTATAAATGTGGAAGCCAATCTTTTACTCCAAAGGGAAGAGTGAGAATGTAAAAAGAAAGAACTCCGGCCCCCTCTCACCAGAGCCTGGCTCAGACTATACCTGCAGCCAGACACCTCTCTGGAAGAGTCTAGCATTACCTCTAGAGATCTATCCTTCTCAAACATTCTCTTCTCTGAGAATAGACACCTTTACTTCCTGGCCATAGCTATGTGGCCCAGGAGGAACCAATCAGATTCTCTCTCCTGGGGATGTAGAACTGCTGATCAGAGATGTTGGATCCCAGGAAGTATTCAGAGGCATCTTTGCCTCACTACAGAGAGATAGTAAAAGCCATACTGCAGGATGGGGTGGACACTCAGAGAGACACAAGAGTGAGAGAGCAGCTGATCCTGGCTGCCTGTCTCCCAGTCGTAGTACACTCTTTCTCCTGGGTTCTGCAAAATTACTGAATCCTTAAAATAAATATCCTTTTTATTGAGTTTGTTTGCTTTTATTTATTTTTTTGCTTTAGTTAATATGACTGGGTTTCTGTTTCTTGTAACCCACAAATGACTCCTCCTATTTACCTTACCTTGCCACCCCAAACAAAGAACCCATCTACTCCGCCCACTGGCTGCTAGGAAAACGGCCTTGACTTTCACCGTTTCCTCCCTACATATAGCCCAGAGGACCAATGAGACTAATGAAAGAGCCTGTGTTCGTCCTATTGTGAACCATCCTACCGAGGCTCACGCAGGGCCACCTCCTCCATGACACCTTCCTCGTGGCCTGGTTAGTTACTCTTTCTGGTTCGTTTGTTCATGGTTGTTACGGTTTGGATCCTAAGTGTTCCCCAAAAGCTCAAGATTTGAAGGCTTCATCCCCAGGTAATGGCATTACTGGGAGGTGGCAGAAACTTTAGGGTCCAAATAGACAAGGCCAACCAACCAGGGACTGCAACCTCTGAAACAGTGACCCAAAATAAATCCTTTTTGTCACAGTGATGGAAAGGTATTTTGTCACAGTAACAATAAGTTAACTGGCATAATGCTGGAGTCTCTTGCAACAGAACTGGAGCATGGCGTCCCCAGAGACAAACTCCATGTTAGAAAAAGCACAAACTTTGGAGTCAGGCAGGCTTAGGGTCAGGGTTTCTGGGATCACAATATGTCTCTGCCACTTACTAAAGTTACTTAATGCTTTATAATAATTACTTAATAGGAGTGTTGATGGGAGGATTAAAGATAATTTATGCCAACTTCGTGGTAGCACAGACAGTATGTGGAGATTCTGAACATTCCTCTGGGAAGGTCTTTCTGCCCATTTCCACTCCCACCCAGACAGGATCAAATGCCTCTCCTATAAGCCCTTATTCATGCCCATCCCATTTGGAACCTGTATCATGGTGTGTTCTATGTTGCTCATCTTTGTATCCTCAAAGTCTAACATAGAGCCAGACCTAGAAAAGGGGTTCAAGAAATACTTGTTGAATGAATACAGATCTGTAGATGTATTGGGCAGCTTTCCTGTTGGTGGGACTGAATGCCTGACACACACAACTTAAAGGAGGAAATGATTTATTTGACTCACAGTTTCAGAGGTTCATTTCATGGTCAGCTGGCTCCAAAGCAGAAACAACATGGTGGAAGGATGTGGTGTAGCAAGGCTTCTCTCCTCATGGCAAGAGCACCAGCAAGAGATCTACCTTCCACAGGCACGGCCCCAGTGACCGAGCTGTTGCAGCTAGGTACCACCTCCTACCAGCACTTTCAGCTTTGAACATCAGTGGATTAAAGCATTGATGAGTATGGCACCCTCATGATCCAGGCATCTCCTCAGGAACCTCCTAATCTAGTCAAGTTGGCAATTAGATTAATGGGCATCATATGTATTTGTGTTCCCCTATTGGACTGTGAGCTCTTGGGAAGAGTTCTCAGAAAGGCATGTTTTTTCCCTAATTTAGAACCTAGTTCAAGAATGGCCCATTGCCAGCAAGCAGTAAATGTTCTTGGTGGCATTTTTTGATCCAGTTGGACGAAGACAAGCTACAGGTGCAAACTGAAAGCAATTTCCTTTCAACTGCAGAGTGCATCAGCTTTCCTACAGTGACGACCTCAAGCTCCAACACATGAGGGGAAGCTCTCCAGGAAGATTCACACCGTGCCCTGTGTAGGCATGTTCCCACAGGGGAGGAAACAGTGAAGCTACGGAGGGGAATGGGAGGGACTTGGTGGACAACATCTGGTTCAGAGTGAAAGCTCTGGAGTTGTTAGACCAGGTTCCCATGCCAGCCCTGACATTAGCTAGAATGTACCTTGGAACAAGTGAGATATTTCCTATCTCTGAGCCTCAGTTTCTTCATCTATAAAATGGAAATAGTAGTACCAACTTCCCAGATTGCTATGAGAATTACATGAAGTAATCTCTATAAGGCAGTAAGCCTGGCACATAAGAAGTGTTCTATAAATATCACTTTTTAAAAAATATTACTGCGTAAATCTTATTAGATAGCAAAACACTTTCATGCACTTTTATCTCCTTTGATCTTCACAATAATCCTATGAGATAGTTAAATCTCAGGAACTACGGATGTTAGAGATTAAAGTGCTTTGTATAAGCCACAAGGCACAGAGGCCAGACCCCATCCCTGGGGGTGTGTGAAGAGCCAGAGATCTGAACGTGGGCAGAGTTCAAATCCTCATTCTGCCCTGCGCTAGCCATGGGCTCCTATGCAAATCACTTCTCTGAGCTCCCATCATTATTACCTACCTCGGAGACTTATTGTGAGGAATGGATGGGGCAGTGCTTATTAAGTCTCTATCTCCAGAGCAGCCAGAACAGTAGGTGCTTAGTAAATGTTCACTCTCAGGTTCATGTCTTGTGCTTTCACGTTACTGCACAATACACTGGTGACCATCTCTACTCGGCATAATAAACCAGCAGCTTTGAGCCAGGGACCCTCTAGCTGCCTTCCTTCTCCATTTGTACACAGTTCTGTAGGAAGATGTGGACCTGTTTCCCACCACAGATCTCTTGCTGTCAGTAACAGCAGAGCTGACAGGCATCCTATGCTAGCCACCGGGGAAGAGTGCAAGGTGTGGTGGAGTGCTCCCCATCTCCATGCTCAGATAACTCTGCCAGCAGAGACTGTGTGTGGAATGTTTTTGCACATTGGGCCCAAGCCAGCTTTTCACTTGTACAACACTATCTCCCAATGATATTTCAGGTGTTCACCATGTGTCCTTAGCAGCTATCACTATTGACTTTTTGGACTTAATCTTACTGTTGATTTTTTTTTTTTTTTGGTACAGGGGATCAAACATAGGACCTTTGACTTGCCAGGCAGGTGCGGCACCACTGAGCTAAATCCCCAGCTCTTGCTGTTGATTTTGACAGATCCTTCAATGCCACTTAGGTTGTACTTTGTCTTACAGATATTTATTAGTCTAGTTGCACATGATTTTTGTTTTGTAGCTGCTGAATTTTGTGTTCCAGAACTCTAAACCCATCCAGTTGTCCAATTCATGAGCTGCTCTCCATCTATTCTTACTGCCTTTTTGGAGGAGAGATGTACAGTGGGAGGAGCACTGGGGCAGGAGGAAGATGACCTTTCTATTTCTACGTGATTGGTCCATGTGCCTGAGTGTCCTGGTTCTGCCGCTCATTAGCTGTGTGACCTGGAGCAAGTTGCCAATCACCTTGCACCTCAGTTTGCTCACTTGCAAAACAGGATTCTATGGCCTGGATTATCATCTTTTAGGATCATTGAGATTCAAGCCCTAATGCAGAAAGCATTCAGAACTTCTAGGAAAGACCCTTAGGAATCAGCCACTTTGGCTTGCTCATCTTTTCACTGGAGAAACTGAAGTCCAGAGAGCCTTTTGAGGGTAAGGACCATCCTTTATCCATCTTTCTATTCCCAGGATCTAGACAGAGTCAGGTGCACACTGGGTTGCTAATAAACATTTTGTAAATGAGCTGAGTGATCAGCTCCCAGTGACACGTCTGTAATTTAACTTCCCGTGATGACTCAGTTATCAACATCAATTATTATATTGACCTGTGATGTCATGATTCCTTCAGAACCAATTTTACCATGTAGAATGTGACCATTTGTGCTTTTGCTTTTCTACTTAGTGTGCCTTTTCTCTTTCTTCTCACTGTCATCTGTCAGTTCTCCTGTAGTCAGTTCTCCTCAAAGTTTGAGAAATCTCCATCACTGCTTCTAATTAGCTGTCCACTCTGGTCTGGGGCAGAACAAGAGGGAAATAGTGTTGAAAGATTTAAAATTGGCGTGCATATCATGTATCTTTTTTTTTTTTTGAGTTACAAAGAATATGGCTGAGTTTTCTGTAGACAAGAAGCATTGCCCGTTTTCAGCTGGAAGATGCCTTAAAGTCATCTGGTCTAGTCCCTCTAGTCATGCATGTGTGTGCTAACTCACAAACCCCTGTCCAGTTACTTCTACACACTGTGCATGCAGAAGTCTACACATGACTTCTGAAGCACTTGTATCTCCATCCGGGATCTGGATTTGTAAGCATTCTTCCCTCCCAGAATTTCCTCTCTGATACTCCCCTCTAATTATAACCTAGAAACTTCCCTTCTGTTCTCCTCTCTGTCTTTTCCAGCCCTCTTTAGTCCTACTTGAAATATTTTTTACTGTCCTGTGTTGCTTAGCTGTCTAGGGGGAAGCTTTAAAATGTAAACTGGAAACACTTAAAGATAATTAAGTAGGTAAGGGGAGACATAGGGGAAATGTTAATCGTATCACTGGATTTAAAATCGAGAAAGGAATAATCTCATTTAAACAAAACTTCAGTACTCATTTGAAAGCCTGTAAATTACAGACAAATTATTGGCCATAAATTGTGATTTATGTTCTGTGGGTTTTTAATGAGGGCAAGTGAGGCAGAAAAACACTTACCAGTTCACAATCTGGAGAGCAGCAGGCGGGCCTGTCCCTCTCTGAGAGCAATGTAGTTGAAGGGCATGGAATAGATCCAAGGATCAGGCTGTAGTTCAGCTCTTTTCTGCCTGTGTGATCTCAGTTTCCTCATCTGTATGACAGCAACAACATTAATATCTCTCTCACAGGGCTGGTGGAATGACTGAGATAATGTATGTGAAATCATTTTGTAAATCACAACGCTACACAGATGCCAGCTGCTGTCAGCAGTCAGTACTCAGCATGCGGCATCTTGTATCTTCTGTGCTAGGTTCGGGGCAGCCAAGGGATGGGACAGGCCAGTATCCAGTCTGGCAAGGAGCAAAAGGATGCTGTACAAACAGGAAGGAATAATTAGGAGAGTTGACGATCATAAGCAAAAGTGATGGATGTGAACTCCATCTTAGATGAACTACACTATGGGATCCAACTTCTATGACTGGTCCATCTGTGGGCAGGAAATACAAATCCAGAAATGGTATTCAGGATCCAAAGTCAAAACACTATGACGGGATAGGGCAAGAGCCAGTGTCTAGTTCAGGGAGTTGGAGGGAACTCAGGGGGCAAGACGCGGGTCAGAGGAATGACTGCTGAGACATACTGAAAACTGAATGGCACTCATGTGAGGTGCAGAATCTGTAGGAACACTTCAATGTCAAAGCCAATGGGGACAGACAATTTGATTATTTAAAAACTTAACGAATATTGATGGAGTGTTTACTGTGTGCTGTGCATTTATTCACAATAGTGAATTAAATAAGACATTGAAGCTAGGCATGGTGCCGCATACCTATAATCCCAGCTACTCAAGAGGCTGAGTTGGGAAAATCACAAGTTCCAGGCCAGTATGGGCAATTTAGTAAGACACTGCCTCAAAAAAACCAGCAGTGAGAACACCTAGATGTTGATTTGTTTTCTCAGCCTGTGGACTAGTAGGATAGGATGATAAACAGGCAACCACATGACAGTGTGACAGGTATGTGGTGGGAGAGCCTTCCACCCAGCCTCGCCTGGGGTGGGGATGGACACAGTGAAGGCCTCTCCACACCCACTGCCTCCACTGGCATGGCCATAGAGTTGGGCCTTCGCAGGGGGCATTCAGCTGCTGGCTGTCTTTCCTGGCTCCAGCACACACATTCTGACTTCCCTGTATGTCTTATTTGTTTGTGGGTCATCTCCCCTAACTAGATTGTAGAACTGTCCCTTTCTAGCCCCTCGAGGACTGGGACAGTAACTTCCTCTTTTCAGGTTCAGTGCCTACTGGTCTGGCTCATTGAGTAAAATAGGAAGAGGGAATGACTAGAAGGCACAAAGGAAGAAGGGTCTTTGACTATCCAGGGCCTGTCTTCTCCTGAGGTCATTCTCCAGGAAAAAGCAAGGGGAGCTACCTGATGCCGTGTCTTTTCACAGGTTTCTACTCTTCCCAGAGCAGCTGCTCCTCTCCTGCATGTGGAAAGATGCCAAGGACCGGTAGCCGGGGATCCAGAACCTAGCCAGGTACCAGAACCCAGTAGCTGCTGCACAGTTTTCTGTGTAAGTCTCCTGGGGACAGGGCCTTTTGTCAACTTTGTGTCCCCTCAAGAATGGGCACACTGAATTTGCCCTTGCTATGAGCAGCAGCTTCTGCAGGACACTTGTCCCTGGTCCACAGAAATAATAAACAGCAGCACTGTCTACAAATTCCTTTCTACTTGCTGGACATGGTGCTTGTACAGTGCTCTCAATCCTCAAAGCAATGAGTCCCACCAATAATATTGCAATAGGGCCAGGCTCTGTGCTGGTGGTGGACAGAGATGCAGATGGCTTCTGTACCCTCAGGAGCTTACCACTCATTGGGGTGGGGTGGGAGCAGGTAAGTGGGATGATAAAATAGGTGTGGTTGGGTACGGGACGGGACTCCACAGAGGGACAGGAGTGTGAGAATTCCAAGGAGGAAGATGTTCTACCAGGAGCAGGTTTGTGGAGGCTCCGAAGGAGTGGAGGTGGCTTTCAGAGGAGAGAGAGACTGAGGTGTTCCAGGAGAAAGGACAAACAGACCAAGGGGTGGAAGTGGTTAGTCCCTTGCGTAGTCAGGAAACAGTCTAGGTTAGTTTTATGAGAATATAAATGGCTTCCAAGGGTGTAGAAAGAAATAAAAGCAAAGCAAAATAAAAACAAAACATAAAAATCAAAACAAAAGCCAAACCAAACAAAGAATCCCAATCAAGGCCATACTGCTGCAGAGACTTGTTTGAATCCAGGCAAATACATTGAAGTTGTGTGAATAATTATGAGTAACACAGACTGAATGAACTTATTGATAGTAAATGTCTTATTTAATCCTTACCCTAAGCCTCCAGATTAGGGTTGTTATTATACTCATTTTACAGATGAGATTTGGTCACCATTTACTCAAGGTCACACACCACTGCTCCTCAGAAGGGCTTCCCACAAAGCCAGAAATTGTACCAAGGTCATTTGGCTCCAAAGGCCACGCTTTGACCCTCTCACAGCAGTGACTGCACGGGAGTGGGTAAATTTGTGACGGGAAAAGCACGGGTGGAGAAAGAGGTTTGAGATTCAAGGAAACATCTGTCTAAATTCAGAGGCCGGCAGAATGAATGAAAAGGAAGCAGTGAAGAAGACAGACTGATTCCAACTAGAAAAAGTCCTCGTCTCTAAATCCCAGGAGGCTCAGGAAGGAGGCAGCTGCTGGGCATGGTGGTGCATACTCGTTATATCAGCACTTGCAAGGTTGAGGCAGGAGGACAGGAAGATCACTGCAAGTTCAAGGCCAGCCTGGAATGTGTAGGGAGACCCTGTGTCAAACAAAACAAAACAAAACAAAACAAAACAAAACAAGAGTCGGGGAGCCAAGTCAGAAGATCCCAACGCTCAGCCAGGTTGGGCAGATGAGAGCAGAGTTGTGGTCAGGCTGAATATGCAGGATCAGCGAAGGGACAGGGACAGAGACAGCTGCTTCTCAGAAAGAAATGATGACTGACAGACACACAGAACAAGTAGGAAACGCGACAGAGGAGAAAGCAGGGTTGTGGGAAAATTTTTTAACAATGCATTTATAATCACAAAAATATTTGGTGTATATGAAAATAATATAATTAGCAACCCTGAACTACCACTCAGACTTAAAAAGCTAATACTTAATGATACAAATGTCTGTTTTCTCTTTTTTTGATACCAGGGATCGAACTCGGGTCTTTGTGCTTGTGAGGCAGGCGGCAGAACCACTGAGCTAAATCCCCAGCCCTTGTTTCTTGCCTTAAAAAAAAAGGCATCAGCTTATAGATACAGTCAGCCCTTCTCCCTACTCTCACCTGGTCTCTCTCCCTTCCTCCAAGTAACCATCATCCTTAAGTTAGTATCATTCCCATACCCTTTAAGAAAGTTTATTACATGGGCTGGGGATTTAGCTTAGTAGTTCCAATGCCTGTCTCCCAATCGCAAGGTCCTGAGTTTGATCCCCAGTTCCAAAAATCAAAAGTTTATTGCATGGATCTTTACCAATACAGCTGGTACAGTTGTATTGTGTCTTTAAAATTCACTTAAAAGGTATCACCTATATACATATATGCAATATTTTAAAATTGCTGCATTTTAAAATTTATTTATTTATTTGTATCGGGGATCGAACTCAGGACCTTGCACCTGCCAGGCAGGTGGGGTACCACTGAGCTACATTCCTGGCCTCTAATTTTTATTTTTTATTGGTACATGTGTGCAGTACATAGTGATGCCATTCCTCATGGGGAGTTGGTACATGTCTATAACACATCTTAATTCTATTTTTATCCCCTTCCCGTCCTTTCCCTGGCCCCTCTCTGCATCTCTTGGTCCTCTTCCCATCTGCAAAGATCCGCCACCCTATTTCCTATCATCTACCTATTACTATGTATTTTGCTTTTTATGTTTTGGGTTTCTCCTGGAAGAGAATTCATGCGATAGTTAAGCTCGTGTGTCTGATTTATTTCACTTAACATTGTGGTCCCAAGGTGCCTCCATTTCCTACAAATGACTCAAGTTATTGTCACATTATTTCTGAGGTTGCCCGTGATGATGGATACAGTTCAGGCTCATTCACTTTAACCACCCTTGTATTAATAAGCCACGTCCCTTCCCTACTGCTGACGTTTTTGTTATTGCTATTTCTCACAGTTAGCAACAGTGCGGGAAGCGAATGACCTCGATCATATCCCTGCTGTCCCCATGAGAGTCGCTCTGTGGCCCCCTAGAAGTGGAAGCCCCACTGTGTCTCAGGGTTTTCTGTCTCAAAGCAAGTGCACAGCTCTGTCCTGATTCCCGGGGGGCCTGGCACTCACTGCCTGTGTTGACTTTTGCCAGCTTGATGAATGTGAGTGGTATCATTGTTTTGTTAATTAGCATCTGAAGGAAGGAATTTTTTTTATATAGCAAAACACTTACTGGTACATTTTAGACAAACAATGATAACACTAATCATAGGAATTTGCGCCTTTACATGGCACATTCCACCTCTTTTTTCCCATTCTCCCCCTTCCCTTAAGCCCTCTCCTCTCCCTTTGTTTTCATTTTTTCCTTCTATTTTCACTTTTTTTTCTTGTCCCTTCCTTCTTTTCTCCCTCCCTCCTCCCTTGTTCCCTGAAGGTAGGAATTTTTAAGGGCAAGGGAAATATTTAAATTTTTTTCCCAGAGGGGAAAGATAGGAGCTGGGCAGCAGTGAAGATGTAATGGACAAAGGGGAGAAAGAAGAGGGAGGAGAAGGAGGAAGGGGAGGGAAGAGAAGAGTCAGGCTACCCAGAGGGCGAACGAAGATACAGGTGGAAATGCAAAAGCTCTCTGCATATCCAGCTGGTGTCTTCGTGGAAATGCAGAGAGCTTTTGCTGGAAACCCCAACCCTGCAGGGAGAGCAACAGGCGACATGATCTGCTGAGGGTAGAGGATGGGAGCAGTTCAGGGTCTTAGGAGCAGAGATGAAGGAATAACCAGTGTCAGATTTGGTGTGAAGCCAGCAAGGGCCCCTTGGGACACTGCTGAGGGGCAGTGGGGGCTTCATCTCCTCCTGAACATTGCTTCCAACTGGTAATAACACACCACTGCCTGTCTTTCCTGAGTCACCTGCCAAGGTCCCCAGGAAATGGAGAAAATAGCACCAAGGTAAATACTTCTAAGGGAAAAATGAAAACCTCTAGGAAATAAGAGCAGTGTCTTCAAAAGATCAATTTACCTGTTGGTAGTGAGCTTCCTGTTCCCGCAGGTGTTCTAACAAAGGTTGCATGAGGTCAGATGAATATTGGGCAGAGCTGTACAAAAGATGCAAGCATTAGGAAAGGAGTGGAACTAGATGCTCAATATTCAAATTTTGCTTCACTTTTCAGCAAGATAAAAAGGAAAGGTCAAGGCAGAAAAAGTTCAAAGACACTGGAATGGCTGGCCATGAGGTAGACCCGTGTCCACATGCTGCATTTCGGAAAGGAGGCAGGTTTTGCTGGTTGTTGGGTGAAATTGGGATTGAGGCTTTGCGCCACCCGCCTCCCCTCAGGTGAAGCCAGGTCCTAGTGGAGTGAGAGGAAGAAATTTAGTGCATGCATTTCTGCCCAAGAAACTCGGCATCGTCTTTTACTAGCTTTGGGTCTGGCAGGTGGCTGGCTGTGGTTTGTATCTGATTTGTTTGCATTTCTGCGGTGGGCAGCCACTGTAACTGGTTGCAAACAGAGAGATTTGCTTTGCACATAATTTAATCCAAGGGTTAGGTAATGAGTTTGCTCCCCTTCAGACAAGAGGAATCAACATGCTTCCTCCAACCTTGCCTGCACTTGGCTGTTAGTAGGGATGCTGCCCTGTGGACCTTGTTAGATAGCTCTCTGATTCCTGTGATCACAGCTCAGGGGTGATTCAGTGTAACTCTTGGTATTGAAAACCTCTGAGTAAGACAAGCAGATTGAATAATGCTCTGTAGTGAATTTGTTAATGAATTTTCTTCCTGCTCCCAAAAAGAAGGGGCTGGAAAGAAGCAGAGGCTATTGGAGCAGGGAAAGGCCATGATACTTTGTAAATCAGGGTTCTTGATGATTCTGGAGAAAAAATAATCAGAAATCGCTTTAAAAAAACAATTCCACATTCTGTTCTCAGAGACTGTCATTAGTTTCGGGGTAGGAAACAGCTTAACATCTTTCTGGTAGTCTTAAAATAGATAAATAAGCAATGACCTTAAAAAAAAAAAAGGTTATTATTCAAGGTTTAAGTAATCTTGGCTGGCTGTGATTTGCATATATATGATAAAGTCTGCCCCTCTTCCCAAGGTTGATTGCTGGGAAGCTGGACTCGTGAGGAATGCAGATCTGCTCAGTGACAGCTGAGGAGGCAGCGGGACTTCCTGTCCACTCCCCTGGGCTGGGCATGGTGCCCATCCACAGGCCTCACCTGCTGGGTCAGGGTGTCCTGTGCCAGGCCCATGACCTGGGCCGCTTTCCTGGTACACAGGGCCCCCCTGCTTGGAAGGAGCCCATGCTTCGTTTAATGTCCTCTTGCTGTTGTCTTGAAATTCTTCTTGCTTGAAAAAGGGGCCCCACATTTGCATTTTGCCCTGGGAGCTGCAGGTTGCATAGCTGGCCTTGTTAGTGGCTCTTTTCACATCAGTGATTCTGTCCTGTGTACTTCTGCCCTTTGCCAACTCTGGCCTTTCCTTGGAGGTAAGGTAATAAAAAGTTAGCTCTAAAAGTATATATATATTAGGTAAAAGTATCTTTGTCTTTTATGAAGACTTTTTTTATACCCTGATTTTAAAAATAATACATTATTTTAGCGCTGGGAAATTTAAAAGGTACAAAGAAAAAAAAACTACTGCCTTACCGTGCAACAGTGTCTTTCCAAGAGTTTTATAAGATATTTCACATAGTTCTTCAATTGCTTTTTTTTTTTTCTGGTACCAGGGATCAAACTCAGGACCTTGCACTTGTGAGGCAGGTGCTGTGCCACTGAGCTAAATCCCCAGCCCAAAAGCCAGAACATTTTAATTTTACTTATTTATTTTTGGTACCGGGGATCAAACTTAGGACCTTGTGCTTGCAAGGCAGGCACAGTCCCATTGAGCTAAACCTCCGGCCCACAAGAGTTTCTATACATACTTTCATTCTGTCTTTATATCATTGGAAATATACTGAAATAATGTTTTGGAAAATGCTTCTAAAGATTACCAATGCAGCATGGAAAAACTTTTCCCATATCATTTTTTCTTCAAAAGATTTGTTTGTTTGTTTGAAACAGTATCCCCATGTGGCCCAGGCTGACCTCGAACTCGCAGCGATCCTCCTTCCTCAGACTCCCAACTGCTGGGATTTCAGGCATGGGCCACCATGCCTGGCTTTCAAAAGATTTTTCATTGCTGAATAGTATTCCATAACAAAAAATCCCATCATTTACTCAATCAATCCCTTACTGTTGTGTCATCTATGCTTTTTACAAACAACAGTCCAAAGAGAACACACAAACATACAAAAGATTTTAAATAAAATAAATGATTTTCTTGGGGTAAGCTCCTAGAATCAAACTTGCTAGGACCTTTAACATACATTGCTCACTTGCCTCCTGGGAACCTTTCCTGTTTACACTGGTGAAGGAAGGTAGGGCTGGGGTGCGGCTTGAAAGAATAGGAGCAGGGGTTCTGCTTCCTTCATTCTTTGGGCTCTGAGGGTCCACAGTAGGATTTCTCTTTCTCTTAGTACTAGAAGAACGTGGTGTGTGACAGGGATGTTGAGCAGAGCGGATTCTTTGGCTAGTCTAGGCTGTTCTGCGGAGGTGGCTCCCTGGCACGGTGTCTGCTATCAGTCATGGTGAGCCAAGAGCCCCAGTGATGGGAGCCCCCAGGAGCCCTTCCACATCCAGCCGCAGCACAATGGTGCCATGAGCTCCTGCACAGTTGCCACTGGGGACATTCCAGAGTGCTGGGCTTGGTTTAAGGTCATCTTACTCTTTCCAAAGTCTCCCAGGGGCAGAACAAGAACATTGGAAGTCCCACAGCCTCAGACTACTAACAGTCTTCCGGGAAGGAAGAGCTTCAGGGGCAGCAGCAGTCAGATGAATCCCACAGGCCAATGAGCTCTGTTTGGTTTTGGGGAATGTGTCTGCTAGTCTGCTTGTTTAGTCCTATTTAGGTTTTGGGGAGGCATAACGGTGAGCGGTAGGTCTGTTTACTACTGAGACCTTGGCCAGTCTGCCTGTGGGAAAAGCTGCCATGTGCTCTTGCTGGTGGGGAGGGAGCCCTCGAGAGCCTGTGAAACCTGCATTGGAAAGTCTCTCCATGTTTCCACTCTGGCTCCGGGCAAGGGTGACTCCCGGAAAGTGGCTTCTGCGGGTGAAGAGGAGCAGCGAGGAGGCTGGGCTGAGAAGCAGCATTTGCAGACCAGCTGTGCAGCAGACCCCAAAGGCCCCTGAGCCCCTGCTGGGCTTCCTTTGATGCCGTGGGTCTGGACCGGGAAGGGACAGGGGTTCTCTTTACATGTAATGACTCTGGTTTCTCTGTGCCTGGAATGGTCCTCTCTTGCCTTGGTGATTTTTCCATCTGCTAGAGATGTAGTTTCCAAGTTACTTTGTTTTCCCTGAGCTTCTTTCTTTATGCCTCTGTCCATGGGCAATCCCCCCGCCTCCACGGTTCAGCTCCCTGCAGTCTTCTGCGGGCTCTGGGGCTGGGAGGACGCACAACCCCGCGGGCTGGACCCACGCCAGGCGGGAGTCGCCAGGGACAAACCACTGGCCTTTTGGCTCCTCTTCACGATCCCCCTTGGCCTCGTGGGAAGAACAAAAGGCTCCGGTCTCTGCACACGACGTGAAGAATGTCCTCTGGAGGGAACCACACTGCCAGCCGCAGACCGCCTTTTCTGACTTTGGTTCTGCCCGAAGACAGCTTCATAAACAAAAGCTTCTCCGTCTGGAGCTGCAGTCTTAGGACCTATAAGTTCTCCAAAACTTCCCTGGATTTTGACCTTTCAGTGTCATAAAGTGCTTTACAAAAATTCCACTACCATTTATAAAGACCAAATTTATTTCAAGCTAAGGTTTTTGCATATATATGTATATGTGTGTGTGTGTATATATATATATATTCCTGGGCATCTTATGAAAAATTTCCTCCTTTAAAAGGGTCTGAATTTTACACAAGTTTGAGAAGTATCCCACAGTATCTCCTCCAGTGATCAGCTGCCTTTGTAGAGGCCTTGGACAAGGGCAAGCCCAGTATAGTGGGCCGGTTCACCTTTTTTCTTTCTTCTTTTAGGTGCTGAGAATTGAATGAGAGCCTGTGCCTGCCAGGCAAGCACTTTGCCATGGAACTACATCCCTCAGCCCCATTTAACTTCTTCACAGTGGTATGAGAGACCTCACCCTTGGCAACCCCATTTTGCAAAAAAGGATCGCAAAGCTTAGAAGTGAAATGGCTGGGCAGAGCCACACAGGCCAGGCAGCCACAAAGGCAATGGCAATCTGATTCCAAAGCCCGTGCTCTCCATTTTATAAGACTCTCCCCATGAGAGGCATGCTCTAGGCAATGTGGAGACGAGAATGGAATGCGGTTACAAAAATCCCAACATTCCTGGTCAGTCAGTTTGCAGTGCAGGAGGGCTTCTAACACATGCACACACAGAACGAATAAAGACTGGGCTGTGCCAGCTATTGCAACCCCAACGCCGGAAGTCCTTGAGAGCAGAGGAAAAGACCAATTCTAGCTCAGTGGCTTGGGTTTCAAGAGGGAAAGAAAGGATTATTCCTTTTCAAATTGCCATCTTATTGGACTTCTATTCCATACAAGGATACTGGATATGGAATACTGGAAGGAAATGCTGGACGGAAAAGACACTGCCCTGCTTTCTAGAGGAGATGAACGAATGAGTAGATGAGATACACACAGGATGGAATCCTCCTGGATGGTGCTGCTCTCCTCGCTACCACCAGGGTGGCAAGGAGAGCCTCAGCAGCTGGAGCGGAGAGAAGCAAACAGAGGTCTCTGTATGCGGGGGGTGGGGGTGGGGGTGGGGGTGGCTGCAACAAGAAAACATGCCAGAGGCTGGGGCCCACCCAGAATGAGGGCCAGGTCCATAGTAGTGAGGATGCGGGGGACAGAGTTGGTGGGAGTTGCTTGGACAGTGCCCATAGAGAGGTCAGAGAGGTGGGCCTAAGTTCAAGTCTTGAACGTGTAAAGTTTTAACAAAGAAATGGAGTTTCTGGCATCCTGTTGAAGGTGTCAACAACGGGAGACTTGTGGAGATGAGAAAAGGACCTGGGGATGCAGGGAGATGGGAGAGAGAGAAGGGAAAAGGGAAGGAAAAGGATCAAGATATGATACCTATATACCAGTCCCCCACAATAAATGTATTTATTATGTATTGCAAATATATCCTAATGAAGAAAGGGAGGGTGAGAGCTGTAAAAGCTGAGTCTGGTGGCATGGACAGGTGGGGGAGGCCAGGGAGAAGGCTCTCCCAGGAGGCAGTAAGAAGTGTAAGGGCTCAGTGAAGGCACTTGCTGCCCTTGGAGGAAAGGCCAAAGCCATCACAGTGACCTTCCAAGGGCCACAGGGGCAGACCCCTTAACTCTGGGATTTCATCTCCTACCTCCTCTTCCCCAGCTCAGCCAGCCTGACCTTCACCATGCTGCTCCCACTGATATAGGAGGAATAGATGTAACTCCCAACCTACTAGATGTCAGATGCTCTGAGTTCATGGTCCCTGAATTTGCAGAATGAATTCTAAGGAACAACAGAGGCTAAGAGTAGGAAAACTTATTGGGGAATAGAAATGGAGAATAGGAATGAGGAGTAAGAATAGCTCCTGGGAGACAGGAGGGGTCCTGAATAGGTTGCCAACAAACCCACTTCTCAAAGGAAGTTTTATAGAGCAAAGTCATGAGGGGTAGGTACAATGTGGGTAAAATCTATAATCAATCAGTAAGATTACAAGTATAGTTGCTTAGGCAATATTGACCCAATAGTAACAAGGGTATATGGATGACATCACTAATCTTGGTCAATAATCTGTAGTCTTGGTTTTAAATTTTCTTAGTCTTAATGGTCTTAGTCTTAGGGGGTGGAGGATGGCCCACCCCCAATGAGATAATGGTCTGTCTATGCGGGGAAAGCCTAAAAGTGTGGTACCAATAATTTCAAGCTTCTGTTCATCCCTTAGGGAAGCATGTAAATCTGGCCATTGTGACTTTAATCTTCTTCCGATGTGCCCCTAGCCACTGCTTGGATGTGTTTTCAGCCTCTGCATTGACTTTGAGGGCCCAGCGCCCTCTGAGGGCCTACAACATTTCTACCTAATTTAGCTGTCTATATCACTACCAATCTCTGGACCTTGGCCCTCTCTCTCTGCAGCGCTCTTCCTCCGGCCACTCATGTGGTTCTCTCCCTCGCCTCCTTTCAGCCTTTGTTGCGTGTCTCCTTTTAATGAATCCCTTGGAGCCATTTTGTTTGAAATTGTGTCACTTCCATGTTTTATTTTTCTCCACCTGCCACACTACATCTTTCCTAATCAGTTTCTGTTCCTGCACCTCAGGTAGATGGAAAGCTCCTTGAGGACAAGGATGTGTCTGTTTTGCTCACTGCTGATCGTACTACGCACAGCAGTGCTTGGCACATGGTTAAGTATCAATAAATGTTCTACTGAGTATTTGAATTTCAATCCATGAATTACTGAATTTCGTGGATGAAAGGAAAACTCTATGAAGGCAGCACAGCAGCAGCAGGGCTGGGAAAGGGGAGATGGGCAGACAGGAAGGGAAGTGCCCCAGAGCCTGGACTGCTGGGTGTGGGGAGGGGACAGAAGATCAGGGCTCTAGGGTATCTGACTGCAGCTTCGTGTGCAGGTCCATCCCACCTGCTAGGAGAGTGGTTTAAAACTGTTTGGAGGAGCTGGGGGCATCCTGAAACCACTTCAGAGGCCATGGGAGGGAGGGAGGAAGGGAGGGAACTTGAGCAAAAGGGGCTCTGGCAAAAGAAAATCTGCCTCTGTCTGTTTTGTTTTTGGTTTCCTTGTTTTGGTTTGGTTTAATTTTTAAGCCACCGAGCTCAGCAATTACACTAGATTAGGGTTATTGAGTTCTTACTATGTTCTGGATGAGAAGCTGAGCCTTGAGAACTGGAAGGTCTCATTTTACCTCTCTAATGGCTCTATGAGGGTTACACTTCTATTTTTACCGTCTTTTTACAGCCCAGGGAACTGAGGCAGAGAGGAATTAAATGCCTTGGCTAAGTAAGGTCATAAGATCACACAGCTAGGGTAGTAGTAAGTGGAGAGCAGTGTCATTCCTGAACCTACCTGCTGAAGAGAAGCAGACAATGTGTAGACTGCTGAAGGCAAAGCAGCACCTTAGTTACTGATGGCAGTTCTCACCCCTAGAATAATGGGGTGACAGGCCATCCACCCATAACACCTGCTCCCACAGGCAGGGACAAACACGCACCTTAAACGCCCAAGCTAACTTGCCCCGTGCAAGAGGAAAGCAAGGGGTGGTCTTCCACCGCTCCTTTGGCCAATCAGGAATGGGGATGAGGTCAGGTGGGCGTGTCCTGCTCAGGGAGGCCCCCACAAGTTAAGGAGTTTTCCACCAAAACTAGAGCTCCCTCCCATTCAGAGGGAGGCGCTAAGTGGACAGTTACTGACAATACTGAGCAGAGGCTCAAACCAGTGCAACCAAACTGGGCATGGTGAGGCAAATCTGTAATCCCAGCACTCTCGGAGGCTGAGATAGGAAGATTTTAGTTTTGAGCCCAGCGTGGGCAATTTAATGACTTAGCCAGACTCTGTCTCAAAATAAAAAATAAAAACAGGCTGGGGATGCAGCTCAGTGTGACGGCCCTGAGTTCAGCCTTCAATACTACAAAATCAAAAACAAAACAAAACAAACAACAAACAACCCAGTGAAAACCAACTGCTGGGAGAAAAATGTTCTCTATCTGTGGAGATCTAAACAGAGGACTTAAGCTGGGATGGGGGAGGCAGAATCATCTGTAAGAAATGGCTCCTGGTGGAGACAGACCCATGCCCAATCTGAAAGGCAGCCGACACTCTGATCTTGCCAATTTCTGCCACCGGGGAGTGTGGACTCAGGCTTGCCTGATTTCTCAAAATCTTTTAAAAGCCAAAAATCTGAATTGGGTAAAATTCTTTAACTTTTAAATGTTGATACAAACTCCCCAAACACTGTGTAGTACAAACCAATAACCTCAGAAGGCCACATGTGGCCTGTGGGCTGTGATTTGTGTCCACTGACCAGTATTGTTAGCCTCTTTGGGTCTTGAGAATCTGATAAAAATACTCAGGCATTTTCTCGTGGGGGGTGGGGTGGAGAAAAAGCCTGAACCAACAAAAGTTTGAATATCATTTCTGAGTGTCTCTGTGCCCTGGCGTGATTCTTTTCTAAAGGCACATTTTGTAAAGGCAAGGACTTCTGGAGAACAGACCTGAGGTCTCAGGAGGTACAAGCTGACCCCGTGGCAACTGATAAGGTGTGTGCTAAATCTGAATGAAGTGGTGAGGCTGTTGGGGTCAGTCTGTCCGCTTCTGCCCGCCTTGTTAATCACACTCCACACACACCTTTCCTCCTGAGTCTTGCTGCTAGGGAGTTTGGACAGGAAGCAAGGAAGGGGCTGAGAGGCCTGGACACTAGTGTGGAGCAAGAAGAGGAGCAGGGAGGGAGGGAGGGAGTCTTGAGGGAAAGGGTGCTTTTGAGGTGGAGTTTGAAGGGTTGATGGAATTTAAAACTAAGGAACAAATTGTTTTTCTGCTCTTAGGCAGGGAGGAGAGGTGTGGATTTAAAGTTGGAGACCCTACGTGCCGAGGCTGTCTGCATCTAGGACAGGTTCTGCATGCCACAGGTTCCCCTGCCAGCTGCCTGTGTCCTGGCCAGGCTCTTGAATTTTCACAGGTAGCTGACAGCCCATCAGCCTATTAAAGAATACGGGTCTGCCTTTAATTGGTAACAGGGCAGAGCTGAACTCTATGTACATTTCAGATAGCATAACATTGAGCTCCCTGCAGCTCATTTACCAAATTCTTGGTTGCAAAAAAATAGCATTAATGGAAGTAAAAGACATGCATCCCACCATTCCTCTGTATTCCCTACATCTTACTCACAGATAGGTCAGACTCTCAGAGAGCTGGGTGCCTAAACACCCAACTGTTTGGTTTCTGGTTGGCTAGCTCTCCTGAATAGTTTCTCTGGTATGCTGGCCTAACTTTACAAATGCTATCATTATGAATATTAAGGGTAAGGTTCACTCCCCTAGGCAAGTATCTACTTTTTGAATATTTGTATGGCAAATGTTCCTCCAAGATTGTCCCCAGTGATTGTTGCCTCCTCGTAATTGATGCCTCTGTGTGGTCATTTTTCACACTGAATAGCCGTGACCTGTGTAATTAATACAATGTGCCAGGACGATGGAGTGTGACTGCTGATAGTAGGCCATAAAAGATATTGTGACTTCAGAGCCTGGAGGTATAGCCCAGTTGTAGAAAGGGCTTACCTTGCATGCATGAGGTCCTGGTTCAATCCTCAGCCCTGAAAAAAAAAAAAAAATACAGTGGTACTTTGGTTCACAGACTTCTTTCCATGATTCTGGTCGCAAACTGAGTTGGTTGAAAACTGAATCACATTCAGTAGTTAGGTTCAGTGTTGACCTTATGGGGAAATTTGATTCAGTTTTGTTTGTGATTAGAATTGTGGAGAGAATTGAGTTCGTGAACTGAAGTACCACTGTATTTCAGCTTCTACTATATTCTTTCTTATACTACTCACTTTTAGGGGGAAGTTGACTGCCATCTTGAGAGAATGCTCAAGTAGCAATGTGGAGAGATAGATCCCTGTGGCAAGGAGGAACTGGGGCCTTTTGCTAATAGTCAGCAATAATTTACCAGCCATGATCTTGCCAAAAAGGTGAGGGTTCTTTTGCTTGATTCAGATAGAAATCATGAACTGGCAAAGCATAGCTCTGTAGCAGCTCTGGGCTTTGAGCACCAATGGCTGTCAGCCTCTGGGGCCCTGATGCTGCTGGGTTGACATTGCCAATCGCAGGACTCTAGTACTGCTGGTCAATGCTGGATGCTGTCAGTTGACTCTGTTGCTGATATTCACCAGCTGCTGGTGTTTTGGCTCTTCAGGGTAAACAGCCCCTTGTGTTTATTGCTCATTTAAAACTACTGCTCTGTCCACACTACTCAGGATAAGAATCCTGAGTAGATTTACAGGACCTTCAAACCAATTCTACCTGAGAAGTAAATCATGAGCAGATCTACAGGACTACCACCATGAGACTTTATTTGACCAGGCCCTGTGGTGCAATACAGGGAGGTCAGTGCACAAGAGGGAGGCCTCCTAGATCAACATGAGAAGTGTGGAGGGAGTGCTGCTTATCCAGCAGCTGCAGGCCTATGACTGGTCCAAATTTAGGCCTGCTGACAGGTCCAAATTCAATTCTACTGCTTACTTCAAATTCAAGCTTGCTTTGGTCAGAGCACCTACAGAGTGGGTGCTGGGTGTCTGAGATTGTCACAGCTGTTATAGCAGTGTTTCCATATCAGGAGATGCAGGCTGTCTGATTGAGAGTTGTCTGGTCTCTAAAACAAACAAACAAACAAACAATGGGACTGAAACCAGGAAATCTTCAAGAGAGCTAGCTGTGTTAATCTCTCAGTTTACTGGGGTTAGGGAAGGTTGAAGTTAATAATGAGCCCAGATTCCTCCTTGATCTTTGTTACCTTAGAGGTGATTTCCCTGCCAGAGAGAGGTGGCAGCATCTGGAGGGGCAGGAATGGGGGAGGGATGCCACAGATAACAGCTAAGACATGAGCCATAAAGCACCTGAGGGGTGGTGCGAGAACACTGAGTCAAGTTGTCCCAGTCCCTCCTCAGAGGAAGAAGGGAAGTGTGGGGAGGGCCATGACAGCTGTCGGCCAAACCACACCCCTCTCCAGCCAAGACAGGAAAAGGATAAGGGTGCTTCTTGTCTGTACCTATGTGAGACACCTTGGAAGTGGATCCTCTAGTCCCAAATTTTGTAAGTTATTGTTTTTGGGTATATGGTAGCTGTCATATCGCTAAATAACAAGCTTAGACTGTTCTTTTTGGTTCTTCTATTTTAGACATTATCTATTGATTTTCTACCTTTTTTTTTTGGTACTGGGGATCGAACTCGGGTCCTTGCGCTTGCACAGCAGGCAGTGAAATCACTAAGATAAATCCCCAGCCCAATTTTCTACTTTTCTGTTTTTATAGTGAGAAATATACATTACTCTAAATCTTACTAAATGATAAGCATAACTTTCACAGTCATTTTTTCTCCTCTTAATATAGCATGTTTGAGCAACATTCATACTGATATATTTATTGTATCAACATTTGATGATGACCTTATTATGATTTCATAATGCTACTTACAGCAGAGCCATTCATTTTTCTTTCTTTCACTATTTTACTTTTTTACACTGAGGACAATTAATGTATTTTCTCTCTGCATCATTTCTATGTACTTATCACTGATATATGCTTAAACTTCCTCCCAATTGTCTAAACTCTTCAATAACTTTAAACATATCAGATATTCCATCGGTTTCCTCCAGTAGAGACAGATGTTTAGAGAAAGCTCCTGAAATGTTCTGGTGCCCTCTAAGCCTGCTACATGGCTAATATCCTGCAATTTTCCGTTCCTCTCATGCCAGAAGTTTCCTTTTCCGCTCTCTTATTTTGCCTTCCCTGATTCCTACACAGCATTTTGTCTATTTTTATTTAAAAGTACAGTGAAATGCCTTCTTTATCATGTTTCTCTCTTTACAATTTATTCTTCCTATTCATGGTCTCATTTTTCAAAATCCTGTTATAATCCTGTTATAGTCAATGTATCTTTGTTAGCCACCACAAAGCCTTTTTTGAATGAAAAGAGGCACGAATATGTGAATTTTACTGATAGTTAAAGGCTAGAGTGTTAAAGAATTGAACACAAGGCAAAACTTTTGGAAAGGAGCTATAAGTGAGAAGTCAGAAATGAAAGAAGAACCCCACAAGCCAAAGGAGCAGGGTAAGTTAAAACAGACAGGTGGGTCCAGTGCTGGGAGAACAGTTATAAACTGTGAAAAAGCCAGGATAGTTTCCCCATGAACTAGTAGGGCTTCTTGGCGTGCCTTGGGGCTTAGCAGAGACATTGCATGGGCTTAGGAGGGAGGGGACAGGTGTGGTGGTGCATTCCTGTGATCCCAGCACTTGGGAGGCTTAGGCAGGAAGACTGCCACAAGCTCCTAGACTACATAGTGAGTTCAGGGCCATGTACATAGTTTCACTATGTAGTGAAATCTTGTCTCAAAAAAAAAAAAAAAAAAGGAAGGGAGGAAGGAAGAAGCCTGGGTCCCATCATGGGCTGGCTCCTTCCCCATTCCCATCTTCCCTGGCTTCTGGCCCCTGGCTTTCCCTCCTGGCCTTTAAGCACCACAGTGTTCTAGTCATTATTGGAGGAAGTCCAGGAGAGAGGAGATGAGGAAAAGATGAGGTGGAACCTGGAATACACTAATCTCATCACAGATACCTGTTTTATTTTACAGAGAGCAGGTATTATGCATGGAGAATTGGTTTAGGAATGCTGGAAAATTCACTGAATCCAGGGGGTAGAGAAGATCCTGCTGCGGGCCATTGGAATCCCCCTAGTTGTGCCCTGCTCTGCTCTCACATCTTCATCTCCTGGAGGAAGGACCCCCTTCCATTCTCCCTTTGACATGGTCAGAGACCACTACAGAAACAAAAGATAAATTCCTGGGCCCTTAACCTGTTACTTTTCTAGAGTCTGATTTGTGGTTTGTTTTTTTTTTTTTTTTTAAGGCAGTCAGGAACTTAAGTGTTATCTGCTAACAAATTAACTTTTCACCTACAGGTGTCCAGCAGGTAACTAAAAGGAGACAAAGCTTGACCTTCATTTTGTATCTTTTGTTATCCTTGGATTAAATCCCTTTTCAGCTCTGCATACAGACATTTTAATCATTTAAGGGGTGTCTGTCTAAAAGTTGGCAAACCAAGGTTGATTAGCCCTGAATTTACATAATCTCATTCCATTCAAGACTGAAGACGCCAAGATAAGGGATTTGCAGGGATATTCAACTATGCCTGAAAGTCTCCAGTCCTTACTCTAAACTGAATGTCACCTTGGATTCCAGCTGAACCTCATAAGATTGAGACTACCCCAAGCAAAGATAATCATCTCAGGAAGACTGAATTTCTCCCTCAAGCAAAAGGGCTTCTCTTGGAGCCATCTTGAAAAAGCAGAACTGACATACCAGTGAATCAGACTCTAGCCCATCCTAGCAAATCTATAAAAAATGGTATGGGACCAGTCTGGCCCACCTTTTTAGGACTGCACTCCTCAGTTTCTCAAACTGGAGCTTTTTCCTGTCTTTTCTTTCCTTTGTTAAGGGGTCAGCTTGATCTTTGTCAACTCCAAGCTAAAATTCCTTATTATTTTTTTCTTACTCTTCAATTAACTTCTGCCCCCCCCTCAAATTAGTGCTTCAGTTTTAATTTCCATATCATTGAAGCAAGGACCCACCTCACTGGTGATACCTTCTCATCCATATCTCCAGTGTCTTCCTCTCTCCTTCATTCCTCTCTCTGTAGCTACTCAAGCTGTTCTCATCCTTTGAAAATTTCTTTCTTGATAACTCTAGCCATGGTTTCATCTTTCTCCCTCCCATCCCAGATGACCTTGTTGAGAGGGTTTTCTCCATATGCTGCCTCTTTCTGTCCCTCAGTGCACTGTATTGGGAGCCACTTCTGAAGGGGGCTGCTGGTAAATGTGTCAAAGCCCAGGCATCTGAGGGTACCTGAGGACACAACTCTGTCATTTAGTGCAGGTGCACAATGGACTTTGTTGTAATAATGATGAAATCAGCACAGATGACCATGCATGTACCACATGGCTATGCAAGGTTGTGGGGCTGTTTTGTCTTACTGTGTCTCAGAAAAACTGCTAACAGCCACTATAAGTGGTATGCTGTAAAATTAAAGTTTAGTTTCTGCTTTGTATTGTCTGCTCCATGCAAGTCCTTTTCTTTGGGAACCTTGCCTGACTGGACCTCCCTTCAGCCCACTGGCCCCCAAAACTTCCTGTGTTACCAATGGCCTTTCAGTTGTTAGACTCATTGCAATGGACCCATTTGCATTATCTGTTGGTGGCTATTTCCTCCTTGAAACCTCCTTCCTCCTTGATTTCCATGACCAATTATTATTACTATAATAATAATAATTATTATTATTATTTTATTTATTTTTTGTAGTATGGGGATGCTCTAACACTCAGCTACCACTGCAGCCTTTGTTTAGTTTCTCAGGTGACCTCAAACTTGTGATCCTCCTGCCTCATCCTCCCAAGTGGCTGCAATCACAGGTGTGTGCCACCAAGCCCAGTTGATTTATTCTCCTCTGGTTTTTTCTTTCCTTCTTTCCCCAGGTTCCAATTTATCTACCCATCCTTTAACTGAGTAGTCCATCCTAGGCCTGCTTCTCATCCTATTCTTCCTGATATCATTTCCTCAATGGCTTTATATCTCAGAGCTCCAAATACAGCTATATCTAACCACCCCCAGCCCCTGTTTCCCATGCTGTGTTTGTACAACCAACCCCTGCACTGCAAACCCCAACCTTCTCAAACTGAATTCATTGTCTTACCCAAATATATTCCTCCTCCCGGATTTTTTATTCTAGAGAATAGCATGGTCAGCCACATTGGTTTCTGAGTCAGTAACTTGGGCATTATCTCTGACCTGCTCTTGCTATCTACAATATTGTGACCATTTTTTCCCTTGCTTTTAAACAAGGGGATATAAAGGCAGTTTTTTAAAGCTTGACAGTCCTTGTACTCACCACACATTGGCCTCTTATAGAGATAAAACATTTAAATGAATGACTATATCCCAGGAGAAAGTATTGCCAGTTCTCTCTTATTTCACAAAGCCATTACCTAATTATAATAAATATTTTTGGGGCCGGGGACTTAGCTCAGTGGCTCTGCTGCCTGCCTCAAAAGCACAAGGACCCAAGTTCGATCCCCAGTACCAAATAAATAAATAAATAAATAAACTTTTTTTTTTTCTGGGATCTCAAAAACACAAGGTTAGTTAACCTAGCCCTCAGCTCTGATCACACTATGCCATTGGCCTGGGCAAGATCCTTGCCATTCATTCATTCAATTTATCCTTAATCCCTTGTCCCACCTATATCAAATTTGTTTACTGTTAAATTTTTAAAAAGCACATATGGCTGTTTTGTGGGCATGCACTTAAAATTTATGTGAATATATTGTGTTATATAACTCATTATGTTTTTTGAATTTTCTATTGAGGCCTATGTTTTTAAGAGGCCCATGTTGTCTCACATACATCTAGCTTATCTCTGTCATGCTATTTTCCTGTTGTTGGCTTCCTTCTTTCCTTTTCTGTTTACTTTCTTTCCTTGCCTGGTGAATTCATTCTATTGGGGTTCATGGAGTTGTAATCCTTGTTCTTTAGAATAACCTTCAGAACACTTTGGAGTGCTGATTTGGTGATCATGAATTTCTTCAGGTGTTCTTTGTCATAGAAGTGTCTTTTTTCTCCATCAATTTTGAAAGATAGTTTTGCAGGGTACATCAGTCCAGATGGGAGGTTGTTTTGCTTTAGGGCTTGAAATACTTCATTCCAAGCTCCAGGTGATTTGCATCTTTTCTCTAACAGCTTTTAATATTCTGTTCTTGTGTTGTTTCTGGAACCTTGACTATTATATGCTTTGGAGAAATTTGTGTGTGTGTGTGTGTGTGTGTGTGTGTGTGTGTGTGTGTGGCTAATTGAAGTCCTATATGCCTCACTTATCTGTCTGTCAAAATCTTTTTTCCTATTTGGGAAGTTTTCTGCCATTACTTCTGTGAACATGTTTTTTATGTCATTTGAGCTATCTCCTGTTTTTCTCATTGACTCCAATCAAGCTTGCGTTATTCTCCTTTGCATCATCTAGCAGCTGCTGGGTTGACTTCTTGTGGTCTCTTGCTATTTTTAAGAAATTTCTCTTTTCATGATTGCTAACCACAGTCTTATCTTCTATATCTGATATTCTATCCTCCCATTGGCTCATTCTGCCGCATATACTTTCAATGGAGTTTTTAATCTCCTGGATATCTGTTTGAATCTGTTTCATGGATTCCATTTCTTTCCTATGCTGGGAATTTATGGTTTTCATCATGTTCCCAAGCTCCCCTATTTTTTTTAAATCTGTATGTGCTCTAGAGTCATTAAGCATGTCTTTCATTCTGGTCACCATCTCTGTAGTAATCTGATAAATTATTTCTGGTTTGTTTTTTTCTAGAACCTTGTTCATCTGCTTTGTTACTTCTGCAGTTACTTCTTCAGAGAGTCCGGGTGGGTGGCTTTAGGATTGTTCCACCTCATTGCCCCCTGGATTTGCCCTTGTTGAGCTGAAAGTCTGGGGGTTGCATCTTGTTTAAGTGTCTTCTCATTTTCTATTTAAGTTTAATTCCTAGGATGATGCTTGTAAATTGCTTATGGTGAGTAGCTTTATTGCCAGTATTCAGAACCTTAAGAAATTACTACTTCTCAGAAGTGTCTTCCAGGTGTAGCTGGCTTTTGGGTTTTGAGTCTGTTGCATGATCCTACCTCTTCAATTTGTCGAGGATAAATTTCTGCCTACTTGGCCTGGCAGCCAGTTCTTTGGCACTGGCCTATAGTATTGTTAATTGTTTTTTTTAAAGATCCTTAGGCAATCTCAGTGTTGGTATGCCAGGAGGAACAACTGATTAGCACAATTATGTCACCTTGGCTAAAGTAGTACAATCAACAATAACAATAGCATCAAATACAGCCTAGAAAATGACAACTGTGGTAACTATTAATTTGCTATCTTTAACCATATGAACTAGATTTGTGGCTATATAACAAAATCTAGTATGAATCCAAAAATTGTATGCAATAAATAAGCCCTAAATGTGGTGATTTTACCCTTGGGGGAGAAGATTTAAAAGGGGTTGGGGGAAAATAGAGAAATAGAAGAAGAGGAAGAGATCAGAAGCAAGGCTGGAGGACAAACTTTAAGATACTGGTGAAGAAGACAGGGCAGGGGGGAGAAAAGAAAGAAAGAAAAGCAAGAACAGAACAACCACAACAACAACAACAACAAAAACTAGAAACTGTGTTCAAAGAATCAAGAAAAAAATAAAACAAAACAAGAACCAGAAAAGAGAAAAAAAGAAAGAAAAAAGAAAAAAAAAAAAAGTCCAATTCAAGGTATGTCTCTGCTATCACTGGTAGGCAACGTGGGCAGATGGCGTCAAGAGCCAAATAGATTAATCTCAGCGAGCCAGCCCCAGCTTCACAATGGGTTAGTGCATAATCCCAGCCAGCCTGCCCCTTTAGTTCCATTGGAGTTCAGACCAGTTTCAGGGTATGAGGCTGGAATCAGATTCCTTGAGCCTACAACAATCCATGTGCCTCCTGCTGGCTTGAACTCTGCTCCCTGACTTGAACTCAGCATCTGCACCAAGACATCAGGAACCACTAAATGGGGTCAGCTCCTAGCTGTTCTGCGTTCCAAGCTCAGCTGGCCCCTCTCCAAAATGGCTACTGGCCAATCACTCTGTGCTGGGTGATGTCTGATCCTGGATAACTCACCAGCCACTGTAGTCTGCTGTGTTCACTGCTTCATTCATTCCACTGGTGTTTCTTCATGGAGGCCTCTCGGGTGACCAGTAGTCACTGTGTCTCTGCAGGTTTGACCTGCCATTCCCATGCTATGAGTCTGAACTCTGGAAGAGAGCATTGCTTGCTATCTCCCTCCCCTTTGTTGAAGTCTCTCTCTTTGGTCTCCCCATGGACTTCAATTCTTGCTTCAGATACATCTTGGGGTCCAGGGGCCCACTTCCTCTTTCTTCTCCTCCTCACACTGCTATATTTCAATGTGAGGACACCAAATCTTGGAGAGGCTCTTTCTCTGTAGCTCACTACTCCAGGGCTGGCTTTATAGTTGCCTGTCCTCTCCCTGAGTATGTCCCTCTCCTCTGTATGAGTTCTAACAAAAGAGCTGGTCTAAGCTTGCCAGGGTTAGTGGGCAAGTTTTGCAGACCTGTTGGGTGGTCACTGCTAGTCCTAGTGCTGTAAAAATTCAAGTGACCATTTCCCAAAGGGTTTTTTTTTTTTCCAGTACTGGGATCAAACTTGGGTCCTTGTGCTTGAGCAGCAGGCGGTGAAACCACTGAGCTAAATCCCCAGCCCTCCCATAGGGTTTTTATAGTTTTCCACTGCATCCCTTGAGGACCAATTTGAATGGTTCCTCAGGAATAGGAAAAAAGGCTAGGGTCTTGAGGGGTTGTAAGGCTGCCCTTCTTGACTCTCAATTAGCCTTTTGATTTTCCAAAGAGACTTTAGACATGTCTCTTTGGTATCCCTTGCCATGAATGATGGTGACCTGCATGGGCGATAGACAGTCTCCACTTTTACTAGTAAATCTGTTCTTTTTTTTCTTTTCTTTTTTTTTTTTTTTTGGTACTGGGGATCGAACTCGGGAACTTGTGCTTGTGAGGCAGGCACCAGAACCACTGAGCTAAATCCCCAGCCCTGTAAATCTGTTCTTAGTAAGGGAATGGCACACTGTTGAGCAATTAAAAATTCATGGTTAAATATTTGCCCTTTGAATTGACATGTCAAAGGAGGAGTAAAGAAGCTCTGAATAGGGTTCTCCTGGACCCCAATTATGGCTAAAATTCAATACCCATTCAAGATAAAAACCCTGCAGAAAATTGGAATAGATGGTCTTTATCTCAACTTGATAAAGGCTATTTATGAAAAACCAACAGTCAACATTATACTAAATGGTCAAAAACTGAAAACCTTCACTCTAAAATTAGAAACAAGACAAGGATGTCCACTATCACCACTCCTGTTCAATATAGTTTCAGAAACATTAGCCACAGCAATTAGACAAGAGAAAGAAATAAAAGGAGTAAATATAGGAAAGGAAGAAGTTAAACTGTCATTATTTGCTGATGATATGATACTTTACATAGAAGACCCAAAA
>NW_004624772.1:9696882-9743526 GCF_000247695.1 Heterocephalus glaber
ATTGTTGGTGGGAGTGCAGACTGGTGCAACCACTGTGGAAATCAGTATGGAGATACCTCAAAGAACTAGGATTAGAGGTCCCATTTGACCTAGCTATTCCTCTGCTGGGTATCTTCCCCAAAAGAATTAAAAGAATCATACCACAGTGATATATGCTCACTCATGTTTATAGCGGCATAGTTTGTAATAGTTAAAACTTGGAAACAGCCCAATTGCCCATCAACTGGAAACTGGATAAAGAAGATGTGGGTTTTGTTTTGTTTTTATAAAATGGAGTACTAATCAGCCATAAAGAATGAGAAACTAGAAACATTTATCGCTAAGTGGATGCACATTGAGGCAATACTCTTAGGTGAAATAAATAGGACATACATGTGGAAATACCGAACAGTTTCTCTGGTGTGAAAAACTAAAAGTGTAAATAAGGATCAAAATGTATAACTGACATTGTGTAATAGGAAGAAAAAGTCTAAAGGAGTAGAGGAAGTGGGAGGGTAGGGGAAAGGAAAGAAGGGAAAAGAAAAATTTGAGAAAAGGAAAAAAAAGGGAAACAAAGCCTTTGTAAATAGGGAAGGGTGAAGGGGGTGAAGGGAGGGCAGAGGAATGGGGAAAAAATAAGAACAAAGATATGTCATGTAAAGGTACAAGATCCCAATAATGAAAGTAACCATTGTATATCTAAAATGTACCAATAAACTTAATGAAAAAAAAAAGATTGAGAAGAAGGCTTTCCAGAGAAGGAAGTTAAAATAGAGTAATTAAATGTGCCTACCCATGACATCTAGGGTCACCTGGGGTTCCTCACAAGAGATGGAGATGTCTGTGGACAGGGGCACTGCAGATTGCCCCAGGATCCTTCAATCTTTTTCATCAGAGCAGGAGGTGAAGGTTTTGGCTGGCCTAGCCCCTCTCTGGGAGCAGGAACAGTCAATACTCCAGTGCCATGTGTCAGGCATATCAGCCACCTGACATGGAGCAGGGCCTGGGCAGTGGCTTGGTACAATTTTGTACCCAGTGTCAATCTTAAACAGGCCTTGATTGGCCCTGAGTTTTCCTTTAGATGACTTGGGTGTACTTAAAGCATTGCCAATTGTGACAGCCATAATTTTGATATGTCTTTTCTCAGCCCTTCTTCTTTCATCTTCATCTAGATCCTGATTGTTGAACACAGAAAAGGCTATGTCCAGCAATTGGGTCGTATTTGAAAATATTGGGTCTCTCTGAGGCATTACCCTTTGGTGAAAACAAGTGGGAGAGATCCATAACCCACAGAAAGCTGGGCATCTGAGGACAGGATCATCAATGACATCAATTTCTTTTCCTTTGGAGGCCTCTCTAAGTACCATGGTTGTTGGGACTTTATGAGATAAAGGGTGATAAAAGCCTGAACATAAGGAATTTCATACCATTTTTCTTGCCTTTTTCAGAAATAATCTAACTGAAAAATATTGTACAGCCTAATGGTGAGGTTGTTGGGATCTGCAGGGTATTTCCCATGGTGGGTTGGTCTACTGACTCCTTAGAAACTCCGAAGAGACTGGGGTGGAGGCCCCTAGGGCTCCCTTAGAAAGAGCAAACTCAAAGAGGAACTACTTGGGGCTCCCTTAGCCACTTGAGAAACAGTAAATTCCTAAGAGTCAAGGTGGAGACCCCCACCAGAGAGGGGCTCCTTTAGTCACCTGGAATACAATATCCCCTACATTTATCCCAATACTAAAAAAAATATTGATAATTTCTTTCTTTTTTGGGGGATACCGGGGATTGAACTCACGACCTTGCACTTGAAGGCAGGTGGCAGAACCACTGAGCTAAATCCCGGCCCCTGGTAATTACTTTTTTAAAAGACAGAGATAGAAACATCTTTTTCAGACTCATGGTTGGTTGAGTTAATCTTTTCTGACTGCTTCCTTTGTTCTGCTCTGGCTGTCAGGCATATGTTTCTAAATTATCTGAATTTCTCTTAGAAGAAACAAGGAGGGGATTTAACCCAATTCACAGGAGAAGAGGGGAGGAAGCCCATATGTTCCCTAAAGTCAGAGGCTTTAGCTCTTATCTATAAGGGTGAGATTTCCTGGTGTCTATGAGGTAAGTTGAAACAAAAGAAAATGGCAAACAAACATGGTGGAACCACACAACCAACCCACATGACCAACCAAAGTGGCTGACAAACATGGTGGAACCATGTGGCCATCCCAAAGGATGAACCAAAATGGTAGCCAAATATGGCAGAAAGGTGGACTGGGATGAAACGTGGCCCTGAGAAAGTGACTCACTAAGGATACCCAGAGATAAAAAGCACATATGAGAAAAAAAAAAGCACATATGGGAAAAGCACATATGAGACTTTGTTGTTGTTGTTGTTGTTGTTGTTGTTGTTGTTGTTTTTGAGACTTTGAACATAAGCAGGCTCTCAAAAGAGTGAGAATGCTGAACAAAGTATTGGGGGTAAACAGAAACATAAGGGGGAGAAAAAGCATATTAAACTGTAGGTCATACATATGCAACCTGAACCATGTGTTCTCCAACTAGTTTAATAACAAGCTTTCTGGCAGCTCTTAACTGACTCATACCCATGAGTGACTAAAAATGGGAAAGAGAAGAAAGAAAAGGGGCATAAACTTGAGTTGGACCTGTGGGCCTCTCTTACCAGCTGCAAAAAACAGAAGCCATGAACTTCCCCTCTCCCACCCCACATGGTGGGACACACTAGGAAACTGTTCCTGGAGCCAAGAGGAAACTTCCTGAGTTCCCCAGATTCCATTAATTTTTACCACTCTCTAGCTCCCTGCCTCTCCCCAACAACCAATATTAGCACTTCAACAGATGAAAGATTGTCTTAGGAGACCAAGGATAAGAAGGGGATTGGGGCTTTCCTAAGGGAGAGAGAGAAGGAAAGTAAAAAAACTAAACCCAGTCCTTCTCAGCTTGAGTCAATAGATTAGAGAGAGAGAGAAAAAACCATGCCCAAAGGGCCTTACCTCCTCCTGGATGGCTTCACCAAAATGTTAGTGGGTTCTGGGGTGCTGGGGACTTCTTCTGGAGGTGTTTTCTGGGTTCTTTTTGTCCTGAGCAAAGAATTGGTCAAGAGAAGTGCAAAAAGGTAGCGAGGTTTTACATTCATTAAAGGTAGGGAAAGAAACATGCTCTGCAGAATGAGTGCAGGCCAATTAAATAGGAAAAGAAGTATGCTCTGCAGGGTAAGAGCAGACCACTGTGAGAGAGAGAACCAAGAATTTAAGGGTGGTTGTCTTTTGTACCTCCCACGCCTCAGGCTGAAGATAGGTCTAGGCCGTCCTATCAAAAACTTGCTTGAGTTCTCATGAGAAGAACCGAAGATAGCACTTTCTGATTGGTTCCAGGTGCAGGGCTTGGAGATTGGTCTCCTGGATCTCTTTGATTGACAGGTCACACCCGCTTGCCCAGCCATCTAGCCACATGCTACTCTCCTACCTGGGGTGCACTCCACATTCTGATGACTGACATCCTGATGATTTTTCTAAATAATGAGCACTGTAGAGGACTACGTGTGAATCTCCTAGAAGAGACTAGGTGAGCCCTCTGTAAGTCCTACCCATGAGATGGTTTCCAGGGCCTTGGCCACTGGCTTTCATCTCTGTCCTCTCCCCATTGCTAGAAAAGCATGCAACTATAATCACAGCTAGTATTTGTGAGTAATAACAAATACCTCGTTTACAGAGTACCTATTACCTCATTTAAAACATCTTCATCACATGTTACCACTGTCCCCTTTTTATAGATAAGGAAATTGAAGCTCAGGGTAAATAACTTTTCTAAGGTCAGAGCAAAAATGTCACAATTGTGACTCAGATCTAGATCTTCTGATCACAGATGCCATGCCTTATGCACCACGACCTACCAAGGGTAGTGTCCTGTTTCTCTTTAGGAGAATCCCAGGGTGGTGCCCCAGACACAGCATGAAGATGATCCTATAAAAAGAAATTGCTCATATTTATCCACCACATCCCTACATGGAGCAATCCCTCATTTAGCAACTATACCCTGAGCCCCTGCTGGGTGTGCAGCCCGCTCTGTGTAAGTGAGAAACTTCCAGGTTTCCTTCTGTCTTCAGAGTAACAAAGTCATTTCCCAGTGACTCATAGGTGACTAATTAAAATGCACACTGTCCGGAGCTTTCTGGTTGATTCTTTCCCAAATTGGGCAGGGGTAGGCTGAGGGTGGAGTTGTTGCAGGATGGAAAGAGAGCAGAGGTGAACAGGACAGAGGGACAAAGAAGTGGAAGGGGAAAAGGGAGGAAAAGAAACAGAAGAAGGGAAAAAAGAAGGAAGGGAGGAAGGAAAATCCTTGGACCTTCACACTGAGTTACATCCTCAGCCTCACTCCCTTAAAAATTTTTTTTAGGGCTGGGGATTTAGCTCAGTGGTTTTGCCACCTGCTGCGCCAAGCTCAAGGACCCCAGTTCGATCCCCAGTAACAAAAAAAAAATTTTTTTTTAAATTTTGAGACAGGGTCTCTGTAAGATGCTATGTTGTACAGGCTAGGCTCAGACTTGCAATCTTTCTGCCTCAGGCTAGGATTAAAGATGTGTGCCACCATGCCTGGCAAGACTGTAATTTATCAACACAACCTTTGTCGTGACATTTAGCATCTCAGAGATTTGACTTCTTGTTCCATAGAATGAAGATGTTAACAGGACCAACCCTGTAGGGTTATTTAGAAAATTAAATCTGATAATGCATCGCATTTAGGAAGGGCTTGACAAGATGCTAGCTGTCTTGTTTCTTTTTCTGTATTATTGCTGTTACTACTGTTACGGGGCTTTGTGGTGCTGAAGTCTCCTTTAGGAGGGGGTTTCTAGGTTGTTTTTGTCCTGAGCAAAGAATTGGTTAAGACAAGTGCAAATGGTAACAAAGTTTTATTAAATGTAGGAAAAGAAACAGGCTCTGCAGAGCAAGTTTGGACCAAATATAAGTAGGGAAAGAAGTACACCCTACATTGTGAGGGTGAGCTATCTTGACAAGGCACGATAACAAGCACTTAATGGTGACTCTCTCTTTTTGTATCATCCACTCCTTAGGCTGATGTCAGGTCTCAGCCATCCTATGGAAAACTTGCTAGAGTTCTTGCTAGAAGTCCACGTGGAGGGCTTTGGGAACTGCTCTGCATGTGTCCTGGGATTTTGTAATTAACAGGTCACACCTACTTCCCCAGCCAGCTTTGCCATGCCCTAATGTCCTATCTCAGTACCACTACTATTGCTAAAATATCTGGCCATACTAGTTCTTTTAACTATACATCCAACAAACCATAGTTGTCCCTAGGCAATCTCACATCCCCACTCCCCCAAGGCAGCATAGCCAGTAACGGTGGGAGGAAGGCTGAGCTTGGCATTGACTCCATTGCCAGTGCTCCACACTATCTTGCTGCCCACCTCTCTATTTAGCTCCTTAAAAATGCAACTTAACTGCAATGTACGTCTCCAGGACTCTAAAATTTTTCCTCTTCAAAAAGGATATTCAGATACCTTAAGATCTATTGCTGAGAATATTCAATTATGCTCTGCTGCCTGGGGAAGGATTCATGAGGCATTTGCATTCTAGCCTAGGATCCCAGGATATGATGTTTCTTCTAATTATTTTTAAGTTAGAGTCGACAATCTATTCTGTACACAAAACAAACTGAGAAGGCTGAAATAATGGGCAGAGTTTAATATTGAAATCCATCTTAAAGTTAATCAACACATAATCATCTTTGTGCTACATAGTGATTAGGTATAAATGAAAGCTGTGTAAATGAAAATAATCAGTAATAGTTTGTGCAATCAAACCAAGCACTTTCAGAGACTTCTAGGGAAAAGCAACAATCCTGAATGTGGGTGGCTAATACAATTACAGCTACCAGAATCTCTAAATTGCTTGTGGAAGGGATTGGCCACTGAGACCCTAATATGCTCACCACAGTGCCTGACAGTTGTAAATGCTCAATAAATGCTAGCTCCTCCTCTTCCATGTCCATGTCCTTTTCTTTATCTTCTCTTTTCCCCACTATTATCTCTTTAAATTGGTATCATTATATCTTAGTAAATTAGTATCAATATATCCTAGTACTGCCTCAGTTTCCAGTTTTTGAGAGTAAGTGACTAGGAGCTAGGGGCTTAGAGACCTCTGATCACATATCTAGGAAAAAAAAGGGAAAAAATAACTATGGAAAAATGACTTCAGGATTTATTAAAAATTTTTAATAAGAAATGATACTTTCTCAGATAATAGCAACGAATAAAATGCAAGACTATAGTCACTTTTAACAGGTTAGCAGAGTTATGGGAAAACAACAGCAGGTGTGGCAGAATGAAAAAGTGGCTCTATGTACATGCAGGGTAATGATAGGGTTTTGATGTTTTGGGGGATTTCTGCTCATTGTAACCTCTTTGCCCAAGAACCTTCAATGCCTCATTGTATCTACTTATTGGGATGATTTCTCAATAGGTGTTTTTTAACTTAAATTTTTATTAGTACATACATGTTTGCAGTACACACTGATTACATTGGACACGGGGAAGTGGTATATGTCAGTATGTGTTATTACATGTTCACTTGGCCAGGAGTGGATTGGATCAGGAAGGAATACTTGACTCAAGCTAAGCCATCAGATTCTTCCTCCTCGGAACCTGGAACTGTGATTCAGGGAGAGTGAGGTCCCATGTGTCCCTAGAATTGAGAACATTTGAACTTGAGAGTTGAATGATTGCTATCAGGCAGACAGAGAAGCAGAAAAAGGCATTCCGCAAGAGAAGAATGAAATAGAGGCACAGAGAGAAGCAGGGATGATAGTCAATGGGATCCCAGAGAGAAAAATAAACAAGAAGTGATTGGCTGATTGGGTTCCTGTGGATTTTCTAGCTCCTGGTTTAAATCTTTCCTAGCTAGTATCTATAGTCTCTCCCTAATCTTAGGGTCTGTGAGACACTCATATATTCATATAATTCATTTTCCTATTTTGTTTAATAGGAAAACATTTATAAATAAATAAAACATTTCCCTATTTTGTTTAAATCCTACTTTGAAAGGATTTTTGTTATTTGCAAATAAGAGAACCTTAACCAAGACCACAATGATAATGATAATCAGATTGCTTTCCCAACACCTTTATGAAATAAGGAGGAATTTGGATGGTTTTGTTGGGAGGTAACACTGTCCAAACAAGAGTCTGTTGCTTCCTTCTTAGGGACTGATGCCAAGCTCACTTAACTTTCTTTAAATCACTTTCCTCCTTCTTGGTTTGGAGTAATTAGGCGGGAATGGAAATGGAAGAATAAGGTGGGACCAGATACAAATGGCAGTATGGAGAATTTCTGTCCTGTGTGATGCTATATTCTCAGAATAGCAGTAGGACTCATAATTAAAGGCTCACTTTCTTCTCAGTTGACTGTGACATGTAGAATTTTCTTTTTCTTTCTTTTTTCTTTTTGGTACTGGGGATCGAACTTGGGAACTTTTGCTTGCAAGGCTGGTGGCGGAACCACTGAGCTAAATCCCCAGCCCCCTTGTAGACTTTTTAAAGGCTCCAGGAACCCGTTGCTGGACCTGAATGACCTGAGGATTGGGAGTTGGGAACGGCTTTTGGAGGAGTTTTGATGTCAATGGAGTAGTGAAAACAGAACACTGCGGAGATGGAGAAATCAATTTCCATGAAATACAAACCCACCACCATTTATTACAAATAGATGCAATGCTTCTGAGAATAACACCAAACACAGACTTAATTAAAAAAAAAAAATCCTTCGTTTTCTTCTTTGTCTCCAGTGGCAGAAAAACTCATTTTCTTGAGCAGTTTGAAGTGGTAAAGGATGCAGAATGACTAGCAAGGGGCTCCAAATATGTTCTCTGTGTTGGGAGTAATTAAAAATCCAGGAAGTATTTACATATCTGAGCTTAGTTGGCCAGGCAGGTCCCAAATTTGAGGTAGGTCATGGCTTTATGCACACAGAGGATGATGGATCTTGCCAAACAGAGATCTTGCAAAACATGGAGGGAGCTGGGTGTGGTGGTCCTCGCCTGTAATGCCCTTACTCTGAGAGGCTGAGGCAGGAGGATCACCAGTTCAAGCCTAACCTGGGAAACTTAGTGATTTAGTAAGACTGTTTCAAAATAAAAAAATAAAAATGGGCTGGGGATGTAGCTTAAGGCATAGACCTCGAGTGCAATTCCTGTGGGGAAGGGTACATTTCTGAGTCTCATCCCTGCATGCTGCGTGATGAGTTTTTGAATGTGAAATCCTGTTACCACTCAGAACTTCTATATCAAGGAGAAGGAACATTCCAGAAGAAAGATTTCTCTGCTCATCTAACAGTAAGCATTTGGCGAACACCTGCTTGGGTCACAACATTGAACATGGAACAGCAAAAGACAAGTGCCAAAAACACAGGGCTTGGTTTGAGAAACTTAAGGTCTTGCTCATGCAGTCAGGTGTCTTTATGAAGAAGTTGTGATGTACCAAACTCTATTCTGGGCATTGGAACTAAGCAAGGAACCAGGGTAGATGAGCCCTGCTCTCATGGAGTTCAAATTTTCATGGAGAGAGACAAAAGACAAGCAAAAAAGAAAGTCAATAAAAATATAAATGTGCCAATTTTCAGAGAATGAGAAAAAAAGAGCAATAGGATGAAGTGAGGTTGGAGAGGTTAGAGAATGGGTCTAGTTGAAATATGGGGTCATGGGGCTGGAGATTTAGCTCAGTGGTTTCGCCGCCTGCTGCGCAAGCGCAAGGACCTGAGTTCAATCCCTGGTACCAAAAAAAAAAAAAAAAAAAAAAGAAATATGGGGTCAAGAGGTACCTCTGAGGCCTGATTAATGAGAAAGAAACAATCCAGCAAAGCTCTGGGGAAGAGAACATTTCTGTATAGAAGTCCTGAGGAATGTTTGGGCCAAGATGGCTAAGGGGGGATACTGAAGCCACAGAGGAGGGTGAAGGCCAAATCCAAGGGTTCTGTGGACTACCCAATGAGTGGTTTTATTCAAAGTGTACTGACATCCCATAGAGGTGTCTTAGTTACTCTTTTCATTGCTGAGACAAAATACCTGACACCTAAAGTTAAAGGAGAAAAGATTTTTTGGCTCACAGTTTGTATAGGTTTCAGTCCATAATCCTCTGGAGCCAAGGCAGGGTGACATGGCAGAGGAGCATCACAGAGGATACTCACTGCAAGCAGGCAGGGGAGAGTACATTAGCCCTCTTTCTGTCCCTGATATTTTATGCAGGCTACCGCCCTGGGGTGGGTGTAGCACTCACACCCTTAATCCTAGCCAGAGCTATGCCAAACCAATCAGTGGACTGATTTAGTAATCACACACCCTTGATCCCAGCACCACACACACTAGATGCAGCCACTTCTGAAAAGCCCGCCCCTATGAGTGCATGAGGCTTTGAGGGGACATCCAGACACAAGCCACACAAGAGGAGGTTTTCAAACAGGACAGTAATATGATCTGGATTGAGAGATTAGTCACCTCAGAGGAGGGACATTTGTGGCTAGGATGGGGTGTGTGTGATGATGGGGTGGTAAGATTGGATTTAATGTACTGCCTGATGATTCCTGATTTTTCTGGTGGTTTCTGTGAAGGGGATGGATGGAGAACATGAGGATGACTCTGAATCTTGGTTTGAACCAGTGCACAGAGTTACCAACTTAAACTGGGTGGGGGGTGGGGGGCGGAGAAGGACGTGTTTTAATGGGAGATTGAAGTTTGACTGGAAAATGGAAAACACCACTTTGGACAAATTAAATTTGGGGTGCTTTATTACACAGTTTGGTTGGACAAATATCCTCAGCATGCAAAACAAAACAAAATGTGATATCCACAGGAGCTTCAGATAGACAAAATCCCCTTCACACTTGAGATCCTTACAACGAAAGATCCTGGGCTCTAAAGTTTGAACTCCACCACTTGCCTGGATGATTATGGGCATGAACTTAACTTCCAAAGCCTTATATTCTCCACTTGTAAAATGCGGATTAAAAATATCATGAACATCATAAAGTTGTGAAAATTAGGACACTGCACACAAGAGTACTTAGCACAGCTCTTGGTCCATGTAAGCATTTGATGAATATCAGCTATTGGCCTCTGTATTCATTTCCTAGGGCTGCTGCAACAATGTACCAGCAAATGGGTGGTTTAGAACAATGGGGATTTGTTGCTGCACAGTTCTGGAGTCGAGAAGTCTAAAGCCACATGTACTGGCAGGGCCTCCCGCACCCCGAAACCTTCCTGGCTTCTTCTAGTATTGGGTGTTTGCTGGCAGTCCTTGGCATTCCTTGTTTTATAGATGTCTCACAAATCACTTGGTATTTTTCCTTGGTACTCTTCATGTGGTATGCCCTCTCTCTCTCTCTTCTTGTAAAGGCACTGATCATTTGGAATTAAGGGCCCACCCTACTTCAGTATGACCTCATTTTAACTGGTTACATCTGCAAGGACCCTATTTCCAAATAAGGTCATATTCCGAGGTGCTGAAGGTTAGGAGATAGACAGATGATTCAACCCATAATGGCAGTGTTCACAATATAATGGATAATATTTATTTCTATATCTTAGTAGAACAAAACCATTTACAACCAGTTCTCCCAATTCATGTAACAGTCTTTATCTCTAAAAATGAACTTGATCATATACAGCAGTTTAGTAGAAAGAGGGTCGAGATGATCTGTTTATATTTAGAATCATGGAATTTTAATGTTTGAAGTGACCGGGAATAATTTAGTTCAATTCTTTCATTTTATGGTTGAGAAAACTGAAGCCTCGAAATGTGATTTGATTTGGCAGACGGCACATATTGAACAGAAGCCAAGCCAAGAGTGGAAACCTTGTCTTTTATTTTTTCTCCCCTCTGGTTTTGGATTGAACCCAGGACTCCGTGTGTGCTAGGCAAATGCTCTGCCACTGAGCTATACTCCAACCATTAGAAACCTCGTCTTCTCCTTTCTAAGATGTTTTCTCATTATACTAATTTGGTTCAGCAGTCTAGGAGGGATTGCATTTCATTACTTTCACCCCTTCCAAGTCATATCTACCCTCCAGCCATGTCCCTTCAGTCCACCTACGTCTTCCAGAGAAAATGTGGGCATGAAGATCCAGGAGTCAGGAGGAAAAGAAGATCAGCAAAAGGTGCCTCCCTCCTTCAACTGGATCCAGAACATTCATTTTTCACTTCCTACTTGACTCTGGAGAAGTTATGCAGCTACTGAGAGAAACCAAGAAATTTAAAACTCTGAACAAATGCAGTGGGTTATTATGACTTCATCTGTAGTTCCTGCATCCTGGGAATGAAGTTATTTCAAGCTATTTATTCTTTTAAAAGCAGTTCTTTTTTAAAAATATTATTTTGTTAGTACATGTGTATAGTACATAATGTTTGCATTCCTTGTGGTAAGTTGGTACGTGTACATCGCTCATCTCAATTCCTTTTTTCATTCCCTATCTCCTCATCTCTTGATCCTCTTCCCTTTTGAGAAACATCTATCTATCTCTCTTTTTCTATTATCTATCTTTTATTTTTCTCTATATTTTCAATTTGGATTTCTCGTATAAGAGAAACCATGTGATATTTAAGCTTGTGTGTCTGATTTATTTCACTTAACATTACGATCTCAAGGTACATCCATTTTCCTACAGATGATTCAAGTTTATCTTTCTCTGTGGCAGAATAGTACTCCATTGTGTGTAATTCTAACATAGTTGGAGTTAGAATTTTTATTTTTTATTTTTTGTTTTTTATTTTGGCAGTAATAGGGATTGTACCCAGGGTCTTTGCACTGAGCTACAACCCCAGGCCTTTTTATTTTGAGACAGGATCTCTCTCTCTAAGTCTTGAAGTTACCCAGTCTAGGCTCAAACTGACAATTCTCCTGCCTCAGCCTCTCAAGAATTTTTACCTTTGGCATAAACTGGAGGCTTAGATATCATATGAGTTAGGATATTTTCAGCTGCAAGTAAAATGGTAATAGAACAAAGGTGGCTAAGGCATGAAGGGATTTCTTATCTCATATAATGAGATCAGAAGCATCAGCATTGTCTCACTCAATGGTTTAACCAATTCAGGGGCCTGGGGTGGCTTCTCAGGAATTGGTTGTTCCCTATGGTCACAAGACAGCTGCAGGAGCTCCAAGGATCCTTGCATTAATCCTGCCTTTCTATATTCTGTATTTCTGGTACTTTAACACTTGGAGCCTTGGTGACCCTTGAGAAACATTTCCTCCCAGGGCTGATCAATTCCTAGAGATAGTAAACTACAGTACTTGCCAGGAGTGTGCCTCTCCCAGACCAAACAACCAACCCAGAGCTCATATCCCCACCTGCCTCCTTCACTGGTTCTCACATTTTGGGCCTAATCACCCCAGGGCTGTATACCAGGCAACTAGATACAAACTCTAGGTTCTCGAGTCCACTGAAATGATTACAGTAGCCAATCCCAAGCCTGCTTACCTTGCTTCTCCTGCTCCATCCTGGAGAAAAGCTGTGTCTGCTTTTGTCTTGCTTCCTCTCTCTCCCTTACTCCTAGTGCTTCCCCATGTGGCACAGTGTGGTGTGACATGTCCCATCCTCTTGAAACCATGAGTGACTGGATGGTAAGACACCTGTTGGAGAGACATACCTAAATAGTAATAAAATCGATATTCAAAAACACTACTACGCTCACATGAGTAGTCTAAAAACTTGAATGGGCTGGGGAAGGCACATCTTTCTTGAGCACAGGAAGAGGGTGAAATCAGAACAAATTCTGACTTCTGATGACACTGGAACTGAAGTAACCTAGGATGTTGGGTAGGCAATCCACACTTTCCCATCAGCCCTGAAAGAGTACAAGTAAGAGAAAAGAGAAACATTGGGTCCATGTAACCAAGGAAGGGTTCTGAAATGAGCTCTCAGGGAGTTGCAGTAGTCTATGTAGACCTGGTGTATGAAAGCCAGAAGTCAAGAGAGGCAAAGGAGAAATGGAAAACAAATGTTTACCAAGGACAGGAAACAGGTGTACTCGATTGGAGTGAGAGGTAGCCTTGGCTAGAAAAATTTGTTTGAAGATCCTGGTCCTTGACTTTTAACTCATTTGCCTTTGGAATGGAAGCAGACAGATATCTCATCAAATGAATCAATCTGGCTCCAAAGGAACACTGGAATCCATCCCCACTCGAGAGTCCTGGTTACAGATGCAACAAGATGTCTGTGGCAAAGAACAGTGGGTCATAAGATCTATTTCTGCCTCCTGTCTATGACTCACTGGATGACTCAAGGTGAATCTGTACCCATCCCCAAGTCGCCAGCCCCATCCTTGAAGAACAGAAGATATAATCAGTGTTTCCCTCCTGGCAAGGTTGTCTCTCTCTGCAGGGACTGTGCAAGGACCACCAGGCTGCCCCTGCTGCCTCTCCAGCCTCTGGCTCTTTATCCCTCTCCCACTTCTCATCTTGATTTTCCTTTTTTCTTTTTCCAAATAGCACTGCTGCAAAGTAACCCAGGCATGTAGCCTGGGGACGCTCTGCTAGCTTTCCCTGAGTTACAGGGAGCAGGGCCTGAGATTGCCTGCTATTAGTGACTTTGTTTGCAGGATAAATAATGGAACCTGAGCGCTGGCCCCTGGGTGCCGGGCAGATTTCCTTTTTGCAGTGGGTCAGCTTCTATTCCACTGGGCTGTTTGAATGTTAATAGGCATTTCTCTCCAGGTGCTTTTCTCTGTTCTTTACAGCATACCAGTCCTAGTGGGACCTTCCATTGGACTCCTACAGAGAGACTATTACTCTTCTCATTGTTTTCCTTACAAATTAGTTTCTGGATTTAATGGTTGTGGTTGCTGAGCAAATTTAGAAAATTGGGGCGGAGGGTGGGGTTGGGTGAGCTGGAGAGCCCATTGTGGGTGCTCGGTTATTGGCTGCTTGGGATTTATGTGGAATTAACTCTTACCAGTTTCTTGGGGAACTGGGGTGTGGGGGTGCTCCTTCTCTTCTCCTGGAAGGAATTGTGTTTATTGTTATCGCATGTTTGAGGAATTTGGAGAGACTGTAGGACTGCAATACAATAGATTACGAAGGTTCTCAGTGGGATGTGGGGGTGTACCGTGTTGCTCAGCTGTGGGAAGATTTGGAGTTATAGCCAGAATGAGGGATTGAATGTTACCTCATCACTGTTTTATTAATGCCACGTGGTATAAAAGGGACATATATCCAGGGATGACCTAGTGCTAGGAATGTGGGCAATAGTGTATCCCAGGTGGGTGGACAGGGACAAAAGTCCAAGAGTTTCAGGAAGACGGGGTAAGAAGAAGTGGGCACTGGAGGAGGTCATAGGGTCTCTGAGATAATTGGTGACAACTGGCAACGTGAGGGATTCATCTTTGGCTTTAGGATGTGTTAGTCATTTCTGCAAGGGCCGGGACTGAGCAGTGGCCTCCAGGCTGGAAACTGCTACCGAGTGGGAGTTCTCACAAAGGGTGAAGCTTCGAAGTGGGAAGATGGAAGTGGATGGTGGGATGAGCAACAAGAAAAACAACTATTTGAGGGTCAGAAGAAGTACGCCAAGGGGATGGTGCCATTAGGCGTCAGATTCAGGCTGAAGACTTTTTAGGTTAACAGGGAGATGCTTTATTTTAAAAAAACAAACAAACAAGAAACCTAGCCAGGAAAAGGCAGAGGTCCTTTAGCATAACAAGACCAGAATCATTATTGTTCAAAGAGCAGGGTCAAAACTGTTAATGGGAAGAATATGCACTCTTTACATATCCAAGATTGCCTTCTTTGGAAGAAAATTAATTACTGCAGTAGTGAAGGATGTTTCCTTTCAGGTCACTGCAGGAGAAACAGACTGTAGCATTTGTGGGGAGAGAAGCTGAAATGAGGTTGAAACACCCGCTGTCTGTCATCATTCCTTTCCAACACACACATGTGGGTCTCAGCCGACTGGCAGAGTCCGGGGTAGAGGAAGAACACACCAGCATTCACCTGAGGGGCCAGCAGGAGCAAAACAAGGATGGATCTTGCCCCATCCCAAAAGGGAAAAGGCTTCAAGAGAGGACCAAGAAAGGGAAGAAGTGAGAGGAGAGTTAGAGCAGGGAACATTTCACTTGAGGTTTTGCTTCTCCTTAGGTGCAAATAGTAGCAGCTATCATTTATTTGAGGATCTACTGTGTTCTAATATCTTTTACACTGATCTTCTCATTTATCCCTCACAACAATACTAAGAAGGCACAGTTACTATCTATCTCTGTTTTGTAGATGAAGACTTATGAAAAGTTCCTAAGGTCATTCCACTTGCCCAAGGTCATTCCACTAAGGAGTGGTAGAACCAGGCCTCAACTCAAGCAGCATGACTCTAGAATTCAGGCTCTCAAACCTTGTATGTACTGGTGCAAGGAAATGGAAATTAGTCATAACCTTCAGAGTTCTCAGTCTTTTTAGCTTTGAAAGGTATCACTTTTTTTTTTTTTTTTTGGTACCGGGGATCGAACTCGGGTCCTTACACTTGCACAGCAGGCAGTGAAACCACTGAGCTAAATCCCCAGCCCCTGAATGGTATCACTTTTTAAAGACCTGCTTTGACTACCATCAGAGATGTTGTTACTAAAGTTTAGGACAAAAGAGCTCTCTCTGGGGATCCCAACAGACGAGGTTGGCTGCCTATCCCAAAGCACCATTCAAACAGTGGTGAAAGGCAGAAGAGCTTTATAAGCAGCATGGCTGCACTGGGAGGATAGATAAAGAGGTTCAAGATCTGTCTTTGAGGTTTTTATAGAGAAGAGAGGCAAAAGTTGGGGGTTTTCACACCTGAGGTTTTTGCATAGCTGGCACAATGAATAGGTGATCCTGGCCAAGCCGTGGTGTGGTTATCTTAGGATTGGTTCTTGAGGGAGCAATTTGGGCCCCATGAGATGATTATTCCTGTGAAGGTGTGGGGGAGCTGCCTCAGTTTCTAGCATGGGGTAATTGTTCCTGCTTAGAGGGGGCCATCTCATCATGGGGAGTTCTGGTAGGCTCTGCTTTTCCTGGACTCCGAGGTGACTATGGGTCTAGGGCAGTGACTAGAGACTTCTAGGTGCTTTATTAGGGGTCTAGAATAAGATTTTTGTAAAAGCTGGCATTTGAATGTTCCTACAAATCCTGAAAATACTCTTCTCCTGATGTCCTCACTCTTGAAGAGGATAAGCTTAGTTAGGTAAATTTAGAGTTAATAACCCATGTGCTACTAGTTTTTAGACAGACACCCCCATTCCCATGTGCAGAGCTGAGCAGGGATCTGCTCCAAAGTTTTAAAGCAAAGGAAGCAGATATCAAACAAAGGCAGAGATGCCAAGCTTTATCCTGCTTTTAATTTCCCTTTGGACATCTGTAGGCCCAGCCTCTAAGTCCCTCTTAAGTCCACCATACGGTCTGGTGCAGACCAGCCAAGCCTTTTTAGGAAAGGGGAGAGTTCACACTCAAGGTCGTCTGGTGCCCCTCACCACAGCTTTGATTACCCACACAGACAGCAAGTAAGACTCATCTCTGAGACTGCTCCAAACTGCAAAAGCCACAGAAGAGCTGAGCTCATCTTAGTGCCCCTTGTAAGTCAGTGCTCTTTAAGCAACTGCTTGTGACAGTAAAGGAACAGGTCCAAGGTAGGCCTTCTGGAGAACAGACGCCTGGAAGCCGCCTGGAGGACTGAAGGACAATGGTGAAGGGCCTCGGTGTGTTACCAAAATCAAACGTCTGGATGGCCAAGGGATCAAAATTCAGGAGATGTGATGAGAGTTGGAAGATGTGGAAGGCATCGGATTTATTCAGACCTAGCCCTGAAGGAGATAGTGAGGATAGCTCTCTCAAAGTCCCGCCATGGGGCTTCAGGAGTGCAAAGGGCTTTTATGGGGAGGGAAAAGGAGGCTCAGAGAACAGGAAGGGGTGGGTCTCCTCTCCTCTTCCCTGGCTAGAACATCATAGAGGACTTTTACCTCTTGTGGCTGGCTGGTTAACTAAAAATCTAAGGAAAGGAAAACCTAAGGAAGGGCTTCTCTTCAGCAACAAGGATTAGGGAAGGGTCTAAAGGACAAAGGAAGGGAGAGGGCAAAGGACAGTTTCAAAGCATCCCCAGTTACATGCTCATTTGTTCACTAATCAGCAAATGTTCGCTGAGCAATACTGTAAGCCAGGCATGGTGGCAGTGTGGGACCGCATAACTCTGTAATCATAAGGCTCCCCCAGCCCCAACATAGTGACTGATTGTGAGTTAATGGTTAAAATGTGCTTGTTAGTTCTGGGACACTAGATAAAATCTGTAACAAACATAGAGTTCCTAAGTGAATTACCCGACTCCTTGTGTGTCCAAAACCATGTTCTGGACACAGCTATCTATAAGACAATCTTCAAACATCTTTTGACCATCAACATTTTTTTCTCTTGCTAATTTCCCCTGCAACCCCCTATAAAAACAGCCTTGGGCTCTGAGCCAGTTGCCTCTCTAAGCTACTTTGCTTTGGGAGTGCCGTCTGGCCAGACTAATAAAGGTCTGTTTTGCTTGCCAACTTGTCTGGTATGTTCCTTCCCGGGTGTTCTTGGTGTTCTTCACTGTAGTCAGCTCCTCAGAACGTTTGGTAAGGCCCCTGGTCTTACAGCAGGTGGTAAGGACACAGGCCTGACTTAGACCTTCAAGGTTTTAACAGTGTAGATGGATGATGAAGCAGGATGAAAGTGAGAGCATGCCCTGGGAGTTAAGTTGGGGTGGGGTGAAGTCGCCATGATACCTGGAAAGCAAGACATCCAAGCCAACAACTGAAAGTCAACAAGATTAAGGCAGGCCTGGGACAGGGTTTGGAGGAGGGGAACTTTCCAGCTAGAGCTAATGGCTTGGGTAAAGGCCCATGGGTGAGATAGAACTTGTGAATTTAGTTCTTTCGGGTTTAAAGCTAATGTCCAGGAGGCAAATCAAAGAATTTTCATGAATGGCTTTGTGGACTTTGCCTAGGAGTGTGTACTTTGTGCTGAGGCAAAGGGGAACCATTGAAGAACCTCAAGAATGGGAGCAGCAAGACCAGATATGTCCTTAGGTCACTCTGACTGAGGTATGGTGGGTAGTTTGGGGAGAGACTAGTTAGCACCTCTAAGGAAGAGATGACAGTGCTGGGGCCCTCATGTCTATATGGGACACCCAAAGCATAGGGAAGAATCTGTAGCTGTGTTTGGAGCCAGGTCTTCCTTTGCTCATGTCCAGGGATCAGGGCACAATCCAGAAGTGCCAGTGTGGGCAGCTGTGGGTGTTAAAAGCAGAGAAGCTCAGAGCTAAAGGAGCCTGTAGTGAGTGAGAAGAGTTGAAAGAAGACTCTGGAATGGGCCCCAAATTTCATCATATGTAGAGAGATGTCAAGTAGATATCCTTGGGCTAAAGCCTGAGAAGATTATCGTGCCATCCAACAAATAGGAGGGGCAGGTGAGTCTGAGGGTGAGAACAGACTCGCTGTGGGGCCATCTGAAGAAGAGTCTGAGAGACATGGTGGGCTCAGGGAATTCCAGAGGGTAATAACCTCTCTGGTTCTTTATCAGTTTGTTTGTGTCTTATAATTTCTTCATCTTTGTCATTTTAAACCTCCCTTTGCTTTTCTTCTCTGTAGAGATTAACAGTTAAACCCTAAAATGCCAAGAGCTATACTCATTTAGAGAAGGCTGGTAGGGTGAGACTGGATAAACTGTCCTAATAGGTTGAGAGATGATTATGAGGGAGTAGTCTGACAGAATATGGTGGCAACTGGAGAAAAAAATAAGTCAATCTTTGGGCCTAAAAGGGGGATTGTGGGTATTTTAAAATATGTCCACAATTTAACTTTGACAGTACTCCTTACATGGGTCAGACTGAATAATTTGTTTCTAATGACTAGGTCTAAAAGACATTGCCACTGCTGCCTTGCTTTCTCTTGGATTATTTGCTCAGAGGGAAGCTAACTACCATTAGTTAGGACCCTCAGGCAGTCAGGTGGAGAGATCCAGAGAAGTAGTAACTAGCTTGCCACAACCATGTAAGGGAATTACCTTTGAGGCAGATATTGTATCAGCAGACAGGTCTTCAGAGGATTTCCGTTCCCAGCTTTCAAGTTTTCAACCTGAGACTTCAGAGACTAGAGCAGAAATGTTATTCCTGTAGTGACTTGTATAAACTCATGACACACAGAAACTGTGAAGTAATAATTGTCACTAAGTTGCTCGATCATAGGGAAATATGTTACATAGTAATAGATAACTATTACAGGGATGAAATTGTATCTGGCCTGGGACTAAGAAGTGACTACAATTTTAATTGAGAAAGGAATTCTTTTGTTCCCTTGCAGTGGACTTTCACACTCAAAGTTTCATCTACTTATTCATTTATCCATTTGTCCACCGACCCTTCCAACCATCCATCTATCCACCCATCCATCCATCCATCCATCCATCCATCTGTCTACTGGTCTGTCTGTTTGTCCATCTATCTGATCTATCTGTCTGAATGTCCATTCATCTGTCCATCCACCCACTCACTCAAAGACCCATCCATCCATCCATCCATCCATCTGTCTAACGGTCTGTCTGTTTGTCCATCTATCTGATCTATCTGTCTGAATGTCCATTCATCTGTCCATCCACACACTCACTCAAAGACCCATACATCCATCCATCCAACAAACGTTTAAAGTGTAAGCTCCATGACATCAAGAACACTATTTGCCTTATTTGTTTTTATATCCCCAGTGTCTAGAACAATGACTGGCACATAATTAGGATTCAATATGTATACTTATTAAATGGACAGACAGTTGTTTGTTCTTTAGGGAGTTCTCAGTGTAATGGTAGCAGACAAGAATATCAATAATTAGAACTCAAAGAATGCTACAACAGAGGTAGGTGTGGGAATCTAACAGGACAGAAGACAGGCATGTGACTCAGGGTTATAAGGGTATGGTAGAGCCAAGAAAGGCTCTGATGTCTAAGTTGAATTTTAAAAGATGAACAACATTGCCTGGGAAGCTGAGGTAGGGCTGGCATGAAAGAAGGAGCCATATGTGGGGAGTGACATAATTCTGGGTCTGGACCCCCTTAGCCTATTTTTATGAAAGAGTGTGGTGTGGTCAGAAGAAACAGACCCAGGGAAGCCTCAGAAATAGCAGAAACAACACCTTCAGGGTAGTTGTGGGCTTTCCTGTAAGAAAATTCAGTCTCTCTTTAGGCATCTCCACTTCACTCAACACCAGCTGGCTTGTTCTCATGGCCTCTTTCCTTTCTCTACCTTGCCTTTCAATATCTCATCATCTTGGCCTGCTCGTACTGTGATTCATTTTATCTGTCTGGTTAACACATGGTCACCCTTAAAGACTCAGCTCAAGAATAATCTTTTTTATGATGACATTTTCTGATCCACCTGTCCCTGGTAAACTTGACCTATCATAGTTGCATGTTTACTTTTCATCCCATCAGTTTCGATCCCTACTTCTATTTAACTTGTTCTCTTGGTTTTTCCCAGTTCAAATCCCCCAGAGAGAAAATCTGATTAATTAGTCTTATCTAGTTATGCGTTACCAGCTAGCTTCAAGTTTGGTTGCCCTGGGGACAGGTGCCTACCCTTCATCCACGCGGTTGTGGCTCAAGGAGGTGGGCAGAAATATAAGGTCCAAAGAAAGGCCACAGAGAGCAGCCTCATCAGCAAGAGTGTGATGGCAGGAAAATTTCCTTAGGAGGGCTATGACTTTGCGCTGTGGTAAGAGAATACGACAGACTGGGTAATTTATAAACAATAGAAGTTTATTCGGGTCACAGTTCTGGAGGCTGGGAATTCCAATATTGAGTGAAGGCCTTTGCACTGTGTCATAACATAGTGCAAGGCATTATATGACCAGAGAATATGAGAGAGAGAGAGAGAGAGAGAGAGAGAGAGAGAGAGAGCGCTGAATGCTGAGTTGATCCTTTTATTGGGAGCCCACTTTTGTGGTAATGGCGTCAATTCTTCATGAACTTTTCTGAGTTTAATCACCTCTTAAAGGTCCCACCTCCCAATCTTCTTGCTCTGGGAATTACATTTCCAACACATAAACTCTGGGGAACATATTCAAACAATAGCAGAGAAAAATGTCTGGTGGAATGGTTTGAGTCTTGTATGGGTTAGCGCTGACCCATATTACAACTTCTTAGCTCCCTCTGGCTTCGGCTGCCACAGTGGTGGACGGTGCTGAGCATGCAAGGTGGTCACTCCTGACAGGTTCCACCTCCAGCCTCCTCCATCTTCTGCTTCTGGGCATCTCTGAGGTGGCAGGAAGTGCTCCACTTGTGGGGGAAGAATGATTGACTATCCCAGGACATCTTTCTGCGTGGAGGGGCTAGAGCTGATGAATGAATGTTCTAGCCTCCTGTCTTTCAGGTGGACAATGCTCGAAGTGGCTCAGTAATCTCACAGATTGATCGCCCTTGCCTTAGGTACTGGTGTCCCTACAGGACCACACATTGGTTTCTTCACTTTTTCTTTCTCTTCCTCTTCCCTTACCCTTGCTTCCTGTATAACCTCATAAATTCTATTCATTCAAGTCTTAATCTGAGACTCTGCTCTCAGGGGAACCCAACTGAGATTTATTCTGAAGGCAATAGGGAGCCCTTGAAGCATTTTTTCTCTTTCTAATAATAATCCTATAATGAACTGAGGCACTCTGCTGGGCAGAGAGGACATCAGCATAATATGTCGAAGTCCCTGAATTTAAGGAGCTTATAACTCCTCCCTCTTCTGTAAACTTTTCAAGTGTTTGTATTTCCATTAGCTCATCTGGCCCTCTCAGCAACCTTTCCAGGAAACTAGTGCCAACCTCATTATCCCTACCTTATAGGAAATGCAAAAGAAGACATAGCAAGGTCAAAGCAGCTTACAAGGTCATGCAGCTAATGAGAGACCTTTTAAGCAATTAAAATGTTTGGCTGCATATATGAATTATCTTGGTCATTCTGAGAAAGTAATGTTAAAAGCAACACATTTGCAATAACTTAATTATTCGCTTGCCTTCATTATTTTTTCTTTGCGTTCTCTGTTTCTCCTTAACTTTCTAAATATTGTACTGGCTTTTAATCAGTGCTATATAATTTCTTCTGTGAAACTAGGTCAATGTACAATGTGTTAACACTGCTTTCCTTTTGCAGTTTAAACAAAATTTTAGTAGAATTGGCTTTAAAGAAGAAGAAAGAAAAAACTGTTTTTGAGTGCCTTTGCATAATTTTCAGCTGACCAACCACGATCAGCTTTGCAGTTTGGAAAGACTAGTGTGGCAGAGGGTAGCATGGAGGAGAGCCTGAGAGGGCAGGATTTTATATTCCCTTCCTAGGTGGTTCTTGCTCTTTCCATGGTTTTAAATAACGTCTTTATGCTCACTGACTCACATGTTACATCTCCAGCTCCAGTTTCTCTTCTGAGTTCCCACTCGGCAGATCCAACCCCCTAATTGACATCTCTACCTAGATGTCTCAGAGGCATTCAGACATCACACATCCAGAATGCAACTCTTCATTTCCACACTTTCCCCAAACCATCTTTCCCAGTGTTCTGGCTGTTGGTAAGTGACACCCACCATACCCAGCATTCATTTCAGAAACCTGGATGTTGCTCTTGCTCTCTTCTCTCCCACCCTCTGTATCTATTGAATTAGGGAATCTGGGAACTTGCGTCTTTTGAATATATCTCAGATCCATTCATTCCTCCCATCCTGGCCACCTCACCAGTCAAGCCATGCTTATCTGTGTGGACTATGGTTGTGCCCTCTTAGCAGATCTCTCTCCCTCCCTCCTGTTGAGGCAGAGGTGGGGTGAAGGGAGATTTTCCTTCCCTTTGTCTTCATGCTTCCACATGAAGGCACCACCATTGGGTGAAGCCCTGGCTTCCCTCAGTGGTGAGTTTGGGACATGGAATAAGCATGCATGGCTCATCTACTTGTCTTTTTTCACAATGGGATGTGGAAATGTTTTTAAAGAATAACCATACTGTGGCAGTGCTCGAACCAGGAGAATATGGAAGGGAAGGGAGGGGACATAAAAAGGATTAAGATGTGTTTTATACATGTACCAACTCCCTACAATGAATATAATCATAACATACTGCAAACATGTATAATGTACTGATAAAAATAAAAAACAACAAAAATCAGGAGAACCTGTCAGTATCACCAAGGAAGGATTTTTAAAAAAAATTCCAGATGGTATATTCAGAGCCCGGTGGATAACTACAATTTATCAAGGAAATTTATTTGGCAGGTTTGAGGTCTAGGGCCTAGGGGTCTAGGGTCTAGGAATCTATGCTCCTCAAATGATTTTGATTAACCATCATAGCAAGAACAGCTTATAGTCTTGTGCTATTTGACTGGATGGATAAAATAGACAATTAGGTAATTAACAGATATTTAGTGAGGTCATATGGATAGTGGAAAGAGGATGAGCGGAGAGTTGGGTTGACAGGGTGTCTACTTAGGTCTATATGTCAGAAAAGAGTGTATTCAGTGAGCTTAGTGGAAGTTAGCAACCCTCCAAGTACTTAGATTAAGGTTGCCTCAGACAGAAACTAATGAAAACAACTTTCAGTGGATGCGATTTTCCATGGAAATAACCGAAGAAGTTATCTGTAATGTGAGATTCAAGAATTTGGGAATGCTCGAGACTACACTCAGGTGGAAAGAGTCTGAAGTCAACCCTGGAAGAGTCAGAGCACAGCTGGGATTACAAGAGCTGGGAGGCTCCTCAGAGGTGGGCTGGGAAGAGCAGAGGCTCTCCAGAGACTCTGGGACCATGAACATATTCGATCGGAAGATCAATTTTGACGCACTTCTAAAATGTTCTCATATAACCCCTCAACACAGCAGCACCTGAAGAAGGTCTGTACCAGTTTTGCCTTGTGTGTGTTTCTGGCAGCTGCAGGAGCCTATGTCTGTGTGTCACTCATTTCATTCAGGCTGGTCTCCTGTCTGCCTCGGCCTCCCTGGGTTGATGATTTGGCTGATGGCAACACTTCATAGCCGTGAGTCTGAGCAGAAAAGATTGGGACTTCTTGCTGGATTTACTTTCCTTACAGGAGTTGGCCTGGGCCCTGCTCTGGAGTTGGGGATTGCTGTCAATCCTAGCATCCTTCCCACCGCTTTCATGGGCACAGCAATGATCTTTACCGGCTTCACCCTGAGTGTACTCTATGCCAGGCACCAGAGCTACCTCTTTCTGGGAGGTATCTTGACATCAGCCATGAGTCTGATGGTCTTATCTTCCCTCAGGAACCTTTTCTTTGGATCTGTTTGGCTTTTCCAGGCAAACCTGTATATGGGACTGGTGGTCATGTGTGGCTTTGTCTTTTTTGATAATCAACTCATTATTGCAAAAGCTGAACATGGAGATAAGGATTATATCTGGCACTACATTGATCTCTTCTTAGATTTCGTTACTCTCTCCAGAAAACTCATGATGATCCTGGCAGTGAATGAGAAGGACAAGAAGAAAGAGGAGAAGTGAGATGACCATCCAGCCTTTCTAGTTTGGCTTCTCTCCCTCCAGCCCTCATTTCCTCTTTGCACACATTACAGGTGGCATGTTCTATGATAATGAAAGGCATCGGGAAAAAAACCCCTCCACTCGTGTTTTAACTATCTCAGGAAAGTAGGACTGAAATGTGACTATAATTTAGTGACTGATTAGGTTCTAATTGCTGCATCTCTCTTAGGAAAATCTATACTGAGGACTGGTTAGGTTCAAGCCTGAATACTTCGGGCCACATCCAGCTGGCCTCTGCACACAGTGCAACTCCCAGACTTGCCTTTATCCATGTCCCCACTCATGGTGGCAGCAATTCCTTACAAAGCTCTCTCCGCTCTCTCTTCAGAGTCCTTCAGCCACCCTGGCTCCTTGTTCACTCCTCTCTGCTTCACTCTCTTTTGCCGTCTGCATCTCTCTTCCCTGATGCTACATAACTTATAAATCTGATTATCTTTTACTTTCTCCATCCCACCCATACCTTAATTAAAAAAAATACAGTAAGGGAATTTTTTTTAGTAAGCTGAGGGAGAGGGAAAGACTGAATATACTAATATTTTTGTCTCTATAAGAACCTAAATACTTAAGGTTCTTTTGATGAAAGAAAGTATAGTCATATGTCACTTAATGATGGAGATACATTCTAGGAATTGTGTTGTCAGGTGATTTCATTGTGTGAACAAACATCAGGGATGCACTTACCCAAATAAGGATGGTACAGGTCAGTCATTTAATGTGATTTCTTTGATGCAATCAGGAGATATGATGAACATGAGACATATGAAGCTGCTTTTGAGATATAGTGGTTTACAGTAAACTTGTGAAAAGTAGAAAGGATACATTCTAAAGTAAAGATAAAAAGTATATTATAGTAAATACATAAAACAGTAATATAGTCATTTATCATCATTATCAAGTGTGTGTATATTTTATATGGCTGGCAGCACAGTAGGTCTGTTTGCAACAGCATTACCACAAGCAGGTGAGTAATAAGTTGCACTACAATATTACAATGCCACTGTGCGATCAGAATTTTTCAGCTGCACTATACTCTTATGGGAGCACATCATAGACAGTCTTTTGTTGACTGAAATGCTGTTATTGATTGACTAATGAGGTGTCACCAAGGGTGAGAATCAGGGGAGCTCTTGAGGCTACTGGTTGGTCCTTCCTCTGGAATAGAGGTTGTAGACTTTTCATTGTGACCCTCTGTAGAATTACAAAAACCTCAAAACCTTTCAAGTATTCTGAGCTTTCAGAGGCTGGAAAAGTCTATATATTACATGACTTACCTCCTTACTAATACAACGGCAAGGAAGAAGGCATGTTCCACATATGAGGCAGGAGGATCTTTATTTGAACTATAACGCATGGCTTCAAAGTCTGGAACTGTAGGCCCCAAAGATCACTATACACAATAGCCATAAACAAACTAAATTGATGATTATAAAGCCAAATAATTAGGAAGCCAATTGTAGAGAAATTGATAGTGAATGTAATTTATAATTGATGACCAATGTAATTAAGCTATCAAAACCCACAGTCAGACTAAAATAATGTTTTGTAGCACTGACAGCACTGCCCCAGGCTGCAGGAATTCCAGTTGCCTGGGAGCTTGTGCACTGTGAGAGGCCAGCTCACCACTGGCCATGGCCCTGCAGAAGCCTTAGCACCACACCCAGTTAGAGACCTCGGGATACTCTTATGGCAATCACTTTAGTTAGGGTGTTCTAACTATCAGCACACCCCCATGACCATTTGATCATTAGAAAACAGTCCTACACGATATATAAAAATGTATGGCATTAAGTGTAAAAATAATCCATGCATAACAATATTCACCTAAAGATTGGCATTTTGGGGTGATTAGAAGCTCACCAGGGAGCTGGCCTAGTGCTTTGGGAGTCACCGCTCTGAAAATATTCCATGACTATGTCTCAGCAAGTAACAGCTCATCTTCCTTGGATTGAAATCTCCAAATTCCAAGGCAGAGATTCTGATGGTTCCGGTGGAGCCACATGTCCAGTCTGTACCAATTACTCACAGGCATGAGGGAGCAGGGAGAGAGGAGGCAGGGCCTCTGAACAGAAACATGTGGTGTTTCCTGGCATTGCTCTGTGGGTGGGGAGGACAATTCCTGGAAACAAAAGGACTCCATAGATGATAGTGTCCATTAAAATAGCAATAAAATGCATTGTCTCCAAGTCATAAAGCTTTTATCATACCTTGGAAATCCAGAGGGAATTGGAATCCCTATTTTATCTCTAGCTTTGGGGTAGCTGGAAGAAAATCAGTTTAACCCTGAACAATGACATAATAATACTTCTAGGAAGTATTGCATCTTGCTGTGTAAAAATACTTGATCTCCAGCTTTCAGAGATTTCTGTCCACTCACCCCCACCCCTGTGGCCCCACGCAGTCACGTGATGGTGTTCCATATTCCCAGTGTCTCCAGGGCTCTGTCACTACTGGGACCCATTGCTTGTGCCTCCAAAGCAGGCAGCTAAAGTGATTTGTGATCTGGTTTCTTTCAGTCTGGTCAGGGGCCTGGCAAACTGTGGAGTTCCTGGCTGGGCAGAGATCCCTGTGTTTCTGTCACGTTATTAGAGGCAGCTAAGTTAGATGGAAATTAATATACAGTCAGAGAGGGATTGGGCTCTCAAAGAAGTTCGTAAAAATAAAGAATTGTGGCTGGAGATGCATCTGAAGAAAGCAAGGCCTCAAGATAAAGTCACAATGGCCAGACTTGCATACTTCCCTAATGGATAAGCAGAACTTGAGACTATACTGTAATTGGTACCACCCAGTCCGTTAAGTCCAGATATGCTTCAGACACCCAGGTGGGTGACCAGAACACCTGGACCCATCCCCTTGCAAAAATGTCCCTGTTTTAGAAGTAATAGATAAGCTAAAGTTAATGATGTCAGCCATATACCCTTGCTACATGGCCTGCTTCCCTATTGGATGAATATTGGCTAAGCAGCTATACTTGTAATCCTATAGGTTGATTATAGTTTGACCCATGTTGTAACCACATTGTGATTTTGCTGTATAAATTATCCCTGACAAAAGGCCTCAGTGGCAATCCACCTGGGACCCCTTCTATCTCGCAGGAGCTATTCCTATTCCCCAATAAACCTTTCCTACTCTTAACCTCCTTTGTCCTTTGGAATTCATTCTTCAATTGCAGGGGACACAACTTGGCCCATGTGACATCTAGGAGGTTGGAAGTTATATTTCTCCTACATCAATGTCCTCTAGCTGGCTCCCCTACCCTGAGCCTACACATGGTCATCTCCCTGCTGGAGCTCCGGGAAGGTTCTAGAACAAACAGACTCTCAGAAAAGTACGTCAGACTCTCCTCCTGCCTCGCATGCTAGTTGACCCTCATACCTACGCTTTGCCACAGGAAGCCTCTACATCTTTGATGTGTTTAATTTTTTTACTACTTCAGAAGACTGGTCCCAAAAGTATGGATGTGCTAAATGGTTTGTGGTTGTGTGTGTGTGTGTGTGTGTGGCGTGGCATGTGCATGTGAGGTATATGGTATGCATGTGGTATACAGTGTGTGTGGTACATGATATGTGTAGTATGTGTGATGTATGGTATGTATGGTGTGGCATGTGTGGTATGTATGTATGGTGTGTATGTGTGACTCATGTGTGTGTATGTGGTGTGTGATGGGGAGAATGGTCTTCTCCTGCTCCTTTTTTTCACCTTATTTCCCCATAGTTACTCAGTACTGAAAGGAAAGGCTTTCGTCACTTTAACTGCACCCCCTTCTACCACAGAGACAGCATCTTTGCTGCAAGGTGCTCTTTTTTTTTGTACTGGGGATTAAATCTAGGACCTCACATATTCTAGGCAAGGTTCTACCACTGAGTTACATTCTGAACCCTAAAAACTGATTCTTGATACACTAAAGGGAAAGATAAAGGAAGTTGTAAGATGATAGCATGACGGAAGGGGAGAGGGAGGGGAGGGAAAGAGGATAGGAAAAGGAATTAAGATGAGTTATGTACATGTACCAACTCCCACAAGGAATGTAAACATTATGTACTGCAAACATGCACAAACAAAACCAAAAAAAAAAAAAAAGAAGGGAATCAAAAAAAAGGGGGGGAGGGGGAAAGGGCATAAAAAAGGAATTAAGATGTATCATGCACATGTACCAATTTCCCACAAGGAATGTAAACATTATGTACTACAAAATGCACTAATAAAAAAAAAAGATGCTGGCCTGTATTTATCACATTTATTGAATTCTCACTATGTTCTAGACACTTCCTAACTGCTTCTAAGTGTTATAGTGCTTGGCATTTGGAGAAACTCAATAAACATTTGTTGAATGTGTATTTTATGTGGATTAGCTTGTTAAATTCTCATAACAATCCCCTGTGGTAGGTACTCTTATTGCCCTCATTTTACTGATAAGGAGACTCAGTCAGACAGAAATTCAGTAACTTGCCCAAGGTCACACAATTGGTAAATGGAAGAACTTGGATTAGGACCAGATATTGTGCTTCTGAGTCTGTCATTTTAGCCAGTTGGCAATTCTACCTCTCTCAAGATAATAGCCTGGATCTAAAGATTAGTGCCTTGCTGAAAAATCTAATTTTAAATGTCAATAGTAGAATATTAACTTCTTATTTCCTTTTTGCATTATTCTGTAACAATTTAATCTCTCCCTGGGCAGATGGATGCTCAGGACCCACCGTGGGAAAAGGTCAGGTCCTTTGAAAGGTAAGAGAAAAGCACATTAATCATGTTCCCAAATATTACATTCTTTACAATAATAATAGCAGTAAAAACAATAATAATGACATAGAAGCATAAAAATAGGAACGTGACAGGGCAAATATGCATGGTGCCCATCTTAGTACTATATTGGAAGAGTTCTTGGCCAAGCCCACTTGCCAGTATGGTGCCCTTGATAAGGCTACTTCTCATGCTCTGAGAGGTCCTCAAGCAGCGTTGTCAAGAGGTATGTATGTCACAGGATGTGGAAAATCCTCCAGAACTGCTAAGGATCTTCTGCTCCCTGAGAGATTTCTTGCCCACGTGTCCTCTCAAGTTTTACACCTACTAGAGAGAGAAGATGCTCTAGTTAGGTGCTCTAGATAGGTGCTCTCAACTCCACCTGTCCGACAGTTATATTTTCTGAGGTAACTAAACATACTGGCATCCTCTGGCTTGAGCAACATGAGCTACTCCCTGAGAAAGATCCCCTTTTGGTTGTGAAAAGTTAAATTCTGAACCAGAGGGGAAAGCTGAGGAGAATTGTGAGTTAACTGAGCCTTCTCATGGGATGCAGCTGGGCAGCCAGGCGTTCCCACAGTCAGCCTCTCTGTCTCTGTCTGAATCTAGTTTCCCGGGGTAGAAGAACCTGTGACAAAGCCTTCCATGTGAGGATCTTGTTGGAGAGGGGAACCAGAGGGACACCTTGTCAGCAGGCTGGCTACTTGCTTGGTTGGGTGCAGCGGTTTGAGAAGCCATTTGACATGCATTCCAGAACTGTGCCTGGAGGAAAGAAGTTTGTCCCTCCACAGCTGTTGTTTTTGAGATGGGAATTTGCTATGTAGCCCAGGCCAGTTTTGAACTTCCTAGCTTGTCCCTCCACAAACTGGCCAAAATTAACTCTAGCATTTCCAGGTTATCCTCACTAGAGCCGGGGAACCCCAGCTGGAAGCAAGTGATGCTGAGATGATGGTGGCCGGGTGAGTGTGGGAAGATGGTCTCAGGCCCCCAAAGACCAGCTACTGCTAAAAAAGAGAGATAAAGCCAGGTGTGGTGGTGCATGCCTGCAAATCCCATTGCTCTGGGAGGCAGGAAGTAGGAGGATTACAAGTTTAAGTCTTGCTTGGGTAACATAGCGAGACCTTGTCTCAAAATAAAAAAATAAAAATGGCTGGGAATGTAGCTCAGTGCCAAGGCCCTGGGTTCAATCCTTTGTCCTGAAAAAAAAAAAAAAAAAAAAATTGAGGCCAAGACCAGTTAAAGAGATACAAAAAACACTGTGTTTGAAATACCTGCTTTCACACTGAGCTACAGCCCCAGCTCTTTTTATTTTTCATTTTGAGACAGAATCTCTTAAATTGCTTAGGTCCTCCTGAAGGTTCCACTACCTCTCAATAGCACCCTGCCCTGAGTACCAAGCCTTCAACACACGGGCCTGTGGGGGGTATTCAAGATCCCAACTACAGCAATAGATAACTGGAAGAAATCACTTTTCGTTAAGAATTGTAGTTCTTGATCTGTAGGTAAAATCCCCTGTTTATCAGCTCCCGGAGTTAATTGCTTTTTCCGAAATAGACTACACCATGGCGTATTTCAGCAGTGGAGCCCAGAAACACAGATCTTAAATTTACTCTCGGTTAGATCAGTTATGCTAACACACATTTAGTTGTAGAACCACTGTGTCAGCACTTAAGGAGCTTTCATTCAGCTGCAAGTACTGGACCCAGCAAAGGAACTCCTGCCTGCCTGAGATCTGCCCACGGGCAAAGCTATTTGTTGGTAGCTATTTGTTTTCATTCTTTTTCTTTCAGTACAACTGGTAATACAAATGGAGATGTACATCTGTCACTGTGGATCTGTCAATGGCTTGGGTTTCCTGGGTATAATCTTATTTAATGGAGTCAAGTCTTTTGTGCCCGAATTTTCTCCTTGTGGTGAAATTTGCTTTGTTTTGTTTTGTTGCTAACATGCTCTGATGTCTGGGCACTCAAATAATTATAAAAACAACAACAATGACACTAGTGCTCTTATCGATCGCCAGGAGAGAAAGCTCTGAGTAGCACTTAGAGTACAGCTGAAAGTGCCGTGTGGGGTGGGCAGACCTCAGCTCTCACAGGCAGCAACTGGATTAACTCATTTTGTATTTATTCTATCATCCTTCCTGACCCTTGATTTCCTCCCTCTGCTTGGCCTACCTTGTCATGCTGTTCTCTAGAAGATCAGGTCACCCTGTACCTAACTTTTCCCTGGCCAATGATTTTTAGCCACTCACTGAGCTTGCTGTGTTGCATCTAATCCTTGCTCAGCCCAGGCATGTGCACTGCTATTAGGGAACATCATAAATCATCACTTAAGGATTGCAATATCCACTCTACTGGTTGGAATACAAAGTCACCCCTCCCTTGTGTCCAAGTGCCAGTTACAAGCTCCTGGAATAAGTCCTTTATTTTCTTCTTAATAGCTTCAGAATCTCCTGAGTTAGAGTCTTAAATGTCTCTACTCACAGCACATTTTTCTTTAGAACATTCTCATTCTTGTGCTTTTTCTGCCATCATATATCCTTACCTGCTCTCCAGCCATGGGATTTCCCCAGCAGGAACCAACCCTAGCCACTGACCATTAAGCAACTCAGGATATTTAACAACGTTTCCTTTTAGGTGAACAAGAGTAACATCCCTCCTTTTCTTCTTTCTTGCCATTGTGCCAGGGTCAGGAAGATTTTGTGTGGTTTGCTTGGATGATCCAATAAGATAAAATTTGTGAATATATTTTACAAAGTAGAAGGCCCTGTTAGAAAAGCTAGCAATCACTGAAACAACAAAGAAGTGCCTACATAGGGTAGGAAGTATATACTGAATATACCTCAACAGGTCAATATGTTTTTCTTAGTCACATTGAGTATGTGTCAAGTACAGTGATAAAAAAGACAGTCCCTGTCCTTTTTTTTTTGGCAAAGAATTTTATTAATCTTTGTTTCAAACTTTATTCCCAGGCTTCTTCATTAATTGGCTGCAAAGAATGAATTGTATGTAAGCAAAAACTGAAAAGAGCTGCAGTGTCCAAGAGGCTTGGGCTTAAAAATATTAGAAATCTAGATTTTATCAGATCCATAAACAAAAACAATTTTTAAAAGTAGTCATAATATAAAATAGCAGCTCCCAGTAACTTCTTCCAAGTTTTATCTTCTTCAGAAGCTGACTCAATTCATCTTGCCTCATTCTTAGAAGCCTCATCAAAATTCTCCACAAGATCTGGAACTTCATCATCATCATCTTCTCCAGTAGCAAGTGGTACTTTTCCATCCACAGATTGTTTGGGCAGAGATTCAGCCAGTCTTCTTAAACTAGTCAGACTGTCCGCCCCAAGCTGGTTCAAGATGCTGGGTAGTATTTCTGTCAGCTGTTTCGTCTCAGCATGGCCTGTAACGGTGAAAGTGTTTGCTGCCAGAGATGCCTGAACTTTTGGGGTGTTGAAGTGGATCACTGTGCCTTGGTTTGTAAACATATTCACCTCTTCAATACCAGATATTGTTTACCCCTAACTTCTTTAATGAGAACTGAAGTTTTTTTATCATCTGCTTCTATGAACCACCTTTTCCTGCAAGCAGTTCCTTTCCCACCAATGCGCACTTGTGCCTGCAGTTTGGCGAGTTTTTTCTGGTTCACGATAGTTTCTTTCATCTTGTCGGAGTGGTTATGGGGCAGTGCGGGGGACTAGGGCTGGCGCTCAGGGGGTCTCAGGCAGACCAGCTGAGACTAGGTGCCCACACTCGGGCATGCAAGATGGCAGCTAGAGGGCAGTCCCTGTCTTTAAAGAATTTAGAGTCCTGTGGTTTATATAGATAAGGTAATAGCCACATACAATGCAAAGTGATAAGAACTATGATAATGCTAAGTCTCTTATAAGAATACAGAGAAAGCACACCTAATGAAGACTAAGAGAGGTCAAGGAAGGTCTCTTGGAAGAGTGTTGGGTTAAGCTGAAACCAAAGAGAGATGGGAAAACGTGGTTTGTGGGAGCTATCTGCTCCAGAAAGGCTCTAAGAGTAAAGTGAAGCAGGAAGGCTGGAGAGGTGGACAGAAGCTGTTCTACGGAGGGTTTTGACCACTGGAGCCTACCTAATGCCACATGGGAAATGTTTTGGTAGGAGGAAGGACAGAATGAGAGAGATCAGTTAAGAAGCTACTGGGGTAATCTAGTGAAGAGATTATAATAGCTTAACCTAAGATAATGCTGTAGGGTTGCATAGAAGTGGGTGTATTCAAGAGATATTTGGAAAGTAAATCAATAAAATTTGATGTTCATTTAGATATGGGGAATGGAGTAGGGAAAAAAAAAACAACCCTGAAAGATAGCCCCTTCATTTCTATTTAGAGAGCTATGTGAATGATGGTGCCATTTACTGAGATCAGGATCATGCAAGGGAAAGAAGAGACGGGTATGAAAAGATGATAATTTCAACTTGAGTTGTGATTTGTTTTTAGGGATTATGAATTTCAATATACAGTATATTCTTGGCTACTCATAATTCCAGGAAGGGACAGAATTTTGGACTACATGGTTCCCATAGGACTGTCATTGTTGATTAGACATGAGATATATAGATGATGGACCAAGGGGACCAAACACACTGGTTAACCAGTAATTTTTCATGTGTGGTCAGGTTCAAACAAATAAGTAAAACCAATCAGATTCTGTCTCTGGAGAGTTTCCATCAACCAAGCCACTGAGTAATTACTTCTAGTCAGTAACAGATGGTATTGGAAAGTCTTATAGACTCAGGCTGTGGTATCCACTGGATTCATGTGTAAATTGCTGAGAGGATTGTGAGCTGTCTTCCTAAAAAGCCTGAATAGAGAAGAGGATGAAACAGACACAGATTAATGAAAACACAGGAAGTCACATCACCATCTCTAAGCAAGAAATATGTGCTCACAGAGATGGAGAAAGATGATGATTGATTGTGTTCTGATTTTCAGTTCAATTTCCATGAGCCTAGCTGTCCTTGTGTGCACAGTCTCTCTCTTAACTTAAAAATAAATTAACATTAATTTTAAAACCTTAATTCTTTTGACTATATGACCAGAAAAGTTAAAATTGAAATTGGTACCAGGAGTGGGGTTTCAAGTGATAGAGAGTGATGGGGAACCTTTTAGAGCTTTCAATGATACAGACAGCTAGCTGCGGCACATGTGTAACAGGTTCACCATCACTGTGATAGAACCTTAAAATACGTGATTAACCATGGTATCATTGGGATGAGACATAATTTAAAAATTTATAACAGAATAGGAAATTTATAATCTTTGATTTTTGGTTGAAGAATAAATAACTGTCACCTGCAATCCTTTGAAACCCAAACCACACGCATAGCAAAGGTGAGGCTTTGGGAAGTTTGATGACTAAATATAAAGAGGATGAAGATTATTTATTGCTTATAATCTTAGCTAAAGGCCAGCAAGAGATAGTTTTCCACCCAGAATATCTGTCTATCAGCAAATTTTAAAAATCAGGGTGATTATGTAATTTTGGTGCAGGAAGCCCATTTTGCTTATGGTTGAAGCTCTCTGATTACTTAGAGCCAAGTTCAGAAACTAATGGTCCTTGCCAAACAGTGGTCTAGTCCTAATTTTCTGTCTCATTGAGTTTCTAGTGCCCATGCTTAAACTCTGATTGATAAAGATGGCTATTCAGGTAACTGAGAAAGGATCTTTAGGGTAGAGGAAAGATTTCTGGGGACATGACACCCCCGCAAGCTCCTCCAGGGCATTTCTTACTCTACTTTCTTAATGAAACAAGAGATACTTTCCCACTGAGAAGGAAGCCTCAGAGCTAGGGCTGAGACATGGATAAGGAAAGACAGATAAGGAAAGGCATACCCAGAGCTTATTGGTTACATCCCTTTTATACAATATGGTATCAGTCATTAAGAGCAGGAAAGTCAGACTGAAGAACTCTATCCTGGCTTCTAAGCAACAGAAAATTTATGAGCCTGGTTTTCATAACTAATTTCAACTATTAAGAACAGGCAGTGTCCCAAGGACATTGGCCTCATAGGGCCCAGGATCCTTTGTAGCTTCAGCATTTGATATATATTTGGACAAGGAGGCTGAACTATAGATTTTTTTCTTAGAGATCTCTTTCTTTCTTCTATTTTTTCTAAGGAAATGATTTCCCCCCCTACTGTTTTCCTGCATTTGCTACACTGTTAGATATTAGAGGTGTGGCCAAGGTTAAACTTACCATGCAGTGCATAGAATATATGTGGATGAGAAATCACCTTTGTGTCACTGGCTAGCTAGTATGGGTGCTTGTTTTAGTGATAATGGAAATGAAAACTAAAGTGACAGTATGAATTTGCAAGTAAAAGCTTTAACTGGAAAGTAAGAGAGGAGACAGGGAAAGCATTCCAGCTTGAGTAGTAGCTGGAGGGCCACACTCTGAGGAAGGGGAATAGATTGGCTCATTTACGTAAGAATAGAGACTCATTTTATGAAGTATTGTAGTGGGCTGAGATCCAGAAGATCAATATCTTAGTCCTGGTTTGGTAGTTCTGGAGGAATCCTCATGGCTTGAAGTGCAGTTCTGTTCCTATGACATGACTGTCTTTGTGACTGTTTCAGTCATGTACGACTCTGCTTTTTCTGGAACCAGGGTGATCATAGTTTTAGAACAATGGCTGGAGAATTTTAGGCATTGCTCTGAATGTTGTAAAGGCTGGGAATTGGACATCCCTCTGAATCCTGAAAATTACTCTTATCTTGGTGTCCTCCCGCTTGAAGGAAGATGAGATAGCCTAGTCAGTGATGGTGAACCTTCTAGAGTTTCCATGATATGAACAGCCCACTGTGGCACACATGCCATGGATTTGCCCCCACTGGCCTAGGTAAACTTTGGGTCTTAAGCTTTATTCTGCTGATTTTTCTTAAATAAGTAACATACCTATACCCAAAGTTTTAAGGTAATAAAGGATACAAAAATGAAGGCCGAACTCTGCAGTATTCTTTTTTTTTTTTCTTTTGGTACCAGGGATCAAACTCAGGACCTTGCACTTTCGAAGCAGACGCAGTACCACTGAGCTAAATCCCCAGCCCACTCTGCGGTATTCTTAGTTACCTACTGGGCATCTGTAGGCCCAAGCAAAGAGTCATAGATTTTTGCAAAAACCATTTTTAAGTCTTCGATTGCCTTAGAAGAAAACAAAAATCATGCTGTTAATGAATAACAGGCTAAGGTCCCAGGAGTTTGTCTTGTGTTTCTATAATGTTCCCTGACTACATCATTTGAACAGGACCTCATAGAACCAGAAGAGGAACTGACATAATTTGAATATTGTGGATTCTGAGGCAGGCAAGCCACATTTGAGATGACCTCATACCCCTTGCTGTCTTTGAAAGAGGAGTGGAATATGATTTCAGGTTGTTTCCTGTAGGGAGATGTATGATGTGTAGCTGTAAATATGATCAAGTTAGATGGAAGGATCTTTGAAAATTCTGAATAGGAAAAAGTAATACCTCAGTTCACAAATGCTTCTGTTTGCCAACAATTTGGTTCATAAGCAAAAGCATTCGACAAAATTTTGCTTCTGTTTGTAAACTCCACATGGAATTACAAACACGGCCATGGCCATCTTCCCTACATAAACACAAATGCAGTCATCTTCCCCAAAATCATAATACAAATTAAGTTTGTAAGCTGAGGTACCATGTGTCAGACAGGCAAGCAGTAGAACAAAACTGACAGGCTTTCATTATTTGTCCAGTGCAGTGATGTTGGAGGGATAGCTGTGTATATCACATGGTCCCTTCCCTCTATAGTGCCACAGCTCCAGGACCTGGTATGGATGCCAAAGACCTTGGCAGTGGACAAAATCATCCACGGGGTGTGTAGAAGGAAAGAGAAACATGTTCATATTCTGATCATTATAAATACCTTACGTTACGTAGTGCGTCAGAGTGGTAGAAAAGGGTGAAATTCCTTTGCCCAGCTCTCACAGCCTGTAGAAGTGTCTGGGAGGTGCTGGGCCTTCTAAGTGCACTCATTTTTCAGTTCCTTAGAAACAGAAAGGACTCAGAATTCACAGGGTAGCACTAGGAGTATATGCCCTGGAACAGAATCTGAGAGAGCCATTCTCTTGGAGTGGGTAGCCCTTCTTAATCATAAGGACTAGTACTGCTTGATTTTTGCAGAGAAGTTGGCAAGAGTGTAAGGGAATGAAAGGAGTCTATTCCTAGAGTCTCTTGCTTCCCTATGTGAGTTTCCTCCTCTTTACCCAACCCCCTAATTAGCCCTGCCACTCTCTAGCCCCTTTGGGTAAGACCACTGACCCCTCCATGGAGCAGGGGGAGGCCTGTGTTCCAGAGTTATCCCTCCCCAGATCAATTCCTGGTCATCAGGGCTATGAGAAACGCTCTCGGATTTTACTAGTTAGAGGAGTGCAGTGGATAGAGACTGTAGATGGTATTTTGTGGAAAAGTGTTACACTGTCAAATCACTTGGGAAATACTAAGTTAAACAAAAAGGTTTTTTAACCACAGTTATTCTCAGAATGTTAAACGTGTTAATGTGCGTCTCCTAAAGCAGCATCTTATGAGAAGAATATCCCAAATGTACTTGACCACAGAACAACTACCTAACATGGAGGTGTTTTATGCAATAAAGGAAAAGAGGAGAAAGATATTGTGGAGGTGGGAGGTGGGAGGCATCTCAACTCCACCTCGAGGGTTAGCAACCAGTCACCTACTCTCTGGAGGTTCATGAGTGACAGGCATTTGCTGGAAATCTCAGCAGGTAAGTGGGGTATTGTTTGTGTTTGCTGAGTATGTAGTGCAAGAAGCTGTGTGTGCAACCATGCACTCGGGCACGTGAGCACAATGCCTGGCTATCAGCTCAAAGGAACCAGGTTGACTTTTATCACTTAGCACTTAAGGTTTCTCATCCCCTCATATTTGCAGAGGTCTCTTTGGGGACTCCCTGTGAAATAAGGGACACCCTGCCTCACTCATTGGTTGTGTGTGGGGGGGTGGCCAGCCCACTCACTATCATTCTGAAAAGTCTAAGGCAAGTTAACAGGATGTGTGTATCCTGGCTCCTAGGGGGATTCTCTCTGGCTGCCCTACCTACCCAGGACACGTTGGAGGAGCCTTTGCAGCGAATTTCTTTCAACCTGACACCCTCTGTTTATTTTTGCACCTCTAATTACCCTTTCAACTTGCCCTGGTTTATTTTTAGAGGTTACTCCTCCACCTCATTAACAGCTCGTAAAAGCTCCTCTCTCATATTTCTACCATTTATACCCTTAATTAAACACAGTGGCCTTTGTTATCTCAGAATACAGGCCTTGTTAGAATTTAAATAAGATGACTGGAAGCTACTGCCTAACTGATTTTTTAAGCATTCCTTTGCGGTCCTCCCATCCTTTTGTCTGCCTGGGTTGTCTAGAGCTTTGTCTCCTTGAGGTTCTCTGTTCCCTTTGGGTTGTTCTTTTCATAATCAAAGGCTGAGCCCCAGAAGAAGAAGGCTGAGGGTTCTGGCTGCTGTGTTTTGTCTCATTTTGTCGATGGGGGTGGGGGAGCACTACACCCTTGGCCTCCTTCCACTAGGAATAATAAGGAAAGAGGTTGGCTGGGATTTGTCCCAAGCTTTGGCATCCAATGTGCGAACAGAACAGTGAAACTTAATTAAATGCACACCAGGACCAAGATCCCTGAGCTTACACCTGCTGATCCTCCCAGCTCATCAGGAAAACGCTGCCTAATTACCCTCTCCTACTGGCCCACTTTGTATTCCACCCTTCTTAGTGGGACTGGCCAACATATCGAAAGCATTCACCATTGGAGGGACCTGACGCCAGGTACCACCCTGCAGGGGAAGGATGGCTGGTGTGGGGCAGAAGCAGCGCTTTCAGTCTGGTGACATTCAGTGGTCTGGGCCCAGGTTTCTAGGGCAGAAAGAAAGATTTCTGGGCACGGCTTGGGGGCCTATGGAGGAACCTACCCTTTGGCCAGGCCAGGGTCAGCCCAGCCAGTGGTCTGTCTTTTGCACCTGGGCCCAACCGCCTTGTGGGGCTCATGGTCCCCGGCAAGAGATGAACTTCTCACCCATGCTGTTGGCCCAATGAGGGCCAATGGGGCAAAGGCTGAGGTGGTGCTCATGAGCCCCAGGCAGGATAGAGCAGTTAGGGTCACTCTTCTTTCTCAGCTCCTCCTTTGGCCTTGGGCAAGTTACCTTACCTCTCTTACTGTGTTTCTTCACCCATGTAATAGAATGATACTAACAGAACCTACCTTGTAGGGTTGGTGGCAGAACTCAATGAGATAATGCATATAAATGTTATGGTTTGTGTCTAGATGTCCCCCCAAAGCCTCATGCGGTCATAGCGGGGCTTTTTGGAGGTGTCTGGATCTAGAAAGTGTGATCCTGGGATTAAAGATGTGAGGCTCAGATTGATTCACAGGGCAATGCTAGGATTAAGGGTGCCCCACCCTGGGTATGAGTGCTACCTGGCCTAAGGGTGGGTAGCCTGGATAAAATATAAGGGACAGAAAGAGTCTTGCTGTGGTCACTTACTACTTCTCTGCTTTGCTGCCCTCTTGCCTTCTCCCTGCCATGAACTGTTTCTCCTCTACGATGTCTCTCTGCCATGCCACCCTGCCTTGGAGCCAGACAACTATGAAATGAAACCTCTACAAACTGTGAGCCAAAATACACTTTTCTTCCTTCAACTTTAGGTGTCAGGTATTTTGTCTCATCAACGAGAAAAGTAACTAAGACCGTAAAGGACTTGGCATGGTGATGGACTCATCATAATTACTTAACAGATGGCAGCTGCTATGATTATTATTGGTATAATTGGAGGATAGTGATCACTTTGGTCCTAAGTGGCCACTCCAGACCATAGGGGCACTGGGAGCACTTAGCAAATCACAAGTGACCCTGTGCACTATGGATGATGCAGGATGATTCTGGGTCATTGTGACTATGTTGATTTTAGTTTATAGAAGTTATCTACTCAGTTCATTCACATTTCTATTTATCCAACAACATTTATTAAGCACCTATGATGTACCAGGCTCTATACATAGTACCAATGAGAGAGGAGATCACCCCTCCATATGGCATTGGGCAATTATGAGTTAACTGAGTTATTAGGCAACTATGGGTTAACTAGGTAACTATGCTCTTTGTAGAATGCACCTGAGTAGCCATGACAACTTCTGTAATCTGTCACCAAAAGAGCATAACAGACTCAGGAAGCCCTGCCAGAACTCTTTGCTGTCCCCCTCCACTGCTCTGCTTTGTGTAAATCCTACTTGCTATATTCCCAGGGAAACTCCAGTAAAATTGGGTAAATTATAAGGAAAAGAAGTTTATGTAGCTCATGATTCTGGGGGCTGGAGGTCCAAGATTGGACAGCTGTGTCTAGTGAGAGGCTTGTGCCATGTAACATGGTGGAAAAGCAGGAAGGTAAGTGGGTACTTGAAGAAAAGCCAAAACATGAGGGGTGAGTTTGCTTTATAAAAAATTGCTCTCACAAGAATTAACCCAGCCCTGTGAGAATGAACCAACTCTTGTGAGAAAGGGATTAGTTCCTTTTAATGACTTAATCATCTCTGAAAAGTCCCACTTACCTAAACTACCGTAATACCAACCCAGTTTCAACCTGAGTTTTGCAGGGGACAAATGTGAAGGATGAGAAAGTTTTCAGGGGCTAAGGAGAGATGGAAAAGCATTCGAAGATGAGGCAACAACATTAGCAAGGTCATGGAGAGGTAAAAATACACAGGTATTTGGGAAATGCAGCCTGAGTTGAGACTGAAATGAGTATGAAGGGGCCTGTGGCCCTAGATGCCAATGCCATAGTGAGGAGTCTGAAGGAACGGGGCCTTGAGAAATGAGGCCAGGCCTCTGTTTCAGAGAGATCACCAGTTAGAAATGTGCCAACACAGGTCAGCTGTGGGTTCCAAACTTTCGCTACTAGGACACACATTCATTAATTTAACTCTGTAGATCTAACAATTTAATTTCAAACATTTAACACATTGCATTTATTGCACTTTTATCGATGGAACTGTACTGTTTACAATAGTTCTTCTAAATTTTGAAGACGCTTAGGTGTCAGAGTGTCAGGTGTAGGGAGGTAGAAGAGCAGAGATCTGAAGACTGCTCAGTAACCTGCATTACCTGGGGCAGGTGGGTAGAATGCCTGAGCTAAGGCCCAGTCTCTGAAAGGTGGGGACAGGGAGGAAACATTGTGTGGGTAGAATGGACAGAATGTGGCGAGTGGTTGGGCTGGAGAGAGAATGGAAAGAAGACTCAGTGTCTGGGCCTCGAAGTGAGAATGTTAATGGTGCCGTACCCAGAGAGAGGACTCGGAAACTGGTGTCCAGGAGTGAGGAGAGTCTGTTAGGGTGGATGCATCGAGTGAGCTCCTGACGCATTTACCTGGAGTTTATAGCTCGTGAAGGAGGATGGGAGCTTGGGAGAGAGGTCATTGCTTTGGGGCAGCTCAGAACATTTTCTGATGGGTAGAAAAACTAGACTCAGTTAAGCCTCCCATTCTCAGGCTCAGTGGCTAGAACAAATATCCTGCCAGCCTTCGCCTTCTGTTCGATTCTCTGCCCTAGTCAGTCCCCCATCATCTAGAGTCTGCTTCCTAAAATTCACCTGTATCTGTCCCTGGGAGCCTGTTGACTAGGGAAAGGGAAAGACTGATGACAGTGGAGGGTATCTGGAAGAGCGGCCAGGCCAGGGCAGCACCCCCCCCCCACCTCCACTGCCTCCTATCCCTGCCTGTGCAGGCAGCCTGCTTATAACAGATGTTCGCAGTCATGATCAATCATCTGCCTCTGCTTTTGCTTCAAGACAGAAGCAGGGACGTGGTCATGGGAAACAGATGGCTCGTCCTGCTATAGGGGGGGCTGAGCTCAATAGCGGTAATGGGGGATGACCTTCAGGGCACTGGACAGAGCTCCCAGAGTGGGTCCTTGCTCTTAAGACTTTCTTCTGTCCAAACTGGCACTGTGCTGCATAGAGGGCTGCCAGACAGATGCCCAGGGCAGGGGAATAATGACACCCCAAGACTGTCCATGAGCAGCTGGAGTAGCCCAAGCTCCTGGGATTCAGAGCACTCCCCTGTGAGCTGGGTCTGGGCCAGGGTCTTCTCAGGAACAACTGTCCCACTCCAAGCTAACTTGCTAATTCTGAGACCCAGTGTTCCTGATCCAGAGGCCTGGACCTGACTATGCATCATACTCTCCGGCCAATTTGCTGAAATACAGTTTCCTAGGCTCCAGCACAGGTTCTCTGCATCAAAATCTCTGTGGGCAGCAATTTGCATTTTACCAAGCTTTCCTGGTTCAGATGCACAGTGAAGATTGAGGGGTGCTGCTAGAACCAGCTCTTGGTTACTGTTAAGCTTGGTTTCCTAGACACTATTCTGTGGACCCCAAGTTTGGTATTCGGAGTCTGGGTGCTTGACCTTGGTCTTGATTCATGTCCCCCACTTGGAAGTGGGCAACTCAACACGAAGGGTCACCTGCGTGTGTAAGGCAGCAGGAGGGGGTCAGATGAAAAAACTGCTCTTTGATCCATGCCTGGATGTCAGGTGTGGAGGTCTAAATAGAGTTAGTTCACCCAGCAGTGCTTGTTAAATATAATTTTAATTTGGATGTCTTTAGTTCCCAAAGCCTGCCACTGTACCTTTGTTCTATGGCCTCATGCATCTGTGCTACCTGCTTAGCCCCTGAAGGTTCTAGAGTTCTCAATCCCTGGGTTGAAACAGAGGAGGGTGAGCTGTGGAAAATTCCAAGAAGAGACTGCAGACTGCAGCAGCCATCCAGGAGGGACACACTGGAGGTCTAGAGGCACAGCAGGATAGGGGAAGAGGGAGGGGGACGGAGAGAGAGAACAAAAGAAGAAAAATAAACATGACACCTGATGGATGAGAGAGGAGAGTCAAGGGCTAAGCCAATGGGACAATGCGACTACAGTCCCCAGAGGAGAGGGAACCAGCTCTGAAGGAAGGGCTTTGTTGGGTATACTTTTTTTTTTTGCACCGGGGATGGAATTCAGGTCCTTGCACTTGCACAGCAGGCGGCGAAACCACTGAGCTAAATCCCCAGCAATGAACTTTGTTGTTTTTTTTTGGTACCGGGTATCGAACTTGGGTCCTTGCACTTGCATAGCAGGTGGCGAAACCACTGAGCTAAATTGCCGGCCCTGTTGGGTACACTTTTTGGGGTGTAGGTCACAGCAGGACATGTAAAGGCCTTGTTAAGGGGAACTGGCAGTCTGGTGCACAGAAGAGGGCAACTGGGGATGCAGAGCAGCCCCGGCCCCGCCCAGAGGTGGTAGGTGTCGTAAAGGTGGAGGGGTGGGTATTGTCCTGGATGAGAGGAGGGCTAGGGAAGGGCATGGGTGCTTGCCACTTCTAGGAGGGTGGTGTGTGAAGAAGAGTTGGGGTGGCGGCGATACTGGGTCCCATGAAGGATAGCAGAGTCAGAGAAGGAGAGAACTTTGGAAGAATGGATTGGAAATGCTTCCTTCAATAAACAGTTGGCTTCGTGAGTCTGTGAGAAGGTAGTAGGGGCGGTGATGTCCCTGTGGCTTGGCTCCACTCCTGGAGTGAGGTGTGCTGAGGCTGCAGAGCTCCTGGGTACCTGGCTTTCCGGAGGGGCTGGCCTAGACTCCCTGCACACCTGGCTCAAAGTGCACATGTGGCCTCTCCTCCACATGGCACTGTGTACTCCCTGAGCAGCTGTGCTTGGCTGAGGCTGAGCTGTCAGTGGCCTGGAACACTGTGGCACTTCTGTGCTCCTCAAACCAGAAGCTGTGCTCTGGTAAATGCGCTGGGGTTGCTAGAACTTTTAAGGATGCCTAGGTCACGTCAACTCCCTGGCTGGCTGAACACCAGCCACTTTTCTGTCTGGGCTTTAGCAATTCTCCCTCCTTGTGCCTCACAGCAGTCTGTCAAGTTGGGAAGCCTGGCCACTACCAGGCTGTGTCTGAAAGTCAGGAGGCCCATTTTAGGGTGTAGCAACTGGAGCTTGGGATGAAAAATGTTTGGTACTATGTGGCTTCAAGATTTTCCCAAAAGTGAAAATCCAGCTGGTTTGTTCCCCTGGTTTGTCTCTGAAGCAGTATCTGGTATTTATAGGGGACCAAACCAAGGGCCAGTCAGCTCAGAAAGGAAATTCCTGAGACTGGCATTCTCTGGAGCAACCATGGCCTGGCTTTCTCTTCCCTTGGAGTTCAGCTAAGGTTTTCCCTTGAAAGCTCTCAAAACTCTGAGAAGTTTGAAGAGCACACAGGGCGAAAGGAATCGACATGAGAATACACCGAATGTCTTTCTCTTTGTGCCAACAGCTTGTGTGTTTTTTATAGTTGATGGTAAGAAGGTAAGTGAAGGCCTAGGAGAATGGGTCAGTGGGGGGCCAAGGAGCTGCAGCATCCAGCTCTCTGGAGTGCTGGGCATTGTCACCTGTTCCTGCCACTGGTAGGACCTCCGGCTTTGGAAATTATGGCCCATAGTAACCCACTGGGCAGAAGCCAGTGCTGGTTGTTGTTAACACACACCTTCCAGCTGCAAGGAAAAGGAGTTGTGAGCTATTTCACATTTAAAAAGACAGTTGGAATGAGTGAGATATCGATGGACATGTTCATTAATTGTCACCACTTTTCTTTTTAATGCTCCGAGCTTAAGTTAATCTAAATTAATTACACAGCCACTTGATTTATTCCTTCCATCCCCCTTCCTGCTCTGCTCCCCCCACCCTTTCTCTGCTTAGGAGCCACACAGTGGCTTCTTCCCTTTGTTCTCAAGTTACCCAGTTGGGAAAGGTGAGCAGAGGCCTTCAGAGAAGTAGGCAGCTGCCCAGGCAGTGTGTCCTCAGGACACAGGTTAGAAGCTGAGCTGGCCACTGCTGTCACTGCTGCTAGTCCCTGTTTTATAGCTAAGGGAAATGAGGCTCAGAGAGGTTAAGTGATCTATCCAGGGTAAGCTGCTGTCTGGTCTGTTTTCTGCTGCTACAGGAGCCTGGGTAATTTATAAAGAAAAGTTTATTTGACTCACCATTCTGGAGGTCAGGATGTTCAGGAGCATGGTGGCGACTTCTCAAAAGGGCCTCTGTGCTGTGTCTCAACATGGTGGCAGGGCATGTGGGCACACACACACTCAAGACAAAGAGAAAATTGGAACTCCTTTTTTAAAATCAGAACCCCACTCCAGCAATAACTAATACATAACTGCAATAGTGGCATTAATCAATGCATGAATACTGAATTTTCATGACATAATCACCTCTTACAGGTGCTGCCTTTTAAGGCCATTACAATGATGGTTAAATTTTAACATGAGTTTTGGAGAGGATATTCAAACCATAGCAACTAAGAAAGCTCAAAAAGCCAAGATTTAACTCAGATCTTCTGGCGTAAGGCTCTTGAATTTACCAAGTACATTGGTAAATCCTCAGCTGGCAATTCTGGCAGGAAACAGCATTACATGACAGGTAGCCATGGGGATTCATATGCTACAGACTATAGTTCCACCTCCCAGCTTCACTGGCAGGGAGACAGAAAGCCAGGAGCAGGAGGATGGCTGCAGGTCAGAGTCCAGGAGGCTCCAGGGCATATCTCTGCATAGTAAGTAAGGCTATTTGGAGTCTTTGGAAAAGAAAGTTATTAGTAATTTAAGGAAGCTGGTATCTGAAGCTTGTCTGGTTCTTTGATTTCACAATCCATTTTAACTGCTCTGTGTCATTGTCAGTAATTTTTCCAGGGAGATGAAAGACCTGGGTACAAAGAGCCATGGCCCTTTCAACTCTGAGTAGCAAGTCCTCTGTCATCTCAGCCACATATATCCAAAAACTCTTAGAATTTCTAGCCACAGGTTTTCATTCCTCATTGCTCCTGCCTGAAAGGTTCTCCCAAACTGACTCAGGCACAAGACTGCAGGATAAAGCCACCCAGAGAAGAAAAATGCTACATGTCTCAGAAAAGCCTGAGGGGCCAGCCCACATCTATGCTCTGTGTCTCTCTAGATAATCTCTGATGTGTCACCAAACCTCCCCAATCTGTGCAGAAAAAGCACCACCCCAGGGAAAACAGTCATATATCCCCTCCACCCCAGCACTAATTTACTGAGTTATTTGTCCTCAGCTGAGATCCCTACAGGAAGGGTTACAGCTCTGTTACTGTAGGTACAGAGATGCAAGAAGGTGGGGAGCCAGCCAGCCTGGGGGAGTGACTGAGCATGCAGGCTCCTTGGGCCTCAGAGTTTGGTCTGCCCTCTCCCATGGTGATTCTCCATCAGATTGTCTGTGTCCTCAGGTCTAATGGTTCAGGTTTGGTTTGGAGCTGCATATTGCAGGGATGAGCCCTCCTGTCTTTTTTTTTTTTTTTTTTTTTTT